>BLSH010262987.1:275112-285658 GCA_018402905.1 Glandirana rugosa
GTCCTGATAATGGTTCGAAGATTTATTAATTAGTAGTACCTGAGTGCCCACTTATGATAGGTTGGACATCATGGTAAGAATCATGAGTAAACCTTAGTCAGGTGTTGTGACGACACAGGAGGAGAATGAAAAGAACGTGTTACAACAGTCTAGATTAACACTGTGAAGGTTTCGACCCATTCCTCGGATGATACGGAGTCTTAGAGACAGGGTGCAGAGAAAATTTATATCTCCAGTTTTATATAGGGTGTACTAGTGGTTGACGGATCAACTAGATAATGGAAGAAATTGGTGAAGTCGGGGCCTGGGAAAAAAAGGACGCAAATTTCGTTTGGGTACAACGTCACACGACCGCGCAATTTTCAGTTAAAGCGACGCAGTGCCGAATCGCAAAAAGGGCTCCGGTCGTAAAGCTGGAAATCCTTCCGGGGCTGAAGTGGTTAAAGAAGGTAATAGATCAACTAGGCAGTTGGTGATCATGTGGGATATATTTTGACCTCTATATTTAAAAGAGACGTGGGACAGAGATTCTGAGGCATAGTAGGCTCCTTACCCAGCTTTGGAAGTGTCACAATTAGATCTGACAACATTGTGCAAGAAAAGTAAGAGGAGGACACAGCAGTGTTGTGGACTGATTCCAAATGAGTACTAAGAATGGTACTACAGGTTGGATAGTATTCACCCGTGAGTCCATGATGATTAATTATTTAGAAGCTTGGTAATAGTCCTGGCAATTTCAGGACACATGAAAGGAGTGCTGAGCTCTTCCAATTGGGGAAGGTGTATACATGGCCAGAACTGAACAACAAAGGGGGTGCCAGGTGCACCTTGCAGGCTGGGGGCACTTGTAAGCAATGAATATAAAACCAAAGTAACTGATTGCTTAAGGGCTGCAGCACTCTTAACTCAGAGGACAAGTGAGTGGCAGAAAGACATCACAAAGGAGTGCACTGGTCCCCAAAAGCATATAATGCCATGGATAAAAAAATGATCACTTTAATGGTAACATATCAAGTTAAAAACAAAGTACATAGTGTTGACTGTACGAAACAAACACAGCTCATAAGAGCTCACTCACAGATGCCCTGCTCCGGAGGTTAGAAGGGAGGGTGTTTCCCTGCTCCTGGGGCTGTGTGCCAATGATGAATGGTGATGGTCTCAAGGGGAAGGGCGAGCGAGGCTGCAGTGGTGTGCACAACTGCGGCACTGCCTCTAGCTCATGTTGGATCACCTCTTGAAAGCAGGAGACTGGCCGCCTCCAAAAGTTGTAATGCTATGGCTGGGTCCACTACAGAAAGAAAAAAAAAATCTCTGAGGCAAAGGAAAAAAAAAGAGAAAAACAAACAAACACAAACAAATGGCAATGTTAATAAAACTACCACAAGGAAGGTAACCTATATTTATATTTAGGCCATCATTTTTTGCGTCAAATAGAAGTATCATTCTTAGTTCAAAAGTTTTCCTTTCCTGCATAGTTCTGAAATTCCCTTTAAGAACTAAAACATTGAGGTCTTCTGTAGTGTGGTCCGGTTGTGAGAAATGATGTCCCACAGGTGTGCAAAAACTGTCTTCTTTATATTCCTTGATGGTATGTCTGTGCAAATTCATTCCTGTTTGCACCTTCTGTCCTGTTTCACTTACTTAACCACTTCCTTACTGGGCACTTAAACCCCCCTCCTGCCCAGACCAATTTTAGGCTTTCAGCGCTGTCGCATTTTGAATGACAATTACGCGGTCGTGCGACGTTGTACCCAAACAAAATTTTTATCATTTTTTTTCCCACAAATAGAGCTTTCTTTTGGTGGTATTTGATCACCTCTGTGGTTTTTATTTTTTGCGCTATAAACAAACAAAGACGACGATTTTGAGAAAAGAACAATATTTTTTACTTTTTTGCTATAATAAATATCCAAAAAAATATTTTAAAAAAATTATTCATCAGTTTTGGCCGATATATATTCTTCTACATATTTTTGGTAAAAAAAACCTCGCAATCGGCATATTTTGATTGGTTTGCGCAAAAGTAATCACATCTACAAACTGTGGGAATTGATTTATGAGGTTTTTACTTTTTTTTACTAGTAATAGCGGTGATCTCCGATTTTTATTGGGACTGCGATATTGCAGCGGACATGTCGGACATTTTGACACATTTTTGGGACCAATGACATTTATATAGTGATCAGAAATTGAAATGTCCACTGATTACTGTATAAATGTCTTTGGCAGTGACGGGGGCAGTGAAGGAGTTAACTGTGTTCCCTGTGTGTTTAAACTGTGGGCGGGCTGGGCTCGTCGGGACATAACAGATCTAACTGATCCCAGTGACAGGGATCAGTAGATCTGTCATGTCCCGTTCACAGAACGGAGAACCGCAGTGTTTACAAAGGCGGTTCCCCGTTCTGCAGCTGCTAATGGTGATCGACGGGTCTCGGGCGAACATCGAGTCTGCCTGACCCATGGGGACGCCCACGCAGCATGCGGCAGCCGTGAGAGCGTGCCGCCACAGGCTGCGAGTGCGCGCGGGGAGCGTGCACAAAGGAGGACGTCCATAGACGTCCTCTGGGCATTTCAGAGCCGCGATGTAGCCGTCTTTTGGCTATAGCGCGGATCTGAACTGGTTAAGATCCTTTACTACATCTTTTGCATTGGAGGAGGTACACCACATTACTGGAGGTACAGCTGTATGATCCTGTGATACTGAAAGTCCAATTTGTGTGTGTGACACTTTTAGACAGATTGATCTGGTTGCAGTTTGCAGCTTTTTTTATTGCAGGTTTTGAGACCATTATTTGTGACTTCATAATCGTAATCATAAAATAGTTTATGTCTGAAGTTAGGAGGTTATCTTAACCACTTGCCGACCGCCGATCGGCGATTGACGGCGGCAAAGTGGCTCGTTCCCGCAAATCGCCGTCATACGACGGCGGCTGCGGGAACGTGTATAGTGAGCGCGCGCGCGCCGCCGGAGGCGCGCCCGCACGCTCACTGTGTCCAGGGGGGGCCAGGGAGCGGGTGCGGCGGCTTCGATTGCCGCTGGCCACCCGCGATGCCCCCCCGGAGCGAATGAGCGGAGGTCCGTGTATGTAAACACGGACCTCCGCTCTGTGTGAGGGGGAAGGGCTGTGATCACAGCCTTCCTTTACGTGAAGGCTGTGATAACTTCCCTTCCCCTGTTAGGGCATCCCCCATACAGTTAGAACACGCCCAGGGAACATAGTTAACCCTTAGCGCGCCCCCTGCAGGTTAACCCCTTCACTGCCAATGACATTTACACAGTAATCAGTGCATTTTTATAGCACTGATCGCTGTATAAATGCCAATGGTCCCAAAAAAGTGTCAAAATGTTCCGCCATGTCCGCTGAAATATCGCAGTACCGCAAAAAATCGCAGATCGCCGCCATTTTTAGTAAAAAATAAAAAAAAATTTAAAACCCCAAAAATGAATTCTCATCATCCGTAAACGCGACCACTTTTGCGCAAACCAATCAATAAACGCCGATTGCGATTTTTTTTATCGCAAATATGAGGAAGAATATAAATCGGCCAAAAACGGTGAAAAAAAATGTTTTTTTATTTATTTTTTTTGGATTTGTATTTTAGGAAAAAGTAAGAAATGTGGGTTTTTTTGCAAAATTGTCGCTCTTCTTTTGTTTATAGCGGCGATCAGAAATGACGCAGCGGTGATCAAATACCACCAAAAGAAAGCTCTGTTTGTGGGAAAATAAGGACGCAAATTTCGTTTGGGTACAACGTCGCACGACCGCGCAATTGTCAGTTAAAGCGACGCAGCGCCGAATCGCAAAAAGGGCTCCAGTCCTAAAGCTGGAAATCCTTCCGGGGCTGAAGTGGTTAAAGCCAATACTGGGGGTTGTTGAAATATTTCTTTCAGAGCTTCATCCCCTGTTATGATGGGCTGTGAATCTTTGATTATCTAGTGCTGGATTGTATGTAGTGACTAGAGGTACACAATTATTAGTTTTTTTCTCTTTGTATTGGAGGATATTTTCTCTTATGGAATCACTCTGCTAGTGTTCTGAGATGTTTATCTCTGTCTTCTGGACCTGAACATATTCGGTGGTATCTGATGGCCTGGCTGTGTATGATGGCCCTTTTAGTGTGTTGGGGGGGGGAAACTGGAACTATGAAGATAGCTGCATCGGTCAGTCAGTTTCCTGTATATCGTAGTACGAAGCTTGTCATCCCTGATGTATACTGGGGTGTCTAGGAAGTTGGCACACGTGTTAGAATAATCCATTTTTAGTTTGATAGTTTGAGAGCCTGATAGGGTAGCTCCAGTGGTACGGAATGTTATGATTCTGCAGGGCCTTTGTGATGGTATTAATTTTTTCCTTATTTGGAGTGCGTATTTTGATAGATAAGGGAATAGTTGCAGAGAAGTGCAGGGGGTTAGAAGACTACCTAGATATCTGGCTTTTTCAGGTTCAAATATTTTATCAATAAAACAAGAAAAGGAAACAGGCCCGTGGGCCAAACAGGTTACAAGGTCATACAAAATCTATAATGATAAGAGGGGATATTCCCTTATAGAGATCTTGAAAGACAGATGAGATTTGACATTTTTACAAAACTATTTTGCCAGTTAGAATTGAAGAGATAAACATCCTATTACAAACTATATTGTAATGCGGCAATTGTAGTAAAAGGATAAACAGAAAACTCTGATTCGTCTTCACAAGAGCTGCAGATAGGTCTATAATGGAGTCTTATATTTCATGAATACATGTTAACGGTGCAACTCTAATGGAACTGCGTCAATATAATTAAGATATTACAATGGTATGTAAAGAGGAGGGGGTGGGAAATGTACCCATACAAGAGTTAGGAGGTAGGACTCGAGAAGAGAGAGAGAGAGGAGAAACAAAGGAAGGTATAAGAAAGAGAAAAGAGAAGGGAAAAGAGAAGAGAAGGGATAATGGGGGGGACAGAGGGTGAGGAGCGCCGGAAGGGGGTATAACCCAAGATTCTCAAAGGACAATAGAGCACTATGGGAGCATCAAATTGTCATCAAAATGAGGGGGAAGAAAGTGATTTACCCATGGGCGCCACTGTCGTTCACACTTGGGAATTGAGTCTAAAATTGTGGCTTCTATTTTGGCGTGTATCATGGCTTTCATTATTCTATGCTTAGTTTCTGGGAGTTGGAAATGAGGGGATTTCCAGGCCTTGGCTATCGTTTGTTTCGCAGCAGTGGTTATCTGGAGTAATAGCTTAAATTGTGCACCGGAGATTTCTGGGGGCTTTTGATTAAGTAGGGCGATAGCAGGCGAGGGTTGTAAAATTTGATCAGTAAGTGTAGAGATGATGGAAAATATTTCAGACCAGAATTTAAGCACCATGGGGCAATCCCACCAAATGTGAAAGTGGGTGCCTCGATCAGGGCAACCTCTAAAACAGGCAGGTGAATGTGACGACTGGTACTTGGCTATCCTAGAGGGCACCAAGTACCACCGAAACATCACATTATAGTTTGCCTCTAGGGCTAGAACATTTGGAGAGGCAGATTTGGTGGCAAGCCAAATGTCTTTCCATTCCTTAGCCTCGAGGTGCAAGTTCATATCTGTCTCCCATTTATTGACATAAGTTAAGCTCGTGTGAGGGGGGGGGTTTAGTAGGAGTAGGTACAGTTGAGAGATAAGACCGCGCATGTGTGGATCTCGATCACAAGCCTGTTCAAAAATCGTTTTATGGGGAAGAGAGTGATCTAAACATATGCAGGGAGTAAAGAAGTGTTTCAATCGGAGATAGCGGAATAACTCCGCATTCGGGAGATTGAGCAAGGAAGATAAGGTTGTGAAAGATTTGAGGGTTTCGGGAGTGGTGAATGAGTGAGCTGTAAGGAGGCCTGCTGTCATCCAATTGTGAAAAGAGGATGGAGAGGTCCATGCAGGGTAGAAAGAGGGGTTGTGTAGATATGAGAGAAGAGGATTATGGGGGGATTGTAACTTATATTTAAACTTGAGGTTGTCCCATAAATGAAGGGAGTGACATGTGACCGGGTTGGAGATGGTTTTGCGGTCCCTGGCTTGGAGCCAAAGTAAGTTGGCGGTAGATAGGGGGTCGCAGTCAACTGCCTCTAGGGCTACCCATAGAGGGGTTTCCCTAGTGGCGTGATATTTAGAGAGGATGGCTTTCTGTGCAGCCTGATAGTATCTAGCAAAGTGCGGGAGACCTAAACCACCATGAGTTTTTGGAAGGTAGAGCAGGGCTTTGGGAACCCGAGGTCGAGTCTTACCCCAGATGAAGGCTGAGACTCTACGTTGCAGAATACGTGTATAGTACGAGGGAAGCTGAATAGGGAGTACCCTAAATAGATACAATATCTTTGGTAATATTACCATCTTTACCACGGCGATTCAACCCAACCAGGATAAATGGAGAGTAGACCAGGAGGATAAAAGTTTAGTTAAGTGGGCAAGCATTGAGGGGTAGTTAGCTGAGAATAAGTTTGAAGGGTCGGAGGCCAATTTAATTCCCAAGTATGTTAGAGTGTTGGGTACCCAGGGAAAAGGGAGGATTGACTGTAGATGGGTATAAGTAAGGGGGGCAAAGATATGTTAAGGGCTTTAGATTTTTGCATGTTGACCACTAGCCCAGAAATGTTGGAGAAATGTGTTAGGGTGGTCATGAAGTTAGGTATTGTTATCAGAGGGGATGAAATAAACATTAGAATATCGTCAGCAAAGAGACAAAGTTTGTGGGTGTGACCCCCTGATTCCAAGCCTTTAATGTTAAGGTCATCTTGAATTTTCCGGGCTAGTGGTTCTATTGCAAGGGCGAATAAGAGGGGAGAGAGTGGGCATCCTTGTCGTGTGCCCCTCTGTACCGGGAATGGGTCAGAGCGTTGGCCAGCGTAGGCAATATGAGCAGAGGGGTTAGAGTATAAAGAGAGAGTCCATTGTAGGAAATGTGGACCGAAGCCCCATTTCTGTAGGACAGAGTGCAAGTATGGCCAGGAAAGGCTGTCAAAAGCCTTTTTAATATCCAAAGAAAGGAAGCAAGTAGGGATTTGTTGTGTACGGGCAAGATGAGCTAGAAGGACCACTCGACGTACATTATCACTTGCCTGTCTTGAAGGCATAAAGCCAACCTGGTCCTTGTGGATCAGAGATCCTATATGCAAATTAAGCCGGGAGGCCAGGATTTTGGCAAGAAGCTTAATATTATTATTGAGTATAGAGATAGGGCGGAAATTAGACCAAAAGGTATCATCCGTGTGGGGCTTAGGTATCATTGATATCGTGGCACGAAGGGAGTCTGGGGTAAAAGATTTTCCCTGAAGGATCGAGTTGAAGGGTGAGAGGATATCAATGAAGTGCTTGTATTAGGCAGCTGTGAAGCCATCTGGGCCAGGACGTTTGTTGTTTTTAAGTGTCTTAATTGCAATTCGAATTTCCTGTTCAGAAATTGGCTGCTCTAATTGTTCTTTTTGCTCTGGTGAGAGTGAGGGTAGATTGAGAGCGTCAAAGAAGTCTGAGTTTTGGGTTGCGTTATTCATGGGGCTCGGGGCAGCGTATAATTCAGCGAGATGTTTGCGGAAAATGTGATTTATTTTTTTGGGGTAACTTGTATAAGAGTCTCAGGTTGTTTTGAGGCAAATAGGTTTATGTGGTTTATTTAGGTTACGAAGAGTAAGGGCCATAAAGGTGTCTGGTTTGTTGGCTTTTGTATAGTAGCAATGGTTTGACCGTCAAAGGGATTTTTTCGGCCGAACAGTAAGGAAGAGGTCTAGTTCAAGGGAGGCTTTATTTAGTAACTCTCTATTAGTAGGAGTAGGAGAGTTTTGGAATGCAGCGTGAGCTGAGGTAAAGGTTTGTTCAAGAGCCTGAAATTTTGGCCTTGCGTTCTTTTTTCCTCTGAGAAGCCAGGCTTCTCAAGGTACCTTGAATAACTGGTTTGTGTGCTTCCCAGAGTATTAGAGGTGAAACCTTTGTCGTCTGGTTGAGGGAAATATAGTCTTTCAGGGCTTTTTCCAAATCAAAAAGGGTGGAGGGGTGGGCTAAGAGTGTGTCATTTAGAGTCCAGGACCTATTGTTTTGGAGGGGCAATCAGGGAGGATAAGGAGGTTAAGGTCGCCTCATGGTCTGACCAAGGAATGGGGATTATATGAGAGGATAGAAGAGACGGAAGTGAGCCGACAGAAATGAAAATGTGGTCAATTCCTGAGAAGGAAAGAGGTTTTGCAAGGGTGGGAGAAATGTGTATATTGTTTCTTAACCGGATTATGCTCCCTCCAGGTGTTAACTAGGGAATGTTGTTGCAGGAGAGGCTGGAAGGTGAGTTTCTGAGGGTGGGTAGGCTGGGTATAGGGTGACTTATCTAGAAAAGGAAAAATTACCTGATTAGAGTCCCCGCAGATAAACAGGGTGCCTGTTTTATGAGCATTCACAACTTGAAAAAGATGCTTGCACGGAGTCACTTTATTAGTAAGCTTTATGGTTATGTTTTATATTGGCACTGCAATTAACTGTTGTATTTAATTTATGCTGATCACGTGCTACCCTGCCACTCATTCACTTTAGTTGTCAATTGTGTAACACAACAGGTAGTGCAGCAGTCAGTTAGTTACTTACCTATAGAAATCTATTATTGAGGGAGTACATTCACTGATATAGGAGCGGTGTCTATTTGGTTTGGTTTTTTTTGGGTAGCGCAGAGGCTCTCACACATTTTGTTCACATATCTGTAGGTGTTAAGCTCTCACATAAGTTAGCTAATTCACAGAAGAGTCAGGTGAGCCTGGGGACCTGGAGGGATAGGGGACTAACCCACACACTCACATTTAGAAATGATTGGGTGGCTGCATAGCCACCTGCATCACTTCTACATAAAACAGAAGATAGGCAGCATTAAAAGAAAACAAATTATTGCAGCCATGGTTTGTATTCTTCCTTTCGCTGGCTTGCCATAACACATATGGTGGGGCAGTGAAAGGGTTAATCATCCCATGATTAAATAGGATAACACTCAGAGTCATCTACAGCTCCCTCCTGGAGAGCACAGTGAACTGCAGAGGGTGCTTCAGCTGCAAATATATGACTTTAATTAATGCCCTCCCAACACAGAAACTTTCTGGGAGGATGTTTTTCTTTTCTGTGGGAGGGGGGCATCTAGGAGGTTAGGCTTATCTTAATAACTCAGATGATGGCAGGGTTAAGAGTTAGATTTAAGGGTCATCTTACAGATTAGGTTACAGTTAGGGTTTATGTTGAGCTTTAGGAAGATTTAAAAGACAAAAATGTTGTGAACCCTAACATTGAATATATATGCACACCTCTTTTCATAGGTGACCACATGACCTCTGTTCTCAACTGCATAAGTGGCTTGGTGAGGTGGGGATGGAGACTGGAGGGGGGGGGGGGGTGTAATCAAGAGGCAGAAAGAGAGCAGTACATTGATCCTCCCAGTGAAGATCTGTGGCTGGCTGTACAGAGGCTGGAAAGAAGCATGTTGATGGGAATAGAAATCAGAATGACAGAGAGATTAGCTCATCACTGTGCTGCTTCTCATTCATTGTCCAGTCACAGGCTGCGGAGTGTCCAGGACCTGGATTGGCATTATGACAATGGCTATCAGACTAGTGGCAGTACTGCAAGGGAAGAATTGCATTGATGCTAAATTTTGCAGCAAAAGTTGTTTTTGTTTTTTACTTTTAAACCATTTTAATTGTTCTTTTGTTATTATTGGCTGGAGTTCCATTTTAACAGCATGTGGGAGAACATTAATTTAACTTGTTTTTGGTTCTGGCTAAAAAAAAAACCCAGCTGTGCCAGGCTTCTGCTACCAAAGGCTAATGTATCCCCAAGTTTATGCATAAAAACATTTAGACATGTTCATCTTCTTCTATTGAAGATAACTGAAAACAAATATGTGCAGTAAATTGATAATTCAAGTTTTATAAATGCACTTTAGAGGAAAAAAATATATACGTGTTATTAATCCTATCCACATCATAATGCAGATTTCTAGAGGGCCTTGGAGAAAAGATATACTAATTGAAATATTTTTTGGAAGAAGCAGTGATGCATAAACAATTAAGTATCAATCACATTCTAACAAAATACATTCTACCATTTGCCATGGATAGAGTTGAGCGAACCTCTGGAAGTTTGGGTTCTGCTGGTCCGTCCGAACTTCGGGACAAAGTCCGGGTCCGGACGGAACCCGAACGATCGCACGGACAACGAACCCCATTGAAATCAATGGGGACCCGAACTTTTATGCACAAAAATGGCTGTAACAAAGTCCTGGAAAGCCCTAGAGGGCTGCAAAAGGAAGTAAAATGGGGGTAAGGGTAGGGCAAGTGCCCTACAAAAAAATGGGGACAGGGAAATAACTGTAAATATTTTTTAAAAAATAAAAACATAAAAAAAGCAAAAATGGAGGTGAATGTGGATCATCTTCAAACTGTGTCTGAAAAGTATTAATTAACGGTAGAAGCCATATAACTGTTCTAAAATCATCTTCAAACTAGGGCAAGTGCCCTACAAATAAATGGGGATAGGGAAAATAAATTAAAATCAAG
>BLSH010263030.1:0-12332 GCA_018402905.1 Glandirana rugosa
TATTCAGAGACCGCACACATGGCACATGAGATATTCAGAGACCGCACACATGGCACATGAGATATTCAGAGACGGCACACATGGCACATGAGATATTCAGAGACGGCACACGTGGCACATGAGATATTCAGAGACCTCACACATGGCACATGAGATATTCAGAGACCGCACACATGGCACATGAGATATTCAGAGACCGCACACATGGCACATGAGATATTCAGAGACCGCACACATGGCACAAGAGATATTCAGAGACCGCACACATGGCAAATGAGATATTCAGAGACCGCACACATGGCACACAAGATATTCAGAGACCGCACACATGGCACATGAGATATTTAGAGACCGCACACATGGCACATGGGAGATGGGACTTTCAGACTGCGGCCATGATAGCAAATGGGACAGTCAGGATGAGACTGTGGGCATGGCAGGGCTGGTACAATAACATACACAGCTTGCTTGTCCTACCTTTGACATAGCTGGGAGTGTGAGAGAAAAATCTTCATGAGTGCTGCAATTGTTTGTGCTCCTCCAGGGCCTTCCTGCTTGTCTTGGCCCCTCCCCCTGGTCTCACTCGGTTTCAGGCTCCTCCCCGGGCTCCCTCTCTCCTCACACATTCCGTGAGTGCTGCTGAAATGGAGCCGTTGGTGACATCTAGAATTTTAGATCGAAGCTGCGCCCAGGTGGGAGGATTTGTTTTCTCCCTTATTCAGCGATCCTTGCCTCCAGGGTTGAAGGAAAAAGCAGAGAGGGGGCGGGTCACGGTGTCTTCCAGTGTGTCACTCAAGCTCTCTGCTGCAGCTGATAGAGAAGGAGGCGTGCAGTAGGCAGGGCGACCGGGGACTCTAGTAAGCAGTGGCGAGCATCCAGGCAAAGTTAACAGCGCCCGGCCGAGGATGTGCTGCCTGCGCCTCCTGTCAGTGTGCTGCGCTGGGTTCAGTACAGGTGTGAGGATGGCCGTCCGCCAGTGCCAGCATAAGCACCTCTTGGTGACCGTGACCTCCTGGTTTTGGTGCCCCCCTCTCCTGGCGCCCTTAGGCGGCTGCCTTGGCTGCCTTATGCTAGCGCCGGCCCTGCATTGATGAGAACCTTGGGAAGGGGTTCATCCGGCCATCTACTTCTCCAGCCGGTGCAGGCATATTCTTCGTTGAGAAAAAAGATCATTCCCTGAGACCATGTGTTGATTACCGGGACTTGAAAAAGATAACTATTAAGAACCGCTACCCTTTTCCCTTGGTTCCTGAACTGTTCCAAAGCCTTAAATCAGCATGTATTTTTACTAAACTTGATTTAAGAGGAGCCTACAACCTGATTCGCATAAGAAAAGGGGATGAGTGGAAGACTGCTTTTCGCACGAGATACGGACACTTTGAGTATCTAGTAATGCCCTTCGGTCTCTGCAATGCCCCGGCCACCTTCCAGTACTTCATTAATGACATCTTCAAGGACTTCCTGGACATCTTTGTTGCCGTTTACCTGGACGACATCTTAATCTTTTCCGTGTCATTAGAAGTACATCGGGGACATGTAAGTAGTGTGCTATGTCGGCTCCGGGAGCATGGACTCTATGCCAAGGCCGAGAAATGTGACTTTGAGCGACAAAGTATCCAATTCCTGGGGCTGATCATCTCTACCAATGGAATCACGATGGATCCCCAGAAGGTCGCAGCGATATTGGATTGGCCGGCCCCCACAGACAAGAAAAGAATTAAACGTTTTGTGGGCTTCGCCAACTTCTACCGCAAATTTACTAAGAACTTTTCAACCATCATTCACCCTATCATGCAGTTAACTAAGCAGGGTGTCCGTTTTTGCCGGACTGAGGAAGCACAGGTGGCCTTTGAGACATTAAAGAAACGATTTACAGTCGCCCCTGTTCTGAGCCACCCTGACTCTGCCCTACCCTACATCGTCGAAGTAGACGCCTCTGAAAGCGCCATCGGGGCCATTCTGTCACAACGCCAAGGCCTCAAGGAGGCGACGCACCCAGTGGCGTTCTTCTCACGGAAGCTTTCTCCAGCTGAGAGGAATTACGATGTAGGGGATCTGGAGTTGTTAGCGATCAAGGCTGCTCTGGAAGAATGGAGATATTTGTTGGAGGGAGCAGCAATTCCAATCCTGATCTACACAGATCACAAAAATTTAGAGTATCTGAGAGCTGCAAAGCGCTTAAAGCCCCGCAAGCCCGTTGGGCACTCTTCTTTTCAAGATTCACATTTCACATCACCTACAGGCCCGGATCAAAGAACACTAAGCCCGGCACGCTGTCGCGCATGTTTGAGGATCCAAGAAACATCCCAGGGCCAGATACCATTCTACCAGCCGGTAACTTCCTGCTGTTGCACACCAGTTTGCTGAATCAGCTACAGTCTGCCTCCATAGGATTACATGGTCCCCCCGGAATCACTTTACAAGCCAAGAATGAACTCCTATGGAAGGACAAACAGATCTTTGTACCCAAGGAGGCTCGGACTAAGGTGCTAGAAGTATGCCATGACCATCCCCTGGCAGGCCACTTTGGCATTCATAAGACCCCTGAACTGGTGCAATGTTCATTCTGGTGGCCTGGCCTGGAAAATGATTGCCAAGCTTATGTAAAGGCCTGTACCACCTGTATTTGGAATAAGAGCTCCAGAAGCAAAGCATGGGGATTACTCAGACCTCTGCCCATACCTGACAGACCTTGGAAGATGATTTCAATGGACTTTATAGTTGAACTTCCACCCTCCAACCAGTGCACCGCCATCTTTGTCATCGTGGACCATCTGTCAAAAATGGCTCACTTCGTTCCGTTGAAAGATACTCCTTTGGCCACAGAGACTGCCAGAGTTTTTATTAAAGAAATTGTGAGACTCCATGGTGTGCCTAAAAATATTGTCTCAGATCGGGGTGTTCAGTTCACCTCCAAATTCTGGAAGGCGTTATGTGAAACCTTGCAGATCAAACTCTCCTTTTCATCTGCTTACCATCCCCGGACCAATGGGCAAACCGAACGTACCAATCAGACCCTGGAGAAGTACATCCGATGCTTCACCTCTTTTGTTCAGGCCAATGGGTTATCATTGCTGCCCTTGGCGGAGTTCGCTTACAACAACTCCAACCACTCAGCCACTCAACAGTCTCCTTTCTTTGCTAACTATGGGTTTCATCCCACCTTCCTACCTGACCTTGTTCCTGAATCTCCTGTTCCTGCAGTACAGGATACCTTGGGCTTCTTCTCCTGCAACAACTTGCTGCTACAAGAGACCATTGCAAAGGCCCAGGAGGACAGTAAGAGGTCATTTTACAGGAGAAGAAGAGGGGAACTGATTCTGCAACCAAGAGACCAGGTTTGGTTGCCTACAGGCAATCTAAGGTTGGCATGTCCCTCAAAGAAGCTGGCTCCTAGATTCTTCGGCCCCTTCCCGGTGAGGAGGAGGATCAATGACGTATCTTTTGAATTGTCCTTACCAGAGTCCTTCAAGATCCATCCGGTGTTTCACGTGTCTCTGCTAAAACCTGCAGTGCCTGACCCATTTCCTGACCGCTGCTCAAGACCTCCGGCACCTGTTATCGTTAACGCAGATGAGGAATTTAAAGTTGAGGCCATCATTGACTGCAGGAGAAGAGGGGGTCAAACACAATACCTGATTAAATGGAAGGGTTACGGTCCAGAGGAAAATTCCTGGGAGCCTGCACAAAATGTACATGCCACAGATCTGATCCATACCTTCTTTCGCAGGAATCCGCAAAAGAAGAGACGATTGGGCACCCGGAGGGTGCCCATAAGGAGGGGGCAATGTCAGGAAGTCCATGGAACGATCAATGCGCACGATCATTGGCGCCAAAGGCCCTATTTAAGCCGGTCCTCCACACTGTCACTTTGCTGTTTGGTCTGCAGCTTCTGCATCCTGTTACCTGTGTTCCTGTACCCGTTTGCTTGTGACCTTGACCCGGATCGTCCCTCTACTCTGCTTGTCTGCTGCCTGCCCTGACCCCAGATTGCCTTGTGACCTGCCTCTTGCTTCTCCCTCTGCCTGCTGTTGTTCGATCATTGCCGACCCGGCCTGTCCGACCCTGTTCTGCTGTCCAGCCAGTCTGCATCAGCATCCTGCTCTGCTGTCCTACCAGTCTGCATCAGCATCCTGTTCTGCTGTCCAGCCAGTCTGCATCAGCATCCTGCTCAGCTGTCCTGCCAGTCTGCATCAGCATCCTGTTATGCTGTCCAGCCAGTCTGCATCAGCATCCTGCTCTGCTGTCCAGCCAGTCTGCATCAGCATCCTGCTCTGCTGTCCAGTCAGTCTGCATCAGCATCCTGTTCTGCTGTCCAGTCAGTCTGCATTAGCATCCTGCTCTGCTGTCCAGCCAGACTGCATAGGTATCCAGCCCTGCTGTCTCCAGGACTGATCAGGCACACTTACCCCGCCGTGCTTCCGTGGCCGCTGTATCACTCCCAGCGGTCCGGAAGCCGGAGTTGTAGGAGAGGTCTCCCTCTACGGTCTGGCTCACCCCCCCAAGTACGTAACACTCCTCCTCCTCCAGTCCCATTACTTCCATCCTATGTCCTCCTCCTCCTGCAGTCCCATCGCCTTCATCCCACATCCTCCTCCTCCAATCCCATCTCCTCCATCCCACATATTCCTCCTCCTCCAGTCTCATCCCTGCCATCCCACGTCCTCCTACTCCTCCACACCCATCTCGTCCATCCCACATCCCTCTCCTCCTCTAGTCCCATCTCCTCAATCCCACATACTCCTACTCCAGTTCTATCTCCTCCATCCCACATCCTCCTCCTCTAGTCCCATCTCCTCCATCCAGCATACTCCTACTCCAGTTCCATCTCCTCCATTCCACATCATCCTCCACCTCCAGTCCCATCTCCTCCATCCTACATCCTCCTCCTCCTCCAGTCCCATCACTTCCATCCTATGTCCTCCTCCTCCTGCAGTCCCATCACCTCAGTCCAATCACCTCATCAGTGTAGTCAACACTGGTGTTTCTTGTACACCCCATCCCTTAATCTCTCCTGCAGTAAACCTTTTCATCCTCCTCTTAGAGAGATCTGACATTCTTTCTCTCAACTTCAAAGTATCCCAGAGCCAATAGGTGCCAAGACCCACAGCGAATAAGGTACAAGCAATAATCAGGAACTTTCCTTGAGGGGATTTGTGGTATGCCGGGGACAGCAGAGAAATCATGGTCACCTCCTATCTACCTATCCCTATGTGTTGAGTTCACAGTGTTACTTTCACCTCTTGTAGGAGGGAGGTGGTCTCTCCTCCCAGGAAGTGAATCCCTTTATTTAAAAGAAGAGATGTGCCTCCATTCACAACACTCACTCACATAGGTTTGTTTTCTAGTCTAATGATTTTGGAGATACTCTGCTGCCTTTGGGGATGTCAGGGTCTGGATTTTTGCTTGCTGTCAGGCCTAAGGCCTTCTTACACTGTGTGATATGTATCTAAGTATTCCTTTCAGCAATTTTGACAGCGGTAGGTGTGGTTAAGAGTGCCTGATAGGGTCCTTCCCATCGGGGGGGATGCCCAGTTCTTCCTTTTGTGCACCTTTATCCAGATACAATCTCCTGGTTCCACAAGGATGGGTCTTTCACCTTCTGATGGGATACCCGGGGATGAGTAAGCAGAGAGAACAGGTTTGGACAATAACGCTTTCCCCATATATTCTGCCAGTGTTCTTTCTCCTTCACTTGGTTTGTACTGACCAAACTGCGGTAGAGTGTAAGACCTACCAAACAAAATCTCAAAAGGGCTTAGTCCTTTTTTGGTTGGTATAATTCTCATGTTTTGCATGGTCAGTGGGAGGCAAAAATAACCAATTTTTTCCTGTTTCCTGCATTGCTTTTGCTAGCTTGTTTTTCAATATACCATTATGCCTTTCCACTAACCCTGCAGATTGGGGGTGATATGAGCAATGATTGTTAAGGTTTATCTGAAGTGCTATGGCCATGTCTGTTATCACTTGGTTTACAAAATGACTGCCGTTTTCACTGTATATTATTGTCGGTAGTCCGAACCTAGAGAAAGTTTCCCTTACTAGGCACTTTGCCACTGACCTTGCATCTGGGTGTGTCAGGGGAAATGTCTCGGTCCATTTTGAATACATGTCCACTATAGTCAGACAAAACCTTTTGTTCTCTACCTCAGTTCAATAAAATCCATGCAAATGGTATGGAATGGATATGGAGGGTCTGGAAACTGTCCCTGTGGAATTTTGAAACTCCCTTGTGGGTTAATTTTAGCACAGACTGTGCACTGTGCACAAAATTGTTTTGAGTAATTTGAGAATCGATACACAGTAAATTCAGATTCAGCAATTCTGGATTAGTATAACTTATGTTTTGTGCAGATACACAGTAAATGTCTTCTCTACTAGGGATACCCTCCGGTTGAGACATGGCTTACCCCATGGCTCAAGAGAGCTGCATACCGGAACAAACTGCTAGGCGGGATTGGTTTAGAATCTGGGCCTCACCACAGGTCACCCTCCCTTGTACCACCCTTGTGTTTCCACTTTTGTATTTCTGTTTCAGGGGATTGTTCTTGCATTATTTTCAAAATCTCATGGTCTATATGGGTAATACTCTCTGTCTCCAGAGTGTAAATTGGGTTAATTGGTGCTTTGATGGCGGCTTGCTTTGCTGCCTGATCTGCCTTATCATTAGCTTTTGAAACAGTGTCCTGGCATTTTGTATGTGCTGCACATTTACGGATAGCTACCTGTGTGGGTTTCTTTATTGCTTCTAACAATTGTAAAATTAAATCCTTATGTGGGATAGGTTTCCCTGTAGAGGTCACAATTCCCCTATTCTTCCATTGTTGTGCAAACACATGCACTGTTGAAAAGGCACATTGACTGTCAGTGTAAATGTTTACCCTTTTATTTTCTCCTACCTTGCAGGCTTCAATAAGAGCCACAAGTTCTGCTGCTTGTGCTGAATAATGCAACTAGAATATCATCTACATACAATAGAATTGTACTGCCCTCTGGTGGTATGAAGAGAGACATATTTTTTGCAATTTCGGTAGAGAAAATTGTTGGACTTTCATAATAGCCTTGCGGTAGCCTGGTGAAGGTATACCTTTTGCCCTTGTACGTAAATGCAAACCAAAACTGGCTGTCTTTGTGCACTTTTATACTGAAAAATGCATTTGCCAGGTCTATGACAGGAAAATACACAGAACTTGGTGGAACCGAGTTCAACATGGTGGAGGGATCTGGTATGGTGGGTGCCCTTGGGATCACTGCTTTGTTGACCTCTTGTAGGTCCTGGACCAACCTCCATTCCCCAGTGGGTTTCTTAACAGGAAACAAAGGGGTATTACATGGGGAATCTGGGGCCTCAATCACTATTCCCTTGGTAATAAGTTCCGTCAAGATAGGTTCTATTCCCTTTTCTGCTTCAGGTTTCAGTGGATAATGCCTTTTGTGTGGGCGGAAGGAACCTTTTGGAGTTATGACTACTGAATCCGCAGTTTTCATTAATCCAACATCACTTTTGCTGGCTGACCAGAGTGTCGGGGGCAGAGTGGCCAGTTCTCCCTCTTCTTCCTCCGTCAGTAACATGTCCAATCATTTATCCTCCTTCCACACAAAACGTTCAGGTATGCCCAACACCTCTTGCTCTACATCTACAACCTGTACTCCTGCCCTCTGCAATTCTTTAGGCGTCATTCCCATCCATTTAGTCAGTTCCTCACCACAATATGCCCAAGACTTCTCCGTGGGTCGTCTGAGTGAAATGTGGGGACAAACTTGCTGCCTGTAAAATTTCCTAAGGGTGGGACTACATACCACACTCATCACCATGATTCCATCAGGACCCAAATACAACCTGTCCATTAACAATTTAATATCCGCTTGTTGAAGAAATCCCTGCTCATAATTCTCATCCGGACCATGTGTTCTTTTAAAATATGTTGTACAATGAGGGTGTTTCTGGGGTTCCCTTTCTCCTGAATACTCTCTGATCAACCTTTTTAAGACTATAACTGGTGGTCCTTGCACAGTTAAACAGTAATAATAGAAGTCTTGTATTTTCTGCTCTAGCGTCTTCATCCTTGTCACCTTTATACCTTCTTTCCCTGGAACAAGGCAAATTTGTAATTGTCTCAATAACTCCCTCCCCAATAGATTGACAGGACAAAGTTTGGATATTACAAAAGGGGAGATGTGATGCTGTCCTGTCTCCTGATCAAAGACAGGGAGGGGAGAAGTCATTACTTCTTTTGTAACTGCTCCATTAGCTGATCTAACATAAACATGTTTGTCTGTACTGTATATGGGTGCATCTTGATGCTGTATAACCAATAGGCAAGCTCCTGTGTCATAGAGGAATCATACTTTTCACCCTCCCACCTTTAAGGTAATTTCTGGCCGCTCACTGGAAAACAATACTTGACCTATACGACTTAAATTTATCATCTCATAGTCCCCCTTGTCCCTACAATCTGGTTTCATTTCTTCACCTAGTCATGCATCATTCTTTCATTTTTGTCCTGTCTTACATTCACGTGCAAAATGTCCTTTCCTTTTACATGCCTCTTCTACCCATATCTGAACCTGTGGTACTCCTAGGTTCCTCTGTCTTTTAACACTATTTCCTGAGTCACTTTTGGGTCTCCTAAGAAGATTTCTGCATTTATTTTTATCCAAGGTACCTTAAAACCCATAGTCTTTCTTCTACTTAGTTAAATGACATACTAATTTCTTATCAATATTTAACATATATTTTTCATCATCATTATATTCATTATATTTTTATAACGAGAATTTATCTTTTTCATCACTACTTCGTATATCTTTAACGTGCAAACGGTAAGGTTTAAGTCCCCCTTTACTTATTGACTACCTCTTGTATACAGAAATTGGTCACAACAACCTACCAATTCTATTATACAGGCATAATGGTTAGTCACAAAAATATACCTTTCAGTAACTACCCATATACTAAAAGTTCAAACAGCGTATATTTCTGACTACCCTATTCTTATGAGAAAGATAAATTCGTTACTCACCGAACCACTTGTTATTCCTCACCGGTCTTCCGTGAAACGGACTGCGGACGATTTCCGTCCCTATGGGGACGACTGGCCTCTTTTAACAGTCAACGTAGGACAAGGAGGTCTTCTCAGGGCGATCCTTGGTATCTCACCTCGGGTCTTTGCAGTCGTCCCAGCAGAACTTCTATCGTCCAGTAGTTGTTTCCGGTCCGAAGGACCACAAATTGTTGGAAAAACTCCAGGCTGGACACCGGTGATTGTAGGAAAACAAGTAGATTCGCTTTATTACATGCGCATGGAGGAGACACGATACAAACAGGTAGCTCAGTCTGCCTACATGCAATCCTACTGGAAACAAGGGCCTAAGCTTTTTATAGTAATGAATATGCATAAGGTTGTTAGAAGACTGTACTGAGGGTTTGTTTGCATTTGATTGTTGTTTCCTCTCTCTCCCGGAGGAGGCGGGGCCGGGCAGCCCTATTTAAACAGTGTGCTTCCTGCATCAAGTGCTGTCTGTTCTACAGTGTGTGAGTGTTTCTGAGCGACCTGATTTCCTGTTTATCTGATCCTGAGACCCGGCTTGACCTAGACCATGTTGATTTCTGCCTGCACCGACCTCCAGCTTGCCCATGACCACTCTTTTGCCTGATCCTCTTGTACTTCTGCTGCCAGCCTGTTGACGACCCTGCCTGCACCTGACGACTACTTTGCCTGCACCCTTTGCCTGCATTGCCTGCCTGTTACCGACCCGGCCTGTATGACCACCCGCTACCTGCACGAGCTGCACTGGACCATCCTTATCACCACCAGGGGTCCTGTCCAGCCCTCGTGCCCCCCTGAGCTCCTGGGCTCCCTGTCTGCTCTACCAGGGACCCTCGAACCAGGGCCGCAAGAGTGGTTGCTTCCTGCACAAGACAGACTCCACCGTCAGGTATGTGACAGCAACGGACAACCATGGCTGAGTCTGCGCAGGGAGCATCCTCTGCTATGGATGAACTTTGTGCCCATCTGGCTGGCCTCACTCGGGCGGTCCAAAGCCTGCAAGAAGGCTACACCCGGCTGCAAGAACGGTTTCAGGAGCTTTCTGCGCCTGCAGCCTCTGGGACTAGTCAGTCCACAGGTCGCACTATTGTGGCCTTGCCATCAGAGCCCAAAGTCCCCTTACCAGACAAGTTTGCCGGGGATCGGCGCAAATTCAGAGCCTTCAAGAATGCATGCGAGTTGTATTTCGGTCTCCAGCCCTTTCTTTCTCACTGGAGGCCACAAAAGTGGGTCTAGTCATCTCCCTCCTGCAGGATAAGCCCCAGTCTTGGGCCCACAGACTCTGGGAACAGAGAGCCCCGGAGGTCACCTCCTTAGCTGCTTTCTTCCTAGATGCTGCCCCGAGTTCCAAGATACCCCGGTCCGGCTCCTTTTCCGCCAGCGACCTCCTCCTCCTCTCCAATGGACCAACCTGAGCCCATGCAGATAGGGCTACTGCACCCTTCTCTAACCCCTGAAGAGAGACAACGGAGGTTTTCCCTGAACCTGTGCTTATACTGTGGGGAACATGGGCATGTGGTGAGATCCTGCCCCGTCAAGCGTGGTAAGTGTCTGCCGGTTTCTTCAGTGGAAATGCCTAACCTGTCCAGTCAGGTCTCTCACTTTATCATCTCCCTTTCTCTGCAGCTTCCCGGAGGGATTACCCAGGTCACAGCGATTATTGATTCAGGAGCATGCAGCTGCTTCCTGGATGAAAATTATGCAGCTGCACATCACAATCCACTCCAACCCAAGACCCACCAGATGACCATCTGCCTGGCGGATGGATCCCCCATCAAGTCCAGCACCGTCACCCAGGAAACTGCCCCTCTTTTTGCCACCATAGCTGCTGGTCACCGGGAGTTGCTTCGTCTGGACATCATAGCGTCCCCCTTGTTCCCCATCATCTTGGGCCTGCCCTGGCTCCGGGAACATGACCCCGACATTGATTGGACCACGGGGACTGTAAACTTTCGGTCCAACTATTGTCGCCAACACCGTCTCCAGCGGCCTAAGGACGCTACTCCCACCTTGCTCAGCCTGAACCCGGATCCTGACCTGAATGTCCGGCTAGCTGTGCCCGCAGCCTATCACAGCTATCTAGATGTCTTTAGTAAAAAGGGGGCAGAGCAACTACCACCACACAGGCCGTACGACTGCCCTATTGAGCTCCTGCCCGGAGCTGAAGTACCCTTTGGGAGGATCTAACCCTTGTCCAAACCAGAATTGGCGGCCCTCAAGGCCTATCTGGACGACAATTTGAACAAGGGTTTCATCAGGCTTTCCACATCCCCTGCCTACATCTTCTTTGTCGAAAAAAAGGATCGGTCTTTGCGTCCTTGCATAGACTACAGGGAGCTCAACAGAATCACGGTTAAAAACCGCTACCCGCTACCCCTGGTCCCAGAACTGTTCCAGAGATTGAGCTCCGTTGTCATCTTTACCAAATTGGATCTCCGAGGAGCGTATAACTTGGTCCGCATCCGGGAAGGTGACGAGTGGAAAACCGCTTTTCATATTCGATTCGGGCACTACTAGTACCTGGTTATGCCGTTTGGACTGTGCAATGCTCCTGCCACCTTCAAGCACTTTGTAAATTATGTATTCCGGGATTATTTGGACTTGTTCGTCATCATTTACTTAGATGACATCCTGATTTTCTCCTCCTCCCTCGAGGAACATCGCAAGCATGTCTCTTCAGTTCTGGCTCATCTGCGACAACATGGGCTGTACACCAAAGTGGAGAAATGCTCTTTAGAACAGTCAAGCATCCACTTCCTCGGACTAGTTATATCAGTAACAGGCATCAACATGGATCCACAAAAGGCCTCCACCATGTTGGACTGGCCGGCACCATCTGACAAGAAAGGGGTCCAACGTTTCGTGGGCTTCGCAAATTTTTACAGACGTTTCATTAAGGGGTTCTCTGCCATTATTACCCCTATCACCCAGCTTACGAAACAGAACACCCGATATCACTGGTCCTTTGAAGCCCAAGCAGCATTCAAAAGGTTAAAAGGATTGTTCACCTCAGCTCCTATCCTCAAGCATCCTAATCCTGCCCTGTCCTATGTTCTGGAAGTGGACGCATCTGAGGTCGCAGTGGGGGCTATCCTTTCACAAAGGCAAGGCGCCAAGGCCTTGCTTCATCCGGTGGCTTTCTTCTCTCGCAAATTGTCTGCTCCGGAAAGGAATTATGATGTGGGAGATAGAGAACTCCTGGCCATTAAGTCTGCCCTGGAAGAATGGCGGTATCTACTTGAGGGGGCCACGCATCCCATCCTCATATACGCTGATCATAAG
>BLSH010263043.1:30309-43388 GCA_018402905.1 Glandirana rugosa
CTTGGGGCCTTCTCCTCCCTATGATTCAGAAGAACTATTGAGGGGGCACGGAGTACAGGAACTGCCCTAACTTTGCATATTAGATGGAAGAAACTATTCCAAAAGTTTCTAAAACAGGGGAAAGACCACCAAGTGTGATACATGAAACATTCTAAGTTGCATCCTCTGAAACACAAGGAGGAAGAGTCCGGAAAGATTTAGGCTAGCCTGGCGGGCACATGGTACCATCTGGTAAATATTTTGACATTTTCTTCATTCAAAGATATATTCAAGATACCTGTAAATGAGCTTCGGAAAGATTCAAACTATTTGTCGGGGTCCCATTGCACTTCCAAGTCAGATTCCTAGGATTGGGCATAGGATGGCGTGTTCGGGTTATTAGCCAGGGAAGAGTATATAATGGAGATGTCTCCCCTCTGATCCATAATCTTAGAACACCATTGTTTATATAATGTTATTTTTTTTTTGGGGGGGGGGGTCGTGTCTAGCCAGGGGGTATGTAGAAAGAGTGTAATTTGGAAGAGTCTAAATTTCTCGGTCATGGGCATTTTGAGTTTGCCAACACAGTAGCTTATGGAAATGGGACCTAATGAGTAGAAAAAGTGTCCAATTCTAAAAAGGCCTTTATTCAGCCTCCATTGGAAAACTTTTATGTTCATCTCAGGGGGGGAATGCAGGCTTGTGGAATAAGTGAGATAGCGGTTTTATAACAGAGATTAGTGGAGACTGTTTGTGAAGGATTTCACACAGGGCTAGAGAATGTGAAAGAGTCGTGGCCAGAACTACAGGTCTCAATCTTGGAGGACTCCAGACGAGGTAGTCAATAATAGGGACTGCTTGTCTTTCCAAGGAGACCCAATCTGGTTTAGGGCATCTAGGGTATACTATATAGATTTGTTATAATTGCACTGCCTGATAATATTGCCATAAATTGGGGAGACCTAATCCCCCATGAATTTTCAGTTGGCAGAGTATCTCTTTGGAGCAGCGATGCCCCTTCTTCCCCAGACAAAGGGGACCATTTTGGATTGAAATTTGAGGAGTGGCACTTTTTAATAGGTATTGTGAGGGATCGGAATAGGTATAATAGGCAAGGGAGGAGAGTAATTTTAATAGAATTAATCCTGCCCAGCCAGGAAAGATCGCATTTTGACCAGTTTATAAAGTCTTCCTCAAGTTTGCGTAACATGGGGCGATAGTTAACGGAGTATATTTTATCTATGTTATTGGGCAATTAAATTCCCAAGTACAGTATAAAATCAGGAGCCCAAGCAAAGGGAAAGTGTTGTCGTAGCTGATCAATTAGATTTAGTGGGAGGGAAATGTTTAAAGCTAGTGATTTGGAAACGTTTACTCGTAGACCTGAAATAGAGCTGATTACTTGCAGAAGTCAAAAATTATTAGGAGTGGAGATTCAAGGGGAGGTCACAAACAGAAGCAAATCGACCATGAGTAACGTGCGTTTATGTTCCTGTGAGTCGCATCGAAAACCCTTAACCACTTGCCAACCGACTCGCATACATAAACAGTGGCAAGTTGGCTCCACTGCGCAGATCGCCATTTATAAACGGCGATCCATGCAGCCATAGCTGCAGGCGGGCGCGGGCTGCTGGGGGCGCGCTTTTGTGCTTGCCACACTCTGCATGAGTGTGCCCGCGGGTCAGGCAGACTCGATGTCCGCCGGCAACCCGTGATCACCTTCTAGAAAGGAAGAACAGGGAACCGCTGATGTAAACACGGCGGTTAACCATTCTGTCAGTGGGCATGACAGTGATCTACTGATCCCTGTCATCGTGATCAGTTAGATCTGTCATGCCCCTGCCAGCCGAGCCCCCATACAGTTAGAACACACCTAGGGAACACAGTTATCCCCTTAATTGCCCCCTGCAGGTTAACCCCTTCCAGTGACACTTATACAGTAATCAGTGGCTATTTTTAGATCTGATCGCTGTATAAATGTCAATGGTCCCAAAAAAGTGTCAAAAATGTCCGATCTGTCTGCCACAATATTGCAGTCCCGATAAAAATTGCAGATCGCCACCATTACTAGTAAAAAAATAAAAATAGTAAAAACCATAAATGAATTCTCATGGTTTATAAACACGGCAACTTTTGTGCAAACCAATCAATAAACGCCAATTGTGATTTTTTTTTTTTTTGTCACAAATACGAAGAAGAATACATATCGGCCAAAACTGATCAAAAAATTTGTTTTTTTATTTTTTATTTTTTTTGGATATGTATTATAGCAAAACGTTCTGTTCTGGCAGGGGACACTACAGGTCTACTGTTCCCAGTGATCAGGAACAGTGATCTCTGTCATGTCCCTGGCAGCCCATCCCCACTACAGTTTGAACACACTGAGGGAACACAGGTAACCCCTTGATCGCCCCCTAGTGTTAACCGATTCCCTGCCAGTGTAATTTTTACATTGATCAATGAGTTTTTATAGCACTCTTCAATGTAATAATGTCACTGGTTAGATTTGTCCCCCACAATGTTTCAGTCCTGCTAAAAATCGTAGATCACCGCCATTACAAGTAAAAAAATAAATTTAAATAAATAAAAGTCCATAAATCTATCCCGTATTTTGGTGATTTGAGTCAAACATATGTTCAACTCGTACATTAGGGGTTTGTCTGTTAGACGAATCCCGAACATTATGGGACATTTGCAGGAAATTTGAGTGCCCCATAATGCAGTGAAATCACGGGGAAATGCCGCCCACTAAATCCCAGAGCAATCTGCTGTGAGAGCCATGATTGGCCAAAGGCATGGTGCCTTTGGCCAATCATTGCTCAGGGGGTCTCAGACCACGCCCACACTATATAAGGCCGCTTGTACAGCGGCCCGTATGTAGTGCTGTGAATGGACTTAGACCTGTGACATGTAGCTAGTTTAGCTAGTGGCGTGTAGGCAGGCAGTGTAGTATACAGATCTAGTGTAGAGACAGTATATACAGGCAGTGTAGGCAGTGTAGTATATATATCTAGTATAGAGAGTATATACAGGCAGTGCAAGCAGTGTAGTATATAGATCTAGTGTAGAGACAGTATATACAGGCAGTGTAGGCAGTGTAGTATATAGATCTAGTGCAGAGTATATAGAGGCAGTGCAGGCAGTGTAGTATATAGATCTAGTGTAGAGACAGTATATACAGGCAGTGTAGTATATATATCTAGTGTAGAGAGTATATACAGGCAGTGCAGGCAGTGTAGTATATAGATCTAGTGTAGCCTATATACAAGCAGTGTAAGAATATATATGTACAGTATATAGTATACATAACTAATACGCTGCCTTCAGTGTAGACTATATATACAGCTCATTCAGTGTATAGTATATAGAGTCCGTTCAGGCAATGTAAGAATATATATTTAACGTATATAGTATATATATAAAATACGCTGCCTTCAGTGTAGAATATATATACATGTCAGGACCCGTGTTACTGCTTGGCTCACCTGCAGGTGGCACTGTTGCTTTCAGCACCAAAGGGTGTAGTTCTGGTGGCCACCAGCGGGAGTCTCCCAGAAGATGGACACACAGATAAGCAGGTTGCACCTGTTATGGCCTGCTGGGAGTATATAAGCCCACCCTTCACTAGGGTTCAGGGCTTCAGTAATGTTTCCTGTAAGCTGTGTGCTGCCTGATCCTGTTCTGTGCCTGTTATATTGCCTTGAGACCTGTCCCCTGGAACCTGCTTCCTGCTGCCACCACTGGCTTCCTTCTCCCCTTGCCTCTTATCTCTGCCTGTCGTCTCATGTATGATCCCCCACTTGTACTGATTAGTTAGGTTATTTTCTTGGGGTTGCTTGTTATTTTCACATCTCACTTGATGGTTTTTGTATTACTGGTGTCGGTATTGGTGTGTGTCATTTCCTTAAATAAACATATTATTTTACTTATGCTTCTGGTCCTAATTCATTAAGGTACAGCCCAAGTGATCTGATCAACCTGCTGGATGCCTGCATATTGCATCCTGGCAATACAGCTCATTCAGTGTATAGTATATAGAGTCAGTTTAGGCAGTGTAAGAATATATACAGTATCTCACAAAAGTGAGTACACCCCTCACATTTTTGTAAATATTATATGATATATTTTCATGTGACAACATGTGACAACATGTGACAACATTGCTATGATGTAAAGTAGTGAGTGTTTAGCTTGTATAACAGTGTACATTTGCTGTCCCCTCAAAATAACTCAACACACAGCCATGAATTTCTAAACCGCTGGCAACAAAAGTGAGTACATCCCTAAGTGAAAATGTCCAAATTGGGCCCAATTAGCCATTTTCGCTCCCCTGTGTCATGTGACTCGTTAGTGTTACAAGGTCTCAGATGTGAATGGGGAGCAGGTGTGTTAAATTTGGTGTAATCATTCTCACTCTCTCATACTGGTCACTGGAAGTTCAACATGGCACCTCATGACAAAGAACTCTCTGAGGATCTGAAAAAAAAAAGAATTGTTGCTCCATATAAGGATGGCCCAGGCTATAAGAAGATTGACAAGATCCTAAAACTGAGCTGCAGCACGGTGGCCAAGACCATATAGCCGTTTAACAGGACAGGTTCCACTCAGAACAGGCCTCATCATGGTCCACCAAAGCAGTTGAGTGCACGTGCAAAGCATGATATTCAGAGGTTGTCTTTGGGAAATAGATGTATGAGTGCTGTCAGCATTGCTGCAGAGGTTGAAGGGGTGGGGGTAAGCCTGTCAGTATTCAGACCATATGCCACACACTGCATCAAAATGGCCTGCATGGCTGTTGTATCAAAAGAAAGCCTCTGCTAAAGATGATGCACAAAAAGCCTGCACACAGTTTGCTGAAGACAAGCAAACTAAGGACATGGATTACTGGAACCATGTCCTGTGGTCTGGTGAGACCAAGATACACCTATTTAGTGCAGATGGTGTCAAGCGTGTGTGGCGGCAACCAGGTGAGGAGTACAAAGACAAGTGTGTCTTGCCTGCAGTCAAGCATGGTGGTAGGAGTATCATGGTCTGGGGCTGCATGAGTGCTACTGACATTGGGGAGCTACAGTTAATTGAGGGAACCATGAAAACCAACATGTATTGTGACATACTGAAGCAGAGCATGATCCCTTCCTTTTGGAGGCTGAGCCGCAGGGCAGTATTCCAACATAATAACAACCCCAAACACACCTCCAAGATGACCATTGCCTTGATAAAAAAGCTGAGGGTAAAGGTGATGGACTGGCCAAGCATGTCTCCAGACCTAAACCCTATTGACCATCTGTGGGGCATCCTCAAATGCAAGGTGGAGGAGCGCAAGGTCTCTAACATCCACCAGCTCTGTGATGTTGTTATGGAGGAGTGGAAGAGGACTCCAGTGGCAACCTGTGAAGCTCTGGTAAACTCCATGCCCAAGAGGGTTAAGGCAGTGCTGGAAAATAATGGTGGCCACACAAAATATTGACACTTTGGACATTTTCACTTAGGGGTGTACTTTCTTTTGTTGCCAGTGGTTTAGACATTAATGGCTGTGTGTTGAGTTATTTTTTTTGAGGGGACAGCGAATTTACTCTGTTATACAAACTGTACACTCACTACTTTAGATTGTAACAAAGTGTAATTTCTTTATTGTTGTCACATGAAAAGATATAATAAAATATTTATAAAAATGTGAGCGGTGTATTTACTTTTGTGAGATACTGTATGTACAGTATATAGTATATATATATATTTCACTGCCTTCAATGTAGACTATATATACAGCTCATCCAGTGTATAGTATATAGAGTCAGTTCAGGCAGTGTGAGAAATATGAATATACAGTGGGTACGGAAAGTATTCAGACCCCCTTAAATTTTTCACTCTTTGTTATATTGCAACCATTTGCTAAAATCATTTAAGTTCATTTTTTTGCCTCATTAATGTACACACAGAACCCCATATTGACAGAAAAACACAGAAATATTGACATTTTTGCAGATTTATTAAAAAAGAAAAACTGAAATATCACATGGTCCTAAGTATTCAGACCCTTTGCTCGGTATTTAGTAGAAGCACCCTTTTTGGGAAAGATGCAACAAGTTTTTCACACCTGGATTTTGGGATCCTTTGCCATTCCTCCTTGCAGATCCTCTCCAGTTCTGTCAGGTTGGATGGTGAACGTTGGTAGACAGCCATTTTTAGGTCTCTCCAGAGATGCTCAATTGGGTTTAAGTCAGGGCTCTGGCTGGGTCATTCAAGAACAGTCACGGAGTTGTTGTGAAGCCACTCCTTCGTTATTTTAGCTGTGTGCTGAGGGTCATTGTCTTGTTGGAAGGTAAACCTTCGGCCCAGTCCTGAGCACTCTGGAGAAGGTTTTCGTCCAGGATATCCCTGTACTTGGCCGCATTCATCTTTCCCTCAATTGCAACCAGTCGTCCTGTCCCTGTAGCTGAATAACTCCCTCACAGCATGATGCTGCCACCACCATGCTTCACTGTTGGGACTGTATTGGACAGGTGATGAGCAGTGCCTGGTTTTCTCCACACATACCGCTTAGAATTAAGGCCAAAAAGTTCTATCTTGGTCTCATCAAACCAGAAAATCTTATTTCTCACCATCTTGGAGTCCTTCGGGTGTTTTTTAGCAGACTCCATGCGGGCTTTCATGTGTCTTGCACTGAAGAGAGCCTTCCATCGGGCCACTCTGCCATAGAGCCCCGACTGGTGGAGGGCTGCAGTGATGATTGACTTTCTACAACTTTCTCCCATCTCCCGACTGCATCTCTGGAGCTCAGCCACAGTGATCTTTGGGTTCTTCTTTACCTCTCTCACCAAGGCTCTTCTCCCCCGTTAGCTCAGTTTGGCTGGACGGCCAGCTCTAGGAAGGATTCTGGTCGTCCCAAACGTCTTCCATTTAAGGATTATGGAGGCCACTGTGCTCTTAGGAACCTTAAGTGCAGCAGAAATTTTTTTGTAACCTTGGCCAGATCTGTGCCTTGCCACAATTCTGTCTCTGAGCTCTTCAGGCAGTTCCTTTGACCTCATGATTCTCATTTGCTCTGACATGCACTGTGAGCTGTAAGGTCTTATATAGACAGGTGTGTGGCTTTCCTAATCAAGTCCAATCGGTATAATCAAACACAGCTGGACTCAAATGAAGGTGTAGAACCATCTCAAGGATGATCAGAAGAAATGGACAGCACCTGAGTTAAATATATGAGTGTCACAGCAAAGGATCTGAATACTTAGGACCCCCATGTGATATTTCAGTTTTTCTTTTTTAATAAATCTGCAAAAATGTCAACAATTCTGTGTTTTTCTGTCAATATGGGGTGCTGTGTGTACATTAATGAGGAAAATAAATGAACTTAAATGATTTTAGCAAATGGCTGCAATATAACAAAGAGTGAAAAATTTAAGGGGGTCTGAATACTTTCCGTACCCAATGTATATATACTGTATAGTTACAGTGTTCTGCCACCACCAACATCTAAGGCCCATTTTTTTCTGCACCTGTTTGCCTGGGGCATGTCATTACAATTTTTAAAATAAATGACAACAGCAGGGCCCATTCCTGCACCCAACAAAAGTAACTGTGAGGGGTTACAGTGTTCTACAAAGTTCTTCTTTCACTGCCGCCGCTCTCCCTGCTGCTGCAGCCTGGCCCCTGCGTGTCTCCCAGAATGGGTGGTCTTCATAATGACAGTTCTGTTATAAGAAGGGGCGGGGCCACCCAGTGATGTAAATGGGTGACCGGCCCCTCTGAAAGCACATGACGTCAGAAGGGGGCGGGTTCACTCAGTTATGTCACTGGGTGGCCCAGCCCCTTCTTATAAAAGAAGTGTTATTATGAAGACCGCCCATTCTGGGAGACGCGCAGGGACTGGGCTTCAGCAGCGGGGAGAGCGGTGGCGATGAAAGAAGAAAGAAGATGAAGATTGAAGATGAAGAGAGGAAGCAAGAAGACTGAAAGAAGAAGCAGAAGACCAGAAGATGGACCGGGCAGGAGAAGATGGAAGAAAGAAGAAGAGCTATTTTACACAATAAAGGACTTGTAAAAAACGTGTTTTTTTTTTACCACTACACTCCTTTTTTGGTAATTGGGTAGGAGTTCAATGTACCCCATACCTATTCACATAGGGGGGGTCGGAATCTGGGGACCCCCTTATTAAATGGGGGTTCCAGATTCTGATAAATCCCCTGCTCGCAGACCCCCACAACCACCGGCCAGGGTTGTGGGGATGAGGCCCTTCTCCCCATCAACATGGGGACAAGGTGCTTTGGGGGCAACCTCAAAGCATCCTCCCCATGTTGAGGGCATGTGGCCTGGTATGGTTTGGAGGGGGGGGGCAGCTCGCTCGTCCCCACCCCCTCCTGCCATGCCAGGGCTGCATGCTCAGATAAGGGTCTGGTTTGGATTTTGGGGGGACCCCACGCCATTTTTTTTCAATTTGGTGCGGGGTTCCCCTTAAATTCCATACCAGACCTGAAAGGCCTGGTTTGGATGTTGAGGGGGAACCCCACATCATTTTTCTTTTTAATTTTGGTGCAGGCTCTGCTGTTGTAAATTAGTTTAAAAATTGTGATGAATTCCCCCCCAGTCAAACAGGTGGCAAAAAATTGGGCCTTGGGTGCTGGCGGTGCCAGAACACTTTAACCCCTTGCAGTTAATCTTGTTGGATGGATGAACAGGGCCTGATGTTGTAAATTTGTTTAAAAATTGTGACGAAATCCCTCAGTCAAACAGGTGGCGAAAAATTGGGCCTTTAGTGCTGGCGGTGCCAGAACACTGTAACCCCTTGCAGTTACTCTTGTTGGACGCAGGACCGGGCCCTGCTGTTTTAAATTAGTTAAAACATTGTTATGGCATGCCCCTGTAAACCAGGTGCAGAAAAATTGGGCCTTGAGTGTTGCTGCTGCCCTAAATACTAAATATTGTTCTAGATTATGGACAGGAGGAATAGGAGTAGTGGCAGTCTTCAAGGGATCCCAGATCCCTAGCCAATGTAATCAGTTGCATCAGCTGCTGATCCAGGACCCATTCATTTTTATAAATGTGAGCCTATCATCAAAGTCTGTGGACAGGCACACTCTTTGATTGGTTACGAACCCTCCAGCAGCACTGAATGTCTGTTCAGAAAGCACGCTGGATGCAGGACAGGCCAGTAGCTCAATTGCATATTGAGCAAGTTCCAGCCAGTGGTCCATCCTCAAGACCCAGTAACTAAGTGGATGCTCAGTTGGAAAGGTCTCCAATATATATTCCTGCACCATATAATGCAGACGCTGACGATGGCTGCTTGAAACAATCAGGCCTGGGTTCTGAGGACTGAAAAATGTTTTAAAGGCATTGCTCAGCTGGCCACCTTTTCCACCACTCTGCCTCTGAACGACCAAAGCTTCAGAAATACGTGGTCCAGGACCAGCACAAGAACATGGTAAACTCCCAGGGTCTGGAAAGGCATTGCACAAACTTTTCTTCAAGGTATCATGTTTCATCCTCTGCACCCTCTGCGCAGGCAGGATGAGTTCTGCAACTTTACCCTTGTAACGCTGATCGAGAGGGGTTGCCAGCCAGTAATGATCCTTCTCCTTGATACCATGAATCCTAGGGTCTTTTTGCAGGCTTTTCAGAATCAGAGAGCCCATGCAGCGTAAGTTTGAGGAGGCATGAGTGTCCTCTGGGTCACTGAGGATGACATTATTAGGAACTACCTCCTCCCAGCCATGTACAACTCCTTGGGTTTCTGGGGCCTGAAAACCATGATCCCTTGAAGACTGCTGAGTATTATACTCCACATCCATGCTGACACAATCCTCCTCCTCCTCCCGTGTGTTTGGCAGCTCTGCATGAATGCTCTCTGCATAAAGGGGGCCTTGAGAGGAAAGGAAGTCTTCCTCTTCCTCCCTCTGTTCTGCCTCAAGTGCCCTGTCCATGATTCCACGAAGGGTGTGCTCCAGAAGAAATATTAGTGGGACAGTGTCACTGATGCATGCATTGTCGCTGCTCACCATCCTTGTGGCCTCCTCAAATGGTGACAGGACAGTGCATGCATCCTTGATCATTAGCCACTGAAGTGGCGAAAAAAAGTCAAGCTCCCCTGAGCCTGTCCTGGTGCCATGCTCACAGAGGTACTCATTGACGCTCTGCTGTGCATGCAGCCTCTGCAGCATTGCCAATGTTGAGTTCCATCTTTTGGGCATGTGACATGTGCATGTGAACGCCGGAAATGACCACAGACTTTTCTGGCCTGCCTGAGGATATCTGGTAAGCCTGGGTACCTGGTCAAGGAACGCTACACCACCAAATTCAAGATGCCTGCCAAGCATGGAACATGTGTCAATAGTCCTAGTCAGAGGGCAGAGAGAAGGTTAGTGCCATTGTCACATACAACCATTCCTGGCTCAAGCTGCTGTGGTGTCAATCACCTCTGAGCCTGCCCCCGCAGAGCGGAAAGAATCTCTTCCCCAGTGTGGCTCCTGTCCCCAAGACAGACTAACTCATGCACCGCATGGCATCTTTTAGCCTGACTGCTTGCATAGCCCCTTGAATGTTAGGGAACACTGCAGGTTCAGAGGACAATTCTGCAGAAGAGGCCACAGAGGTAGAAAAAGTGGAGGGGTGGAGGAGGCGGATGTGGCAAAATCACCACCAGTTTTTTGGAGGCGTGCTGGCTGAACTATTTCCATAACTGAACCCTGTCCTGCATCCTTCCCAGCTACCAGCAGAGTTACCCAGTGTGCCATGAAGGAAAGGTAATGTCCCAGACCGTGCCTGCTGGACCATGAGTCAGCGGTAATATGAACCCTGCTGCTGACCGCACTGTCCAACAAGGCCAAAACATTGCCTTCCACATGACGGTAGAGAGCTGGAATGGCCTTATTTGAAAATAAATGTCTTTTGGGAACCTGCCACTGTGGGACAGCACATTCCAAAAATTCAAGAAAGGGGGCAGAGTCTACCAGCTGAAAAGTCAGCAGTTGGAGTGCTAGCAATTTGGCCAAGCTAGAATTAAGACGCTGAGCATGTGGATGGCTGGGACAGTATTTCTTTTTACGGTTCAGCAACTGGGGTAGGGATATTTTCCTGCTGAATTCACCTGGTGGTGTACTGCTAGTAGAGCTGGCTGCAAGTACTAGTTGTGGCATGCATTGCTACACCTTCATTCCTCTCAGTACATATTTTGGAGACGACTGCAGGTATAGTAGGAGTTGAGATCCCAGATTAGGAGCAAGGAGAAGTCCGCCTTGTTTTCTGGTGTGGGTTTTTCAGGTACTCTTGCCAACAGACTGCATGGCTGGTCATCATATGTTTCGTCAAGACAGTAGTGCCCAAGCCGCTGGAGTCCTGGCCACGCTTGACTCACTTCAGATATAGATTGCAAATGACAACGTCGCAATCTACTGCACATGTGTTGAAAAATGCTCCCTGCACCTGTGGAGCTCTGTGGTCTGATGCAATTAGCTGGCTGCCCTTAATCTGGCCCGTGGAGGACATCCTGCTTTGTTGGAGTTGGGCCTCTTCCTCCTCACTTTCCTCCTCACTTCTCTCAGGCACCCAAGTACAGTCCGTGTCCTCATCATCCCCTCCCTCCTCCTCACTGCAGCAAACCTGGCAGTATGCTGCAGCTGGGGGAACATGACTGCTAGTTTCTTGTCCTTTTGCGACCCCCCCTGTCTCTAGGCTCATGCTACTCCCTTCCTCAACCTGGGAACCAACATCGAAGCCTTCAAAGTGTTGCGCATCCTCCATCAGCATGTAACTGACACTATGATCGAATAACTCAGGTGACTCCTCCGTGCATGATGGTGGGGCTACAGAAGGAGTAACTGTGGACAAGGATCCGGTGGAATAGGCTGTTTTGCCAGATGCATTGGAAGGCAAACTTGTACGAGCCTGGGTGACAGAGGATGAGGAGGATGAGGACGGCTTTGTTATCCACTCCACCAACTCTTCTGCATGTTGTGGCTCAATAGCACGTCCAACAGCAGAAAAAAAGGACAAGCGTGACCCGCCTGCAGAGGATGCACTATGTCTGCCACCACCACTTTTCACTGAAGACACAGAGGCTGCTTGCCCTCTTTTAGTGGCCTAGGAGCATCTTCCTCTCCTTTGTGGCCTTCCTGACATGATGGGTATTTTTTTTAACACCGCACTACACTGTACTATATACCGTACACCCCCCCATGCACTGATATATAGTGTACACTCAATACGCTGTGTGTATATATGTATGCACTAGACTGTATTTATTTTAAGACACCACGTCAAGTAGTGTGCTATATACCGTAGACCCCTGAATGCACCAATATATAGTGTACACTCAATACACTGTGTGTATATATATATACACTAGGCTGTATATATTTTAAGACACCACATGTACTATATACCGTACACTGCTGAATGCACCGATATATAGTGTACACTCAATATGCTGTATATATATATATATATATATAGTGTACACTCAATACGTTGTGACGTTGTGTGTGTGTGTGTGTATATATATATATATATATATATATATATATATATATATATATATATATATATGTACGAGGCTGTATATATTTGAATACACCACGTCAAGTATACTATATACCATATGTACACTCCGAATGCACTGATATATAGTGTACACTCAATATGCTGTATGTGTGTGTGTATATATGTATATATATATATCTTCACTTGGGTGAGTCACTTCCTTTAGTTCAACAAATAATTCCTCTGAAGTGGTGTCACAATGGGCTCCCAAAATGTCCATCCATATATAAATAAATAAAAGAGTAGGGACACATCCTCCAATGCAATATCCAAGTTTACTGAAGAATTCCAATTACAGGTCATGCAATTAACAACCAGCTACTGTGCTGTTTCAAACGATCCTCGTTCTTTCTCAAGCTGTGTGTGTGCAATCATCGCACACAACTCGAGTGGGTTCACTTCTATATATATATATGTATATATGTGTGTGTGTATGTCGTATAACTCACATGTGATATATAGTCACGTAAGCCTCACATGTATACCATATATCATATGAACTGCACCACATAAGTTTATATATGTCGGAGCATGTATATATATATATATATATATATATATATATA
>BLSH010263043.1:77189-91397 GCA_018402905.1 Glandirana rugosa
TAATTATTCCAATGCAGCTTGTGCCTTGAATTTAGGTGCCTGGTCATGGGGATTGTGCTCAGGTTGAGAACATTTATGCCCCGGCTCAGGCTATCATTGCACAGCTTGCAAACCACTCGTGTCTTGTCATCAGCACATTGTCTGAAGAACTGCCACGCGGGGGAACGACTTTGAGCTGCCTTTGGTGTGCTAGGTCCCTGGGTGCGGTGGGTAGTAGCAGGCCTACTGTCTAGGGGACGCTCGCTCCGCTTTTGCAACCTGCTTCCTCTTTTGCTGTGCTGGTGCCTCTGTGCGACCACCACCTCTTCCTCCAAACTCCGCACGTCACTCGCATGACCCTCATTCCATGTGGGGTCTAGGACCTCATCATCCTCCACATCATCTTCCACCCACCCTTCACCACTGCCCTCCTTGTCAGTCTTGCACAGGCAAGCTGCAGCAGTTGGCACCTGTGTTTCGTCATCATCAGAAATGTTCTGCGCTGGTGTTTCCATGTCCTCATCCTGCAACAGAAGTGGTTGGGCATCGGTGCACTCAATGTCTTCCACTTCTGGGGCAGCGCTATGTGGATGGCCCACGGAAAGCACACCAGGAGAGTCATCAAAAAGCATAAGAGTCTCTTGCAGGACTTGGGGCTCAGTCTGCTTGGCTAATTTACAAGGGGCTGAGGTGAAAGACAGATGGCCATGGGGTTCAGGTGCCAACTCTGAGCTTTCATCAAGGGACCGGGAGGGAGACAATGTGAAGGAACTGGAGGCATTGTCAGCCACCCAATCTACTATCGCCTGTACTTGTTCTGGCCTCACCATTCGTTGAGGGGCATTCTGGCCTACCATATACCGGTGAAGGTTCTGTTGGCTGCCTGAGGAAGGTGTTTCCCTTGTGCGTGTAGCTGGCACACCTCGACCACATTCCTCTCCTTCCAACAGGAGGTTCACCAACACCACCAACACTAGCAGCACCAGCATCACCAGCAGCACCATGACCACGTCCCTTATTTGCTCTCCTCATTGGGCCCGCAAATGTATTATGTAACCCTATGTAAGTATTTATTAATACCAATTAATACCTTTTTTTTTTAAAACACCAACGTAGACTTTTTATTTTGGTGTAAGAAATGCACTGCTCACACCAACAGCTGGAAGCTCTCCCTTTAGAACTAGGAGATGATTTTTGAACAATAATGTGTCACTTACAGCAACAGCTGGCCCTATAGGAGTAGGCAATGTTTTTTGAACAAGAATCTGTCCCTCTAAGCAGAAGCCTCTACCTAGTGCAGTCAGATCGCTCAAAGCAGCAGTATGTGAAATCTCAAATTACTCCCACAATCTGATCGTTGTGTACGAACGTAACGATCGTTGTGTTAGGCAGGGTTTGATCTGCAATGTGTCACTCAAAGCAGCAGTATGTGAAATCTCAAATTACTCCAACAATCTGATCATTGTGTACAATCGTAACGATTGTTGCGTTAGGCAGAGTTTAATCTGCAATCTGCAACTCTAAGCAGCAGTATTTGAAATCTCAAATTCCTCCAACAATCTGATCGTTGAGCATGATCGTAGCGATCGTTGTTTTAATGCAGAGTTTGATCTGCAACTCAAAGCAGCGGTATTTGAAATCTCAAATTACTCCAACAATCTGATCGTTGTGCACGATCGTAGCGATCAGTGTTTTATGCAGAGTTTGATCTGCAACTCAAAGCAGCGGTATGTGAAATCTCAAATTTCTGCTATCTGTCCTCAGAGCAACAGCACAGCAGTAGTAATCTATCTCAGGATGCAGGATCAGATATTGTTAAAATGTCTCTAATCTCTCCCTGACGCCGTCAGCTTCCTCTCCCTACAGCTAACCCAAGAGCATGTGACTGCAGCATCAAGTGACTCCAGCTTATAAAGAGGCTCGGTCACATGATGCACTGGTCAATCACAGCCATGCCATTAGTAGGCATGGCTGTGATGGCTTCTAAGGGCAAACCAGTGAAACGCTTGTTGATTGGCTGCCCTGCAGCTTCTCAACACATGGAGTAAAATACCAGAACCCCGGACCCGAACCCGAACGTTTTTTGAAATGTCCGTGTTCGGGTCCACGTCCCGGACACCCGAAAGTTCGGTATGGACCCGAATGTTACAGTACGGGTTCGCTCAACACTAGTTAAGATCTTAAATGTACAAAGCTTTTTGCCAGCCCAGATGAACTTAAAACGTAAAACCTTTAAATACATAATTAAACAGTCAAAACATGTCAAGACCCCCTCCCCCAGAGAAGTTCCTATAATAAACGGGAGGTTAGGTATGGAAAAAAGATTTAAGTGGGCCCTAAGGTTGGGGGGGTCTTAACTCCTAAAGGATCAGGTCCCGAATGGATAGTATCAGAAATCTTTGTCTGTAGCCTAGGCAGTTATATCAGGGAGGATGGGCTTCCCCTGACCTCTTCGGTTGTTGCTTCTGCCAAATTGGGTAAGAGGACTAGGAGAAGATGTCCTCTTCATAGAAGTAGAGCCTCTGTTGCCAAATGTTGGATGAAGATCTTGGGAGACCAGTCCCAGTTGTAAAAGTATACATTCACCTTCAGCAAAGGAAGAGAAGCTGTAAGATTTGTTGCAAAAAGAAAAGTTCAGACAAAAAGGAAAGGACCATCTGTATGTTGTTTCCTTTTGTGTCAGCATTTGAAGAAGTAGTTTCAGAGAGCGCCTTCTTTATATGGTATAGGGTGAGAGGTCTGCAAACATCTGAACCCGGTGACCTTGAATGTGGAGCCTGTCAGAGTTCTGGGAAATTTTCATCACCTCTTCTTTCAGTAAGTAAAAGTGAGGCTTGACTATGATGTCTCTTGGAAGACCATCTGTGCGAGATGGTTGTAGGGCTTGGTGTGCCCAATCTAAGTCCGGACGCTTGTCTGGAATATCTGGCATTAGGTCCTTGATAAAGGAGCAGATAGCTGGGTACACATCCTTCACAGATTCAGGGAGACCCCTAAGTCTGAAATTATAATGTCTAGACCTATTTTCAAGGTCGTCAGCTTTCTTTTCAATGAAATCAATGCATGGTCCTAGCTGTTGGAGGTCAGCATGAATGGAGGAGGTGATCTGTGTATCTGTGTGGGCCAAGCCTCTGGACAGAATTTTAGAAAAACTGTCATCGTGGTAGGAAAGTGATAAAACAGGGCAAAATATAAAGTCCACCATTCGTTCCATCCAGCAAGATCCACTAGCCAATAAAGGTTGTGGAATGAAAAAGTCCAAAGAAAGCTGAGGTATTTAAAGATGTGTCTCCTCTTCTTCAGAGCTAAGTTTGGAGTGCAGGTAGATGGTCTTTAAAGGATGCGTATGGTCCAAAAAATGTCCCATGTGACCTTTGGTTTAGGACCCTCCCTCCTGTGGGAGGGCTGATGCAATCAATACATACAATTGAGTGCACACATACATAAATAAATCCCCATTAGGAACATGTATCACAGCACATTGTGTGCATATGCATACACACTTCCACATATATACAGTACATATACAGTATATCTCTGTGCATAAACACACATAAAAAGGAGAGTCTCTGTACAAAATTCATATGAAATTCACAGTACTTAACTTTCAGCTCTATACCTCCAAGCACTGCACACTGTGCATCAAATATTTGCAGCATCTTTAAAAGATGAATACTCACTCTCCCCCCATGTCATGCCAGGGTGTATATATGTCTAAAGTGAATGAGTGGTCACGGTGGGGGGCGATTCCAATGTCTGCCAGATGGAAGGGCTAAGAAAGCTCCATAATGCATTAACAGTGCCATTCTGTCATGTAGCTAATGGAATTCACGCTGGCCGAAAACCTGGAAATGTGGCCGCGCTATGCGTTCCAAAGACTTGCCCTATGACCTGCAAATGTCACTTCCGGTGACGCAGGATTGTGCCATATCCGGTCATCAGGGAAGGAACACTGGAACCCTGGCCACTACAGCCCCCAGATATCATCTCCGAGTTTATAGCAAACATGGGGACATCCGGAAGTGGAATCACAACAGTCACTGTCCAAGGACGAGCCGCATCACGGCCCAACCATGGACAGCTGAAAACTGCTGCCTCTAGGAAGAGCAATCTGCTAATGCAGAAATGGGATGTGAGTGGTGCTGCCCAGTGATTGTCTAAGGCCTCATGCACACTGGACGTTATAATAATGTTATAAAAAAAAACAGTAGCTTTGCAGTTTTTCAACTTTTTCAATGTTTTTGCAATAAAGTTTTTTAGCTTTAGCGTTTTTAAGCATTTTTTTTTTGCCAATGGGATCAAAAATGGTAAAAAATGCTGGTGACCTGCGTTTTTGAGCGTTAATCAGCTTTTTTTTTGGCATTTTTTGATGTAATTTTCTGTTTTCATTTGTAAATGTCAATGACCAGAGGGGGACAAAGTATCCAAAACATCCTAAAGTGTCAGATACCAGAACCACCCATCACTCTTCAAGAGAGGGAAGATTTCACCAACCACCTTCCCAGAAGATAAGGAGGGGGCTGCACTCTCACCCCCTCCTTTCTTGACCAGTCAGGCTGCATGCTCAGAAGGGGGGAGACTTGGACATTATTTTCTTCATTCCTGCGGTACAGTAAAAGTGATATTCACTAAGAAGAGTTTAAATTGCTGGCATATTACATTTCATTGTTGGCTTTTTTAATTTTTTTTAAAGCCAGCAGGCAAATGTCATTTTCAGGCAATTTAAAACACTGTTCACAGGCAGGATTAGGGCACCCCAGGCATATTATTTAAAGGACTGGGCAATATTTCATTTTAAGCATTAAAAAAATGAATTGCTTCCGGCTGAATTAAATTTTTTTAAAAAGGTTTATTGCAAGGCAGTGCCCACCCCCCATGCTATTTTTTTGACAAGCCCTAGCCTATTAGCCTAGAAAATGCACATTTTTGACTTGACAGATTCAGCTCCTATTGATTTCAGTGGAGTTCAGGTTCGACATATGAACTTTGCCAGATATAAATATACATTATATTACCAACTGCAATGATTGGAAATGATCTTCTGCTGCACAACTGCATGGGGGGTCTAGGTCTGGTCTCATGAAGACAAGATCAATGAGGTCTGGTGACACTATATTACCAAAAGTATTAGGACATCTACCTTTACACACATTAATTTAATGGCATCCCATTCTTAGTCCGTAGGGTTCAATATTAAGTTGACCCATCCTTGGCAGCTATAACAGCTTCAGCTCTTCTGGAAAGACTGTCCACAAGGTTTAGGAGTGTGTCTATGGGAATGTTTGACCATTTTTTTCGAAGTGCATTTGTGGACGAGAAGGCCTGGCCCGCAGTCTCCGCTCTAATTCATCCCAAAAGTGTTCAATGGGTTGAGGTCAGGACTCTGTGCAGACCAGTCAAGTTCCTCCACCCCAAACACACACATTCATGTCTTTATGGACCTTGCTTTGTCCACTGGTCCCAATCATTTTGTGGAGGGGGGATTATGGTGTGGGGTTGTTTTCAGGGGTTGGGCTTGGCCCCTTAGTTCCAGTGAAGGAAACTCTTAAGGCGTCAGCATACCAAGACATTTTAGACAATTTCATGCTCCCAACTTTGTGGGAACAGTTTGGGGATGATCCTTTCCTGTTCCAACATGACTGCACACCAGTGCACAAAGCAAGGTCCATAAAGACATGGATGAGCGAGTGTGGGGTGGAGGAACTTGACTGGCCTGCACAGAGTCCTGACCTCAGCCTAACAGAACACCTTTTGGATTAATTATAGCAGATACTGTGTCCCAGGCCTTCTCATCCAACATCAGTACCTGACCTCACAAATGTGCTTCTGGAAGAATGGTCAAACATTCCCATAGACACACTCCTAAACCTTGTGGACGGCCTTCCTAGAAGAGTTAAAGCTGTTATAGCTGCAAAGGGTGGGCCAACTCAATATTGAACCCTACAGACTAAGACTGGGGTGCCATTAAATTTCATGTGAGTGTAAAAGCAGGTGTCCCAATACTTTTGGTAATATAGTGCATGTACATACAGGACTCTCATAATAGGCCTCAGTCCTTTATTGTTCTTTCCTTAATGTGAATGTCTTATCAAAACTATCAAGGACTCCTCCTCTAAAAAAAAAAGGTCTAGGAAGAGGTTATGACCCAGGATTCTCAACCAGGCGGTTGTCCTCCATCATCCCCCCTGCCAAGTGCCCCCAATAGCCAATGGCTCCCGCTGCTGTGTGAGCCGTTGAGGATTCCGCCTTTATTTATTTCAGGTACTTATATAGCAGTGCTTTCCATATACATTGTACATTCACATCAGTCCCCTACCCTCAAGGAGCTTACAATCTAAGGTCCCTAGCTCACATTCATGCATATACTAGGGCCAATGTAGACAGGATCTAATTTACCTACCAGCATGTCTTTGGAGTGTGGGAGGAAACCGGAGTACCCGGCGGAAAACCACACAGGCACAGGGAGAACAAGCAAACTCCAGGCAGGTAGTGTCATGGTTGGGATTTGAACCAGCAACTCTTTTGCTGCCCAGCAAAAGTGCTATCCACTACACCACTGTGCCTTGTCCATGTTGTGGGCTGACAACACACAGCACTTTGTGGACTTAATGATGTCAGCCCTGTCCAGTTCTCTTTGCTAAACTACTCAAACTACTCAAGCCACCCCCCTAGCCTATTCTCCACAACGGAGAATCGAATAACTCTGTAGACTTGATAAAAGAACTAGAAGGGCTAATTACACTGTGCTGAGAAAACACAGGATCGTGATCAACAGTTTTTTTGCACTTATTGAACAGATATAACAAAATATTTCCAGACCAAAAAGTAGCAAAGCATTATCAGGGTTTTCAGGCAATTTAAACCAAAACTCCCCATTATCACATTTATGCCTATAACACATTTCTTGTGCTTTCCTTTTCTTTTCACCCTTTATTGTGTCTTCATGGCACCTACAATTTTTAAAAATTTTTCACAATTGTCAATGGACAGTTTCTACATACTGTATAGGAGTTCAACTATGTGATAGCTTACTATAATGTATTATATTTTTCTTTAAGCCTAGTACACGGGGGCCGAATGTCAGGCAGCATTGGCAGGTCCAATGAAAACCCAGTGGATTGAATGTAAAAAACTCAGTTTGTACAAGGCTTAAGTCTCCCCTAATGCACCAAGGGGAATACCACTGCTAGTTGTGGGGCAACACAAGATAATTAATTTTCTCAGAAGCTGTGACCCCAATGCTCATTGTGTTTGTATTGTTCTTCCTGCAGACAGTGAAAACTGCATGAAATGTCCTGATGATGAGTGGCCAAATAAGAAGAAGGATCGGTGTGTTCCAAGAGTGGTGGAATTTCTCTCCTACAATGATGATCCCATTGTTGCAGTATTTTCAGCTGTCTCCATCCTCTCTTGTCTTCTGACTGGTTTAATATTGGGGATATTTATACATTACCAGGACACCCCCATTGTTAAAGCTAATAACCGGAACCTGAGCTATCTTCTCCTGGTCTCCATCATGCTGAGCTTCCTCTGCGTCTTCTTGTTCCTTGGCCATCCAGTAGATGTAACCTGCATGCTGCGTGTCACCTCTTTTGGTGTCATCTTCTCAGTTGCCGTCTCCTCTCTACTTGCCAAAAGTATCATGGTGTGCATTGCTTTTAAAGCCACCAAACCTGGGAGTCCCTGGAGGAAATGGATGGGAGCCAAACTGCCAAATTTTATCATTTGTGTCTTCTCGTTGGTTCAAGTGATAATCTGTGTCACTTGGTTGTCCATTTCTCCCCCCTTCCAGGATCGGGACATTCACTCTTATCAGTGGAAGGTCATCATTCAGTGTAATGAGGGTTCAGTTACCGGCTTCTACTCTGTCTTGGGATATATGGGGCTTCTGGCAGCTGTGAGTTTCATTATAGCTTTTTTAGCCAGGACATTACCGGACAGTTTTAATGAGGCCAAGTACATCACCTTCAGCATGCTGGTGTTCTGCAGTGTCTGGATTGCCATGATCCCGGCCTATCTGAGCACCAAAGGGAAATACATGGTGGCTGTGGAGGTTTTTGCTATAATAGCATCAAGTTCTGGACTTCTTGGCTGTATATTTTTCCCAAAATGCTACATAATTCTGTTCAGACCTGACCTGAATACAAAAACAGTTATCCACTAATATGTATGGAGCAACACTGGGTTACCAGTAGTTATAGCATTATCTCTATTATTGTTCATTTTAGTATTATGCTGGTTTATTGAGAATGAACACTGTTAAATTTAAACATTTAATAATTACCTATCCTTTGGATGGTGAGTTGAATTTTTTTCTCTGGACTCCTCTGGTATCGGACACTTTGGGTTTGTTGGAAACCTTGTCCCCTGCTGGGTGTAGTGGTTCCTCCCACCAGCTGCTACATCAACACAGAACAATGTAGTCACCTAGTGAGGAGGAACCACAGTGACCGGAGGGGGGCAAAGTATCCAAATCATCCTTAAGTGTCCGATACCAGAGACACCCATCACTCTTCAAGAGATTTCACTCACCTCCTTCCAGAAAGATAAATATTAAACATGTTCTTGTATAAGTTGTTTGCAATGTATTTTTAGTGTCACTGTCACTCTAATTATATTGTATGTAGATGTATCCAGCTATATTAATAAATGCATTTTGTTGGTATATTCAAAAATCATTTTAATATTAGTTAAAGTTGATGAGAACATGTTCTAATGAAGTTCACACAAGTGATAAGTTGACTTAATTTTAATGGCGATTTTCTTTATTGTACCTAATAAAAAATCTTTCTCCTTGTATCTATTTATTTGTAAGCTGCTGCCACAAGGGAGTATTCGGCTTCCCCATACAATGCTGCAGAGACAACACTCCTACCCCACAACTTTCCAGATCCTGATATGAAAATGTCCAAAGCATAAAATAGGTTCCAGGTGCTCGTTGATCAATCATAGGTTTTATTCTGAAGAAGATATTAAGCATAAGAAATATGATAGGTTAATATGTTTTGAAATTAATGTTCTTACTCCTAAGGGCCCCATAATAGAGTAGTTTTGTCATCTCCAAGATCTTCTGGTCAGACATGTTAAAAAAAAAGCTAAAATGATTAAGAAGTAACAATCCCCCAATCCCTTCCTATAAGTATTCTTATCATACACACTAAGAACAGTGCTGCATAAAAATAAGAAGTAAACAATTAAACCCCAAAATTGTTATATAATATTAATCAATATTACTCAAATAAATATAATCACTCTTACACAAAACATATTAAATGTGCAAATAATAAAGTGCCAAACAGTGTAAGATGAATACACATATCTCCAATGATTTAACAAAAACTCAACTCAACCACAATTAAAATGCCAAAGAATGTGCAAAATGGTGAAATTCCCTTAAATCATGTGCAGCATGAGTGCTATAAATCCCCTCCTCAGTGACATGGAAGAAGCTTCCTACTTTGTGTTCTTCAAATGATCTCTTCATTAACTCACCTATCCGTCATCCACTCACCTTATAAGTCTGACCACTTCAATGGATAAATTGGTCATAGAGTGCTTGTTGTATATAAAAAATAAAATCAGCCGGGTAACTCGGATCCACATAGACAAATGCAGTCAGTCACACATGAAACAAAAGAACACTTTTCTATAGAGAAGCCCTGCTGCAAAAAAATCAGTTCAGCATAAAAGAGAGGCCCTATCATCACCAAATAATAATCAATATACCTGAAAAGTAATGCAAACACCACCACCCCTCCTGAAACAAGAGACAGAAGAAAGGGAAGCAATGCAGTAAAAACGATTGATACATTGCCTGGCAGAGGTGATGTCTACAAGGAATATCACCTAGATGAGCGTAGAGAGAGGGGTGTCTCTAATGCATTACAAAGACCATTTCTGAAGGCCAGAGGGAACCAGATCTCCATGGATGAACTGGATAGTGGACCCTCTGTGCTATTGGAGAGGGTGGGAGCCCTTAGGCCTTAAGTTTAGAGGCATTTGGCCATTTTTTTTCAGCTGCCCCTGAACTCATCTAATGTTATCTTATCAGTACATTTACACAGGGTCGTTTAAGGTTGTTTCCAGGCATTTGAGTTTAGAGGCTTTTTATGGAATGCAAAAAAATGGGTTCAGACGCAAGTTCAGAGGCATTTGAAATGCCAAACAGCTTGTAAACGCGCCTAAACGCGGTAACTCACATCTAGAAGAGCTGCTATTTTCTGCCTCTGAAAATCTCGAAACATGTTGGGTGCTCTCCAGTCTTACCACCTCAGGAGGCTCCTCTCTCATACATCCAGCCCATATCAACATGGTTTCATGTCTTGTATTGTGTATACCCATGTATCCCCTCTGCCAGTAACAGGTTTTTATCACTAACTTGAACCCTGTCTGTTTAAGGCCTCCCCTCCTTTTTTGTATTATGCTAAACCCCGTTTTATCTTCCAACAATAAAATGCTTTGGTTCGCACGGTAACCTTTGTCCGCCGATGCCTTTTTGGAGTAAAAACTTCCTGTTTGTGTCTAACTCGCATCTAGGAGCATTTCCTTTACAGGAGTCTCCATTTAAAAAAAAGGTGTTTTTTTTTTTTCAAAAACGCTCCTAGACACGAACACAGCAAAATGTCGCAAAATGAGGCATGCAAAATGCAGCAAAATGGACATTTTAATGCCAGTTTCTAGCTGTCAATATAAAAAATTCAGGGGAGGTTGAAACAGCGTCCCGTGAACATGAAGTACACACACCAGATCTGCACCAGAGACCCCACAAAAGGCAGAAACTTCACCTTTGAGAGTAATGAGAGACAAACACTAGTCCAGACCCAGTTATTCTTACACCCACCATTATGGTTTTGTTATGGTTTTTATTCATTTTAACATTTTTAAGAAATATTTCTTATACTTTTCCTTTTTTAAAATATTTTTTTTACATTAATTTTACTTTTTCCTTGTAAAGCTGTTCTTGCCCTGATCAAGCAAACCATGGCAGGGAAGGCAAGTGATCATATCTATGGATTAGTGGGTGTTAAGGATGTACCATTGACTGGAGGTGACCAGTATGCCCTTGAGGTACTAAACTGCTGTACATGTCATGTAATGGAAAATACCTCAATTAATAGAAAAGCAGTAGATAATGGGGTTAATTTACTTAACGGAGAGTCCAAAATCAGGTGCAGCTCTGCATGGTAGCCAATCAACTTATAACTTCAGTTTATTCAATCGAGCTTTGACAAAACAACTTGGAAGCTGATTGATTTCTTTGCAGAATTGCACCAGATTTTGCACTCTCCAATTTTAGTAAATCAACCCCAATGTGTTCACAATTGAAGAGTACACACGGGACAACCATCGCATTCAACACGTCGTACTCATGACCGTTGTATGCGAAATCGATCGTTTGTATGCGCGCTTTCAACAGTCGAACATACGACGGTCGTACATGGGAGTTGTATGAGCAGACTACAAAACTTGGTCGTACCAACAAGCTCGCATACGACTGTTGTATCGTGTGTAGAGCAGTTGGGTACAACAAGTTGTATTGTGCTAAACACACATGCGCCAAGTCCACTTCAACTAACACGAAATTAGATGAATGAGCCCAAAGGTTGACGCTACGATACCAGCACTTCCTCTTTATACGCTCGTTCGCGTTATCACGTTCGGCCGGCCGCAAGTTGTATGTACGACTGTCGGGTGCACGTCAATATGCTATTTACATTATGCAACATACGATATGCGACGATCGTACGTACGATCGTCGTCCCGTGTGTACGGGGCATTAGTTATCAGTCAGTTGTTGCAGACAGATATTGGTCCTCAAAATTATTTTTGGTTGTAAAGATCTGTGCACACGGGCAGGACACATTACAAAATGTACCCCAGCACTGCAATCCAAAGAACTCAAGCATGTTGATATAAACCCAATCACTAACATCTCATATAAACTTTAACATGATAGCATTGCTGAACATAGCAGCTGGTGATACTGATATAAAGGGGTTGATTTGCTAAAGCTTGAAAGTGCAAATTTTGGTGCAGCTCCACAAAGAAACCAATCAGCTTCAAGGTTTTATTGTCAAAGCTTGATTGAACAAGCTGAGGTTAGAAGCTGATTGGCTAGCATGCACAGCTGTACTGTTTTTTGCACTCTACAGCTTTAGTAAATCAACCCCAAAGTCTTTGTTTTGGCACTTTAAATTATGGGGTGACCATGCTCTGCCCACAATTCCTGCCCCTAAATCACCTTGCTACATGCTTTCCTAAAGAATCTGTGCTGATGCACATTGTTCTTCCACTGAAAAAGAAAAGGATTCGTGGGACTTTAAATGAGGTGCCACATTGAAGTGCACCTCCATCCCTATTAGAATCTAAAAAAAGGAGGGGTTTTTGGGACTTTATATGAGGCAAGTAGCAACACAAAGAGTAAAAGGCGTAAATACATTTATTACCACACTTTATCATAAAATCTATGTAATAAATATATTAAATTAGTAATTTCTGTCATACATAAAATTATACATAGTTATAGCCTAGAGCTTCAAATATATTGCATCATGTTTCATCACTAAAGCATTGTAAAATGACTTAGAACCCATTGAAACTTCTGATATAGTAACATTGTAACCATGATTAGATCTGGGAATTGCATCCTTAAAGCTCTATGCATTTCATGGATTTAACCACTTCAGCCCCAGAAGGATTTCTCACTTTAGGACCAGAGCCCTTTTTGCGATTCGGAGCTGCGCCGTTTTAACTGACAATTGCGCAGTCGTGCGACGTTGTACCCAAACAAAATTTGCGTCCTTTTTTTCCCACAAACAGAGCTTTCTTTTGGTGGTATTTGATCATTGCTGCGTCATTTCTGATTGCCGCTATAAACAAAAGAAGAGCGACAATTTTTCAAAAAAACCCAAATTTCTTACTTTTTGCTAAAATACAAATCCAAAAAAAAAATGCAAAAAAACATTTTTTTTCACCGTTTTTGGCCGACTTATATTCTTCCTCATATTTGCGATAAAAAAATCTTAATCAGCGTTTATTGATTGGCTTGCGCAAAAGTGGCCGCGTTTACGGATGATGAGAATTCATTTTTGGGGTTTTTATTATTTTTTTATTTTTTATTAGTAATGGCGGCGATCTGCGATTTTTAGCGGTACTGCAATATTGGGGCGGACATGTCGGGCCATTTTGACACTTTTTTGGGACCATTGGCATTTATACAGCGATCAGTGCTATAAAAATGCACTGATTACTGTGTAAATGCCATTGGCAGTGAAGGGGTTAACCTGCAGGGGGCGCTCCAAGGGTTAACTGTGTTCCCTGGGCGTGTTCTAACTGTGGGGGGACTGTCCTAGCAGGGGAAGGGAAGCGATCACAGCTTCCGTGTAGAGGAAGGCTGTGATCACTCCCTTCCCCCTCTCACAGAACGGAGGTCCGTGTTTACTTACACAGACCTCCGTTCTTTCACTCCGGGGGGGGGCATCGCGGGTAGCCGGCGGCAATCGAAGCCGCCACACCCGCTCCCTGGCCCTCCCTGAACACAGTGAGCGCGCGGGTGCGCCTCCGGCGGCGCGCGCTCGCTCACAGTGCGCGATCTCGCAGCCGCCATCAGATGACGCCGATTTGCGATATCGCACCACTTTGTCGCCGTGAACCTGCGGTTGGCGGTCAGCAAGTGGTTAATATCCTACTCATCAGGAGTAGAGTTGAGCGAACCCGAACTGTAAAGTTCGGGTCCGTACCAAACTTTGGGGTGTCCGTGACCCGGACATTTGAAAAAAGTTTGGGTTCGGGGTTCGGGTATTTTATCCCGCCTGTTGAATAGCTGCAGGGCAGCCAATCAACAAGCGTTTCACTGGTTTGCCCTTAGAAGCCATCACAGCCATGCCTACTAATGGCATGGCTGTGATCGGCCAGTGCATCATGTGACCCAGCCTCTGTATAAGCTGGAGTCACGTAGTGCTGCATGTCACATGCTCTCAGGCTAGTGTAGGGAGAGGATGCTGCCGGCGCTGTGAGGGACATATTGCAGATATAATAACATCTCATCCTGCATTACAGAACGATCTGATTCTGGACTAGGTAGAGATTACTACTACTGCTGCTTTGAGGGACATATTGCAGATCTCATCCTGCATTACAGAACGATCTGATTCTGGACTAGGTAGAGATTACTACTACTACTGCTTTGAGGGACAGATTGCAGATCTCATCCTACATTACAGAATGATC
>BLSH010263043.1:114558-125323 GCA_018402905.1 Glandirana rugosa
ACACATAGTGAAATTTACTTTGGAAGTTTGTAAAATTGTGCAGAAGAGATGTGCAATGTTTGAAGGTTTCATTTAAAGTGATACACACATTTTAAAAAGAAGTGTGAATAAAAGATGTGCAATGATTGACGGTTTGATTTAAAGTGACACACAGACTTGAAATACTTGTGCAGAAGAGATGTGCACTGATTTCCGGTTTCATTTAAAGTGATACACACATTTTGCAGAACAGTGATATGGGTACTCCCGGCTTATTTATACTTTTTTGACACAGTTTGAAGATGATTTTAGAACAGTTCTATGGCCTCTAATGTTAATTAATACTTTTCAGACCCATTTTGAAGATGATCTCCATTTTTGCATTTTTTATGTTTTTATTTTTTTAAAAATATTTAAAGTTATTTACCTGTCCCCATTTCTTTGTAGGTCACTTGTCCCACCCTTACCCACATTTCCTTCCTTTGCAGACCTCTAGGACCTTCCAGGACTATTTTACAACATTTTTTGTACCTAAAAGTCCGGGTCTCCATTGATTTCAATGGGGTTCGGGGTCCGGGACAAAGTTCGGGTTCTGTCCGGACCCGAACCCGAACCCGGACTTTGTCCCGAAGTTCGGCCGAACCAGCAGAACCCGGACTTCAAGAAGTTCGCTCAACTCTACCAGAAACCCGTCACCCATCAGTGACCACCGCCAGTCACCCATGAGTGACCTCCACCAGTCACCTATGAGTGACCATTGCCAATCACCTGTCAGAGACCGTCATCCCCTATCAGTAAACATCACCTGTAAAAGTCTCACACATGTGGTATTGCCATACTCGGGGGGAGTATTAGAATGTATTTTGGGGTGTCATTTTTGCTATGTACATGCTATGTATTGGAAATATCATATAAATAGACAACTTTGTGTAAAAATAAAAGCATTTTAATTTTTTTCCCACATTTTCCAAAAACTACTGGAAAAAAATTACATGTTCAAAAGACTCATTATGCCCCATAGATTATACGTTGGGGTATTTGCTGTCCAGAATAGGGTCATTTTGTGGGCAATTCCATGGTCCTGGGGCTCCAGGACCTTCAAAAGTGTAATAGGTAGGTGGTTGAGAAATGAGATGTGTAATTTATGCTCGTAGAACGCCTGAAGATGCTACTTCAATGTTGGGCCTCTGTGTGTGGCCATGTAGAAGTCTCACACATGTGGTATCGCCATACTCAGGAGGAGTAACAGAATGTATTTTGGGGTGCCATTTTTGCTATGTACATGCTATGTGTTGGAAATATCATATAAATGGACAACTTTGTGTAAAAAAATGCGTTTTTGGAGGCACATGCGCGGAGCCAGACCGAGCGGACATGCAAAGCTAGCTCTCCGCTGCACGAGACCCTGAAAGACTGCATCTGCCCTTACTCTGCAGCCTAACATCACCCATAGTGACCCGCCGAACTCTGCGCATACACCCGCATCAGCCGGTCAGTACACAATGGTGCTCGGCAGCACAAAAACCAAATACAAGACCTCCACCATCAAAGAGGCCTTGTCCCGCGGCTCATCCAAAATGGCGCCGATGCGCTCCTCCTCACCAGGCGGCGGGAATCGTGCCCACAAGAAACCTTTAGGTCTTCCAGCCTTACCTGAGGATTCCGACACCGAATCCCCCCTGCTCACAGCGTCTGACCTGGATGTATCAGCTTCACCTGCCCTACTTCAGCAAATAGAGTGGATGCTCCACAAGGCCCTGTGCCAGACCTCGGACCATATTACACACAGTCTCACTAAAGAGATTAGAGAGCTGGGAGCGCGCACTGCAGCGCTTGAGGTAAGAGCTGATGAGCTAGAGTCCACCACACAGGACTACATGCTAGAGATTGAGAATCTGAAAGAGGAAAACTTGACCCTACAATCCAGATTAGAAGATCAAGAAAACAGGGACAGGAGGTCGAACCTTCGCATAAGGGGGATACCAGGAACGGTAACAGACCTGCAATCCACAATAGCGGCCCTATTCCAAGAACTTCAACCTGCATTACCAATTGAACGTATGGAGATGGACAGGATCCATAGGGCACTGGCCCCTAAAAAGCAAGATGGCCCCCCACGGGATATAATCGCCGAATTTCACTTTATCGTACGAAGGAACAACTCCTGTCTGCTGCCCGGGAAAAAAGAGAACTATCGTTCCAAGGTCACGCTTACCAAATTTTTCCTGACATCTCCCAGCTCACCATTTCCAAGCGCAGAGCTATGAAACCTATACTAGCAACCCTCCAACAAAAACACATTGCCTATCAGTGGGGTTTCCCCTTTTCTGTCAGGTTCACCTATAATGGGACCAAGCATAAATGCAGAAACCCTGAAGAACTGCAGCGTACCCTATGTGAGCTGCTCCTTCTGAAGGAACCTCAATCCAGCAATACATCTCGCCGCAGATCTGCCGGGTCGTCCCCATCTAAATCCCTCTCTTCTCCTGGAAAGCAGCTGGACCTTCACCAAAACAAACAAAGTCATCTAGGCCTTGACCTGCAGGAACAGGCTGACTCTATGGACTGAATAGGGTGCCACCTCCACAATATAGGCACCCTTTTCCTTTAAATTTACAAGCTATGGGCTTGTGGGCAGGTGGTCGTGTTGCCCTCCCTTTCGGCCTATATCCTGCTAAGTTTTCATTTGTTTGGATCTTCTGCTACGCTACAATTGGAATTAACGTTTTCCCGTTTTTTTATCTTATTTTATTTTTCCGTTTTTCATCCTCTTCTGTTTTGTTCAGGTTCAAATCTCCTCACCTAAAATCTTGGCCTGCTTATAGACAACTGGTACTGCATTTCAATGGTTATTAATTGAACTACTTGATATTTAGGCCTTGTTTCTCCCTTTCTAGTGGGTACCTCTCATAGCCTAACCAAAACCCCCCTTGGCCCTGGGAAACATGAAACTCTTTCCGCTCTTACAGAGGCTATTCGCTGTACTCAAAAGTTCCTAGCGGCCCCTCTACCCATCCGGGCCTAAACAACTGACTTAAGCCGTTTGGACATAGGGATCCCATGTTCCAGTGCATTACCCAGTTTCTATCTCATCGCAACCCGCTGCTCCCTAGTTGGTGACCTCTCTTCACAGTCACAAGAGACCTAATATGTTGCAAATTGTTATCTATTTGACTTAGTTAATCGGGGCCACAATGCTCCTTCTATAACCCTGATCCTGCAGAGTATTCATTATAATTTAACTTTTTTGTAATGGTTTCCGGTCTCGTGTTGTTGACACATGTGTCCTCCTAGCTCTCTCCATTTATCCGCCCCTAAAATGTGAACACACGGAGACAGCCCGTTCAGCTCTGCCAGGTGGTCTCTTTCCCTTGGGCAGACCTGGATAGTTGACAAAATGTTTGAACATTTTCTATGTTTGTTTGGAATCTCTAATTGGTCCTTTTTTTTCTTTCTTCTCTCTCTTGCTCTATCCCCGCCTGGGTCCTATCTTCAACTCTGAGAGTCTGTGCAACCCGCTACACCCGTCCACCTCCATCTAAAACAAGGTAAGAAAGCACGCCTATCACAAACGCCATGGCCCCCTTAAACATCTTAACCCTAAACTTGCAATGCTTCAATATCCCACAAAAATGCACCAAGGCTTTTAAATATTTTAACTCGCACAAGGCTCACATTGCATGCCTGCAGGAAACGCACTTTGCATCTCGTCATATGCCCAAATACTTCAGCCCCAACTACCCTCAAGTTTTCAACGCTCCGGCTTCGGCCAAACAAAGAGGAACTCTTATCGACTTTCACCGCTCCCTACCCTTCACCCTCAAACAAAGATTAGCAGACCCAGAAGGGCGTTATCTTCTGCTCTCCGGCCTAATATTGGATACTGAAATAACAATAGTGTCGTACTATGCCCCAAACAAAAATCCTAACCCCTTTTTTTCTAATCTCTTACAAATAGTTCAGGCTCGTAGGTTGGGTACCCTGATCCTCTGTGGCGACTCAAACCAGACCATTTTCCCATACGTGGACAAATCCCCTTATACTCCAACCCAAAGCCCAACCGAGTTGGCCTTCTCCCAAATTCTCAATAAACATAAGCTAGTTGATACCTGGAGAGAATCGAACCCAGCAAAGAAGAGATATACACATTACTCCAACCCTCATAAAATCTTCTCCCGCATAGACCATATCTTTGTCACCACAGGCCTCGTTCCTGAAATCCTGTCCTCGGTCATCCTTCCGGTCCCTTTGTCAGATCATTGCGCGGTTCTTACAACTCTTGCATCACCCATCCCGAGAGCCCAAGATACCACTTGGCAACTTCCAAACCATGTACCACCCATCCCACCCATCAAGCACTACTTGACTACCTTTCCATTAACAGTACACCCGACATCTCCCCACTGACACTATGGGAAGCCCATAAACAAGTCTTGAGAGGGTTTCTCCAAAGACAGGCAGCTTTACTTAACAAGGAACGTATTAGATAAATTATATAAGGGGTTTGGGACTTTAAATGACACACGTGGTGGGAAGCAAATACAAAATGGTAACAAAAATTCTTTTATTAAAGGATAAAAATAACATGATCGTAATAAGGTATGAAATGTATATAGGTAATCAAAAACAGGAAAAAACCACAACATGATTGGTACAGTAAATTAGTAACAGTATGGGTAAATTCATATATGTACACTAACATATAAATTGATAAAAATATAAATAAATTCATATATGTACACAAACAAAGATTCCCCGATCAATTGAATATGTAAGCAGTTTTACTACACAGATAATGATCTGTATAATCCATGGCCTCTCAGTGCCCCCTGAAGCGGGGAAAACCCCGATTATATTGGTAAAAATCATAATATTTGGATAATTGTTGATAGATAATTGACAGCTCTAAGCGTTTCGTGATATTTTCATCACTCATCAGGAGCAAGCAAGGGTTAATCTAAAAAAATGAAAAAATAATTACTGGTGGATATTGCAGGGGTCAAGCAAAAATTAGGCACCCCGCCATCCCGAAGATGGACATTAATGACTCCACCTACCATGTCCACGCAGTGGCAGGGCACCACCTTTCTAGCACAGTTTATGACGCTATTCACCTCTCTACACCAGGTCCTTCACACTTCCTTTTCACTTCACAGGCACCATGGTCTGGGGGTGCCCACTCCGTGTGCTGGATGTTTGTCTGTCGGGAGCCCCGGCTCCTGCTTCTGCCTCAGCCCCTGGACCTGTCGTTCCTGGGCGCTTTTTGCGCCCTTGTGGTGCCCTGCCGCTGCGTGGACATGGTAGGTGGAGTCATTAATGTCCATCTTCGGGATGGCGGGGTGCCTAATTTTTGCTTGACCCCTGCAATATCCACCAGTAATTATTTTTTCATTTTTTTAGATTAACCCTTGCTTGCTCCTGATGAGTGATGAAAATATCACGAAACGCTTAGAGCTGTCAATTATCTATCAACAATTATCCAAATATTATGATTTTTACCAATATAATCAGGGTTTTCCCCGCTTCAGGGGGCACTGAGAGGCCATGGATTATACAGATCATTATCTGTGTAGTAAAACTGCTTACATATTCAATTGATCGGGGAATCTTTGTTTGTGTACATATATGAATTTATTTATATTTTTATCAATTTATATGTTAGTGCACATATATGAATTTACCCATACTGTTACTAATTTACTGTACCAATCATGTTGTGTTTTTTTCCTGTTTTTGATTACCTATATACATTTCATACCTTATTACGATCATGTTATTTTTATCCTTTAATAAAATAATTTTTGTTACCATTTTGTATTTGCTTCCCACCACATGTGTCATTTAAAGTCCCAAACCCCTTATATAATTTATCTAGTACCAGGGATGGAGGCGCATGACTCTACCACATCATGGCCTCATATAAAGTCCCATTCCCCTCAAACCTCCCTCTTTCTAACAAGGAACGTAAACAACTTGGTCAGACACTCGAGACAGCTTATTCTAGGAGTTGCGCTGAATTTAGTAGGAATCCAACACCTCAGGCCAGAAGTGTTATGGAAAATGCCCGGATAGAATTCGATCTATTTCTTACTGACGATGCTGAGAAAACAATTAGGAGATCAAAGTATAAATATTTCATGCAAGCCAACAAGCCCGATACCCTTCTAGCTCGCACCCTTCAAAATGCTCATGTCCCAAATCAGCCTATCCACCTGAAAGTATCCAAAAATAACCTAACTAGCAACCCTCTCAAAATAGTTTGCAAATTCAAGGCCCACATTGCTAAACTTTATACAAGTCAAGATAGTTTTCCTTTGTCTGTCGCAAATTACATCTTTGGCGGTATAGACATTCCAAAACCCACCAAATCAGAGTCCGTCCAATTGGATGGAGTGATCTCCTCCGAAGAGGTCGTCCGCGCAATCAAGAAATTGCAGTTAAAAAAAAGACCAGGACCAGACGGTTATACAGCCCTCTACTACCGTACATATGCAGACATTATCGCCCCCGTCCTTACCGAGGCACTTAACGGCACTCTTAAAGGTAACAATTTCCATCGGGAAACGCTCACGGCCACAGTGTGTATGCTCCCTAAACCCCATACTGATAATACCTCTTGTAATAACTATAGGCCAATCTCTTTGTTAAATATTGACATTAAAATTCTTGCAAAAATTTTAGCCACCAGGCTCAATAAAGTCATTGGCCGCCTCATTCACAGAGATCAGACAGGGTTCATACCACTAAGGCAGGCAAGCGATAACATTCATAGAGCGGTTCTTGTCGCGCATGCTGCCAGGGTGAGACGCATCCCTGCTTGCTTTCTCTAACTCGATGTGAGGAAAGCTTTTGATTCCATCTCCTGGCAATACATGTACTTTGCCCTCCAGAGGTGGGGCTTTGGTCCCACTTCTTGCGATGGATCACAGCCCTATACAACAAGCCCCAAGCCTATGTTAGATATTGCGGTCACAGCTCTGACCCATTCCCCATTGAAAGGGGTACATGCCAGGGGTGTCCTTTTTCACCCCTGGTTTTTGCCCTACTCATAGAACCGTTGGCACAATTGATTAGATCTTCCACAACTGTTACAGGTATTGAACTAGGGGGATATCAGCATAAGCTTTGCCTATTTGCTGACGACATCCTATTATTTTTGTCCACCCCCCACATTTCAGGCCCGAACTTAATCCCAATCCTTAATAGGTTTGCGTCCATTTCTGGTCTTGTGGTGAATGCAGCAAAATCCCATCTGCTCAATATCTCCCTAACGTCTCCTGAAGAGGAGGCGGCTAGAAGAGCCCTCCTGTATACATGGGCATTCTCTTCTGTCCCATATCTGGGAATCCGCCTTATCGCAGATCATAACCGACTTTTTTCCTGCAATTACCCCGAGACTTTGAAGCGTATAATGGGCCTCCTCCAAAGCTGGTCCTCCCTTCCAGTCTCATGGTTGGGAAGGGTGAACGTCATTAAAATGGTCATACTTCTGAAATTATTATACCTTTTTAGGGTCTTACCGATACCAGTCCATGCCTACTACCTGCGGTTGCTTCAAAAAAGAATCAATAACTATATTTTGGGTAAATCCAAGCCCAGAGTAGCTAAAAGCACTCTGTTCCGGCCCAAAACATGCGGAGGCCTAGGTCTCCCCAACTTCGCTGCCTATTATAAAGCGGCTCAGTTGGCGAGCCTAACTAAATACCATACCACGTACGAGATACCACTGTGGGTAGCTATCGAATCATGGGAATGCGACCCACTCTCGGTTTCCAACCTATTATGGCTTAACCACAAAGACTGGGCGGAAATACGTCACCCAATAATTAAACATTTCTTATCCTTATGGAACGGAGTTAGAGTAAAATACAACCTACAATCCCCCCATAACCCACTTTTGTCCTTCATGAAGAACCCCTCCTTCTACCATGCATGGGAATCTCCTGCGGCATTCTACAATTGGACCACCTGAGGCATTTTAAGACTGCACCATCTAGTCAACCACTCCTCCATTCTCCCATTCCCCACTCTTAGAGAAACATATGACCTGCCCTCCTCTGAACTCTTCAGGTATTTACAGATCATACATTTCTACCTGCCACTGGTCAAGGACAACACCCCCCTCACCCACCTATCAGCCTTTGAAACCAGTTGTAAAAAGGACCCGCATGCTAGAGGCCTGATATCCTCACTCTACACTCAGCTGTCATCTCAGCCTAACATTAGTAAACCCCTGTATGCTTCAAAATGGGAGGAAGATCTGGGCCGCTCACTAGACCTAGCAGATTGGAGTGCAATCTGGTCACACTCTAAAACCTTGTCCCCCAGCACTCTGGCTGTGGAAACTAATTATAAAGTCTTAACTAGGTGGTACCTAGTCCCTGCACGAATTTCCAAATATGTTCCAACATATTCACCATTGTGTTTTAGGGGCTGTCCAGACCAGGGCACACACCTCCATATTTGGTGGTCTTGTCCTATTGTAGGTAAATTATGGTCGGATGCCTTCCAATTAGCTTCTACCATATTTGAAGTCCAATTAAACCCAGACCCGGTTGTTGCCCTACTCAACATTAAGCCAGAACCTCTTTCCCGTAATCAATTCAGACTACTCCTTCACTTATTCACAGCCGTAAAACAAACCATTGCCAAGGCCTGGAAAACCCCTCATCTATCATTTGCAGAAGCCAAGCACAGAACAACCAACTTTATGATACACGCCAAATTTGAGGCATTCGAAAAGTAACAAGACGCCAAATTTGAACGCATATGGGATCCTTGGATCAACCACTGCTTACCTGATTCATTTAACCTTGCAGTCCTCCAGCCATGGTGATTGGAAGGCCCTCAACCTGGCGCACTTTGGAAGGTCGTACAGGACCGGGCACACAGACTCTCATCACTTCTCTTCCCTCTTCCTCCAACTCTCACTCCTTAATCTATACTACTCCTCCTCTCCCCTATGCCTCCTGGGTCTCTCTTACCCTTTCTCTTTTCTTTAAATACATTTTAAATGAAAAGATAATACCATACACAGTATTAAAGCTAACTATACAGCACTGATTCCGACATGGACACTTTTTCATATACCTAGTCAATCAGTCTATGGTTAAATATCGCTACCTCTCCTTAACAAAACAGCTATGATCCCAATGGGATGTCGGGAGAACTGGCGGTATCTGTCTTAGTATTATAGCCTATGTTAGCCAAGTTCATGCTCCTCCTTGTATTGTATGATGACTAGAGTTGAGCGAACACCTGGATGTTCGAGTTCGGCGGGCCCGGCCGAACTTTGCAAAAAAGTTTGGGTTCGGTACCGAACGTTACACAAACTTGACCCCTGACCCTGAACCCCATTGGAGTCAATGGGGACCCAAACTTTTCAGCACAAAAATGGCTGTAAAAAAGTCCTGGCAAGTAATAGAGGGCTGCAAAAGGAAGTAAAATGGGGGTAAGAGTAGGACAAGTGCCCTATAAAAAAATGGGGATAGGGAAAATAACTTAAAATCAAATAATAAAAATAAAAATGGGAAGGGGGTGGATGTGGAGTAGGAGGAGGTAGCTAACACTTTTTGTTGTTTGTTGGGGTTTTTTTTCTAATTGGGGTAGCCCCCAAAATATTGAGGATTATTCAATAAAACAAATATACCAATGGCTGTGTGAGGCTGGTCTAAATGTCTATTCTGCACAAGGTACAGACAAGTCTTGTGGGATCCATGCCTGGTTCATTTTAATAAACGTTGGCTGTGGACAGGTGGCTGTGCTTGTCTGTGATAACGACCCCTGCCGTGCTAAACACAAGTTCAGACAATACACTGGCTGCAGGGCAGGCCAGCACCTCCAAGGCATAAAGGGCAAGCTCAGGTCATGTGCCCAATTTGGAGACCCAGAAGTTGAATGGGGCAGACCCATCAGTCAGTACGTGTAGGCGTGTGCACACATACTGTTCCACCATGTTGCTGAAATGCTGCCTCCTGCTAAGACATTGCCTATCAGCTGGTGGTGCTGTTTGTTGTGGCGGGCTGCTGACAAAGCTTTGCCACATTTCGGCCATGCTAACCCTGCCTTCTGAGGTGCTGGCGGTGCCACAGCTGCGTTGGCGGCCTCTACCTCCTCCTCCTCTGCCTTCGCCTTGTGCTTCCACTGAGCCCCCGGTGTCGTTTGGGAATGCCATCAGCAGCGCCTCTATCAGTGTGTGCTTGTAGTCGCGCATCTTCCTCTCACGCTCCAGTGAGGGAATTAAGGACGGCACATTGTCCTTGTAATGGGGATCCAGCAGGGTGGCCACCCAGTAATCACAACAAGTTACAATGTGGGCAACTCGGCTGTCATTGCGCAGGCACTGCACCATGTAGTCGGCCATGTGTGCCAGGCTGCCCAGAGGCAAAGACAAGCTGTCCTTTGTGGGAGGTGTATCATCTGTGTCCTCCGTATCCCCCCAGCCACACTCCAGTGATGCCCACGAGCTGCGTTGGGTGCCACCCTGCTGCGGTTGGGTCAAGACCTCCTACTCCTCCTGTTCCTTCTAGTAGTACTCCTCCTCCTCCTCCTTGGCGTCGTCCCACCGTGGGTTGCGTCGAGCACCCGTAGTGACCTCACACCGACCCCCCTATGCCTCCTGTGTCTACTATGTGGAGGGTGTTTCCTGTCGAACAGAAACGGAGACCCGTCGGACCGTGTGTACCGGCTGATGTACCACGTCACGGACGCGTTACTGTCGGCTCAACGGGTGTAACATTGAACAACACTAATGACCCACCGGTGGGACGACCTAGGGGTAATGTTC
>BLSH010263043.1:159987-170720 GCA_018402905.1 Glandirana rugosa
AAAGTGATACACACATTTTGCAGAACAGTGATATGGGTACTCCCGGCTTATTTATACTTTTTTGACACAGTTTGAAGATGATTTTAGAACAGTTCTATGGCCTCTAATGTTAATTAATACTTTTCAGACCCATTTTGAAGATGATCTCCATTTTTGCATTTTTTATGTTTTTATTTTTTAAAAAATATTTAAAGTTATTTCCCTGTCCCCATTTCTTTGTAGGGCACTTGTCCCACCCTTACCCACATTTTCCTTCCTTTTGCAGACCTCTAGGACCTTCCTGGGCTTTTTACAGCATTTTTAAGATTTTTCATTAAAATTACCAGAACCCCGGACCCGAACCCGGACTTTTTTTGAAAAGTCCGGGTCCGGGTCCCGGACACCCCAAAGTTCGGTACGGACCCGAACTTTACAGTCCGGGTTTGCTCAACTCTAGTTGTCACGCATGTTCCGGTCACGCTCCAGTGAGGGAATTAAGGATGGTCCTTGTAACGGGGATCCAGCAGGGTGGAAACCCAGTAATCAGCACAAGTTACAATGTGGGCAACTTGGCTGTCGTTGAGCAGGCACTGCAGCATGTAGTCGCTCATGTGTGCCAGGCTGCCCAGAGGCAAAGACAAGCTGTCCTCTGTGGGAGATGTATCATCTGTTTCCTCCGTATCCCCCAGCCACGCTCCAATGATGCCCACGAGCTGCGTTGGGTGCCACTCTGCTGTGTACACAGTTCCTCCTCCTCCTCATCATCATCATCATCCTCATCCTCCTCATCCTTCAGAACTGTGCCCTGGCTTGAAAATTTTTTACCTGGCCTATGGTCGTACAGGAACCCACCTTCCGAGCCACTTGTGAATGACTGTCCTGATAACCGTGGAAATGACCCCTCTTCCTCCTCCTTTTCCTCCTCCTCTTCCTCCTGTACCACATCCTCTTCCATCATCGCCCGAAGTGTTTATTCAAGGAGATCTTAGAAGTGGGATAGTAACGCTGAGAACAGCGTCATCAGCACTGGCCATGATGGTGGAGTACTCGAAACACTGCAATATGGTACACAGGTCTTACATGGAGGCCCACTTGTTGGTGGTGAAGTGGTGCTGTTCCGCAGAGCGACTGACCCGTGTGTGCTGCAGCTGAAACTCCACTATTGCCTGGATCTGTTTGCACAGTCTCTCCAGCATGTGCAAGGTAGAGTTCAACCTTGTGGGCACATCGCATAGGAGGTGGTGATCGGGAAGGCCGAAGTTCCGCTGCAGCACAGACAGGCGAGCAGCAGCAGGGTGAGAATGCCGAAAGTGCGCACAGACGGCCCGCACTTTATGCAGCAGCTCTGACATATCCGGGTAGTTTTTTTGAGATTTCTGCACCACCAAATTTAGCACATGCGCCAGGCAAGGGATGTGCATCAAATTGGCTAGGCCCAGAGCTGCTACGATATTTCGCCCATTATCACACACCACCAGGCCGGGCTTGAGGCTCAGTGGCAACAACCACTCATCGGTCTGTTGTTCAATGCCCATCCACAGCTCCTGCGCAGTGTGGGGTTTATCCCCCAAACATATCAGTTTTAAAACAGCCTGCTGTCGTTTCCACCTGGATGTGCTGAAGTTGGTGGTGAAGTTGTTACGCTGACCGGATGAGGAGGTGGTAGAGGAGGAGGAAGCGGAGTAGGAGGAGGAGGCAACAGGAGGCAAAAAGAAATGCCCTGCAATCCTCGGTGGTGGAAGGACATGCGCCAAACTGCTATCCACCTCAGGCCCATCCGCCACTACATTTGCCCAGTGTGCAGTTGGCGAGATATAGCGTCCCTGCCTGTGCATACTGGTCCATGTATCAGTGGTCATATGGACCTTGCCACAGATGGCATTGCGCAGTGCACACTTGATCTTGTCCCCGACTTGTTTGTGCAGGGAAGGGATGGCTCACCTGGAAAAGTAGTGGCGGCTGGGAACCACGTACTGTGGAACAGCCACCACCACCAGGTTTTTAAAACTGTCCGTGTCCACCAGATGGAATGACAGCATTTCAAAGGCCAGGAATTTTGAAATGCTGGTATTCAGGGCTAGGGATCGAGAGTGGGTAGGGGGTACTTCCTTTTTCTCTTCAGTGTTTGGGAGATGGACAGCTGTAAGCTTCCATGGGACCATGTGGAAATGCTTGGGGACGGTGGCGGACATGGTGGCACTGCTGTCACATCATCTGTTTGCTGGGTGGCAGGTGACACTGGCACTGTAGAGGTGGAGGAAGAGGCCGAGGCAGAAGACGAAGCAGGAGAAGCCCGAGACCTTTCTCGAATTTTGAGGTGCTTATTCCACTGCAGCTTGTGCTTTGCATGTAGATGCCTGATCATGCAGGTTGTGCTCAGGTTTAGAACATTTATGCCTCGCTTCAGGCTCTGATTGCACAGCATGCAAACCACTCGTGTCTTGTCATCAGCACATTGTCTGAAGAACTGCCATGCCGCAGAACTCCTTTGAGCTGGCTTTGGTGTGCTAGGTCCCTGGGTGCAGTGGGTAGTAGCAGGCGTACTGTCTAGGGGATGGTCGCTCCGCTTCTGCAACCTGCTTCCTCTTTTGCTGTGCTGGGGCCTCTGTGCGACCATCACCTCTTCCTCAAAACTGCACACGTCACTCGCATGACCTTCATTCCATGTGGGGTCTAGGACCTCATCATCCTCCACATCATCTTCCACCCACTCTTCACCACTGCCCTCCTTGTCAGTCTGCACACTGTAGAAAGCCCCAGCAGTTGGCACCTGTGTTTCGTCATCATCAGAGACGTGATGCGCTGGTGTTTCCATGTCCTCATCCTGAAACAGAAGTGGTTGGGCATCGGTGCACTCAATGTCTTCCACTTCTGGGGCAGGGCTATGTGGATGGCCCACGGAAAGCACACCAGCAGTGTCATCAAAAAGTATAAGAGACTGCTGCATGACTTGGGGCTCAGACAGCTTGGCTGATTTACAAGGGGCTAAGGTGAAAGACAGATGGCCATGGGGTTCAGGTGCCAACTCTGAGCTTTCAGCAAGGGAGACAATGTGAAGGAACTGGAGGCATCATCAGCCACCCAATCTACTATCGCCTGTACTTGTTCTGGCCTCACCATTCGTTGAGCGGCATTCGGGCCTGCCATATAACGTTGAAGGTTCTGTCAGCTACTCGCACCTGAGGACGGTGTTTCACTTGTGCATGTAGCTGGCACAGATCGGCCACGTCCTCTACTTGCAACAGGAGCTTCACCAACACCACCAACACCAGCAGCATCAGCAAATGGGAGGAACAGAAAGTTCAGACAGCCGCACTCCAATCGATGCTGATTTATTTTGGCAAAAATGCACAAAACAGGTAAAAACAGGTACAGTCAAATGCCAGCAGGGACGGACACTAGGTAGCAGCTAACGCGTTTCACATCTAAGATTGACGCTTATTCATAGCTTAGCATCAGCAGCACCACGACCACGTCCCTTATTTGACGCTCTCCTCATTCTGGATGCAAATGTACTATTTAGCTCAAATTTATATTATTTTTTAAACCGGCAATGTAGACGCACTTTTTAATTTTGTGCAAGAAATGCACAGCAAGGTGCAAATGTACTATGTAGCACTATTTTTTATTCTGTTTTTTTAAACCAGCAATGTAGACACACTTTTTAATTTTGTGCAAGAAATGCACAGCAAGGTGCAAATGTACTATGTAGCACTATTTATTATTCGTTTTATTTAAACCAGCAATGTAGACGCACTTTTTATTTGTGTGCAAGAAATGCACCGCTGGCCGCAAATGTAGTATTTAGAATATTTTTTTTTAAACCTGCAATGTAGACACACTTTTTAATTTTGTGCAAGAAATGCCCCGCTGGCCGCAACAGTAATATTTTCCACAAAAAAAATTTAATTTGTCTAACTGCAATGTAAAAGCAGTATTTAAATATGCCAAAATGTTGCCAACTGAACTAACAGAACATGATTAAAGTAGTGTCCCTGACACACAAGCAGCTGCAAGTTCAGTGCACTTGCAAAAATGGCTGCAAACGCCCACCTAACAAACAGAAAAGAAAAATTGCTTAGGTATTATATGAGGCACTTTGCTTAGCAAACAAAATGTACTCTAGCAAACAAAAATCTCCTCTAGCACCCACCCACCAATAAATCGCTGATTTTCTAAAGCTAATCTGTCCCTCACAGCAGCAGCAGCATCCTCTCTCTACACTAGAATGAGATGATGTGACATGCAGCGCTACGTGACTCCAGCTTATATAGAGGCTGGGTCACATGATGCACTGGCCAATCACAGCCATGCCATTAGTAGGCATGGTTTTGATGGCTTCTAAGGGCAAACAAGTGAAACGCTTGTTGGTTGGCTGCCCTGCAGCTATTCAGCAGGCGCGAAAAAATACCCGAATTCCGAACCCAAACTTTTTCTCAAATGTCCGGGTTCGGGACACGGACACCCTGAAGTCCGATACGAACCCGAACTTTACAGTTCGGGTTCGCTCAACTCTATTAATTTCCAATCCTTAATAAAACATGAAGTGGGGGGACCAACAGGGATAAAGCACTAAAATATTTAACTAATTGTCTATACTGTACAAAAATTTGTTTTCATTAGGCTTGTGCAATTCGTTCTGTCCCAAATTAGTTTTTTAACATATTTCTCAAAATTCCGCAATTTGGACGAATCCGAATTTCTGAAGTTCGAATTTCGGAAAATTTTTCAGAATTTCTGTTTTTTCAATTTCGAAAATTCGGTAATCCGAAAAGCGGCAAGTACGAAAATCTGAATTGCGGTAATTCGGAAATTTGGCAATCGGAAAAGCCAAAAATGCAAAATTTGGAAATTCAGAAATCTGAAAATTCGAAAATAAGAACATTTGGAATAATAACTAACTAATAAATACTGTAACTATTCAATTATAGGTATTGGAAATTCCTTGAAAATATAGCTGTTAGTGATACATTTTGTATTTAAGTTCACTAACAGCCAACTTTGAAAGGAAATTCCAATACCTATAATTTAATAGTTATTATTTCAATGGTTCTTTCTTATTTACGTATTTTTTCAAAGAAAGAACATTTGAAATAATAACTAACTAATAAATAACTATTAAATTATAGTTATTGAAATTTTCTTGAAAATATGGCTGTTAGTGATAAATGGTGTATTTAAGTTCACTTACAGCCATATTTTCAAGGAAATTCCAACACCTTTAATTCAGTAGTTATTTATTAGTTAGTTATTATTTCAAATGTTCTTTCTTATTTTAGAATTTCCAATTTTTCGAATTTTCGGATTTTTTACTTCCAAATTTCTGAATTCCCTAATATCGAATTTCCGAATTTCGAATGCCAAAATTTTGAATGTCTGAATTTCCAAATTCCGAATTTTTAGAATTTTCCCAAATTTCCAGATTCCCGAATTTCTGAAAAAATAAAAAACCAACGGAACGAAAGCGAAAACGAACAGATTTTTTGGCCATGCACAAGCCTAGTTTTCTTTGCTGTCTATGTCCCTGTATGAATATCTCTGCTACATTCTAGCCATATTACCTGGTGGAGACAATGAGCAGGGACCCATGGTGTGGTAGATAGAGCTTACTACATTTTATGGCTGTCTCCAGATCCATGTATGGCAAAAGGAGGCTCATAGGAACAGGGTAAGGGGGAGGCAGGAGGAAGGGGGGCAGCAACATCTCCTTCTCCCTCTGATGAGGGATATTTGTTTGGCCTATCACAAAGATCTCTCTCTACACAAATAAATAGAGATATGGGAGATGCTGCAGGTAATTAGATTACTGCCCCTGGATATCCCTTCCAGGTCTCCTCTGTTGTACAACCATCACAGCCTGAATATTCTGGAGACCCTGTTATTTGAGTTAGATTCTGTACCCTGCTGGACCTTGACAATACAAACCATGGTCACGTGGTGGTTAATGGGGCCTGTATATTGTACATCATTTTATGAAGGAGATGAGGAGAGTGGACGCCTCTTACATATTAAATACATTGAACATGGCTCAAGCATAATTGTTTCACTGGCAACAAATCTCACACTATCTACGGGACAGGGTTTATTGAAAAAGGCCACAGGACTTCCGGTTCCGGCGCCTTCATGTGAGGAGTGAGACAGTGGCTCCGGGCTAACTAGCTTTAAAACTGGCTAATATACCGCCCGCACTGACCCCTGAGCGACGGACTCAGGAGCTTACCAGGCATGGATAGATACGTCCTGCATGGGCCCCAGCAGACTGACACAGCTCCACGCTCGGACCCGGCTCTCTCGGTGCTTCACGAGGCCAACACCACCGCTGGTGGTCCGACCATGGCTGTTGCAACGAACGATCTTTCGGCAACAAAAAATCTGATCGTTTCTGCATCACCGATCGTTGAAGACCAATATGCAGGCCTGGCCCAGGCAGTCGCAGCCTTGATATTGCCCACCATTACAGCTGCTAAGGACAATGCCATGGCAAATGGAATAGCTCAACTGTGTAAGGAATTAGGGGACCACACCAAGCGCCTAACCGACCTAGAACTCTGCGCGTCTGATGTAGAAGACGAATTGCACAATATCCACATCTTTGAACAAGAGACGCTAAACACACAGCAATACCTCCTAGAAAAGCTAGACGACCTCGAAAATCGCTCGAGACGCAACAATCTGAGGATTGCTGACCTGCCCGAGTCCTACAACGCCGACTCTTTAAATGATCTCTGCAGCAAACGAATCCCAAATGCTCTAGGAATGACATCTTTGTGTGAAGTGGAAAGGGCCCACCGTCTCGGTACTCCATCTAATGACAGACGCACGCCTCGGCCCATCATAGTCCGATACCTGAATTATATGGACAAATCGCAAATCCTGAGATCTTACTGCATTTCCAAAGCGCTCCAAATAGACGGCCACAAGCTCTTAGTCTTTGCGGACTACTCACAAGGAGTTTCATGCAGAAGGAAGGCCTTCCAACCAATATGCCAAGCACTCTATCAAAAGGGAATTAAATTCTCATTGGGATATCCTGCAACTCTCCGCTTCACAAGTCAACAGTGCGACCAGAAAACTTTCACCCACCCTGATGAAGCCTCCCAATACCTACAAGCTTACCTTCATATTCCAATGGTCATCCACAGTTCTCGGCGCCCCGGGTTCAACGTAGCCCCAGGAAAGACCCTCCAAAGAGGTTCCGTCGATCTAAGATCACAGGTTTGGAATAACCAGCCTATCCAGGCTCCAAGGTTGGTGAATAGACTATCTCTTCCCAGTTCGAGTCCCCCTCTCACACCTGGCAATCTCCCCTGCGTCTGATGTCGATGCTAATCCTCTACAAGGGAAACCCATTTCGCAAAATGCGGATAAGGGAACCATCTCTTTTTCGCTCCACTACCTTTATCAGTCCCGAGGTCCTATCTAAGATGCTGAGATTGCCCTATGTTATTGTTTTGGTTACCATGGTTGGCATTTGTATTCAAGATTGTACATTATACATAAGGTTGCAAACTGTAGCATAACTTTAGGACGTTTACCGGTCCTCCGTCCTGCCTCATCCTAAGGAGAATACCCGCTCATTAGGCATGATTTTTGATACTGCCTTCTATCCTTCAAGATGTGCGCCCTACAGATGCATGGCACTATTCCGCCTAGCGGGCGGGCACCTCTATCTCCCCGGTAACACTGTCACAGATGGCAAGGTCACATGAGGAAAAAAGAGGAGTATGGACTTCCAGAAATGTATACCTCTCCCCTTTGTCCTCCAGACCCCTGTTGGGTCAATCTGCCCTCCCCTTGTATTGGTCCAGATCCAAGACGCAAGACATTTCCAAGCATTTGTTTGCTAACAGGGAGCCAAACCCCATTAATGGGCATTTGAGGCAATCTCACTTTTTTAAGCCACATATTCCCTTCTTTTACATCCATTTTCCATAAACCAATAATATTAAAGTGGTCTCCTGGAATGTTAAGGGCCTGCGCTCCCCCCAGAAGCGAATGGCAGTCCTCAGGCACTTAAAGCGATTACATGCTGACATAGCAATCCTCCAAGAAACACACCTATTACCTGCAGACTTCCACTGCATGCGCAAATGGGTCGGACAAGTAATGGATTCGTCTGTTAGCAGAGGTATGGCAGGAAACCTGTTTCTAATTAATAAGTCTCTCCCCTGCGAAGTAACCCCGACACACACGGACCAAGATGGTCGAATCTTTGTAGCCAAGTTGAAGACAGGCACACGGGAATGGATCCTGTGCAATGTTTACGCCCCCAATGCGCCCACTAAACAATTTTTTCAACTTCTTACATCCATTCTAGCCCCCCACATTCATCTCCCTCTTCTGATCGGTGATAAACCCTATAGAGGACAAATCTGGTAGTAGTCATCCTCGACAGTGGTCACCCCCCGAAACCCCTATGGCCACCTTTGTAGGAGGCCTAAATCTGATAGACATCTGGAGACAGGCTAACCCAACAGGCAGGGAATTCACTTTCTTCCCCCCCCCCGCACAATTCCCTGTCCAGAATTGACTACATTTTGGCCAACCCCGAAATCGCCGAATATACGGCTTCCCCCCTTATTTTGGAAATCGACATTTCCGATCATGCTCCCATATCGATAGAGGTCCCAGGCCTGGCCAACCCAAACCCAGTGAAAATCTGGCGTTTCCCTTCCTATCTAGTCCATAATCAAACTCTTAGTAGGATACTCCAAGACACATGGTCAGAATACTTAGACACAAATGCAATTCACGCCTCTGACCCCAACCTACTTTGGGAAGCTGGAAAAGCAGTAATTCGAGGAAGAATTATTTCCTTTGCCTCGGCCCACAAAAAGAAAGTAAAGCGGGAATACGCCTCGGCGAGCTCCGCTCTGCGGGACGCCCAGGCGAAGCTCAATCACTTAAACTCTCCCGAAAATAGAGACCTGGCGCAAAGCCAAGTCGCTGTTTGACTTGTGGTCGGAGGAACAGGAAAAGATGCATCGTTCCATATCAGATCTTTACTTCCACAAATATGGGAACGAACCTGGAAAACTCTTGACACGGCTATGCAAGGGCGGCCACACTCCCTCACACATAGCTGCGCTGAAAGATATCCATGGGAATCTTGTCACATCCCCAAAATGGATAAACAGTGTGTTAGAACAATTTTATGCCTCCCTCTATGGTCCTGACACTATCGACGAACAAACGACTGTACTGTTTTTCAACCAAATTGCTCTTCCCTCGCTCACCCAGTCCCAACTAACCAGTCTGAATGCCCAAATCACTCCAGAAGAAATTACACAGGCAATAAAATCTCTATCCCCCGGCAAAGCCCCAGGCCCAGACGGCTTCATGTCAGAATTTTACAAGCTGACCGCTAACACTCTTTCACCCAAACTTGCCACAGTTTTTCAACACATTCTGACTGGTGCCTCGTATCTCCCATCTGGGTATCAGGCGTATATCAAACTCATTCCCAAAAAAGATAAAAATCCCACAGAGCCTGGGTCATATCGCCCAATTTCTTTGCTAAATTTGGACTCAAAATTGCTTTAAAAAATCATGGCACGTAGATTGATGACCATAATGCCTACTATCATCCACCCTACCCAAGCAGGTTTTACACAAGGCCGTTCAGCAATTTCGAACATCAGAAAGGTCCTTGCGGTTCTGGAGCTCTCGGGGACTGAGCCGGCCTTGGAGAATGTGATAGTTACGCTAGACACGGAAAAAGCTTTGACAATGTTTGTTCGTTTATTGCACCTGGTCCTCGAGAGATTCAGCTTCAAGGGCCCGTTCGTGCATTTAGTTTCGACCATGTACGCTCACCCCTTCGCGCAAGTTATAGCAGCCGGACACATAGCAGATAGAATCACTTTACACAAGGGCACAAGGCAGGGCTGCCCACTGTCCCCCCTTCTTTTTAATCTGGCTTTGGAACCTTTATCCAGATACCTCCTTTCCCACCCCAACCTTCACGGCGTCAAGGTGGGCACTACCGAACTCAGAACTGCAATGTTTGCTGATGATGTGCTGATATTCACCTCGGACCCCCAGTCAGACATCCCTTGCATACAGCAAATCTTTACTCACTTCAGACAGTGCTCTGGGCTCAAGATAAACTTTGCAAAAAGCGAAATACGACCTCTCTTTAATGGTCATCGCCCCTCATGGGTGATCAACTCCCCTTTCCAAATTGCCCGCAACCACATAACGTACCTAGGGATAAAGATAGGTAAAACCCCACATTCACTCTATCAGCTTAATATCACACCAGTGGTAACCAAACTAGTAAACCAATTATTCAAATAAAAAAGAATATACCGCGCTCAGAACTTAACCACTTCCTTACCGGCGTATTGTAAAAATACGCCGGCAAGGTGGACTCCCCATCCTAAGTGGACGTCATATGACGTCCTCTTGTTTTCGCCGCTTTGCGGGCCCTCAGGGGCCCGCATCGCGGAGATCGGGGACCGGCCGTGTCCCTCGGGACCCCGGCCTTCCGTGATCGGGGTAAAGAGCCAATAAAATTGGCTCTTTACCGCGTGACCGGCTGTGTCCTATCACAGCCGGTCAAAAATGTTATGCGGCCATTCCTTCACCAATTCAAGACTCGCGCCATATAAGAAAAAATAAACTTATTAACCAAATGATCAAACCAATGGTGACCACACTATAATTCGACTATCTCACTTACACCCCAAAATGGATAGAAATAGGGATCCATGCAATACACCAACGCCCGTTAAACCTTTCCCCTCAACTAG
>BLSH010263044.1:14168-24572 GCA_018402905.1 Glandirana rugosa
AAACATTAAAACTATCATCGCGCCATAAAGATATGGACACATGACCCGACATTATGTACACACGATCGACCGACACTATGGACACACGACCCGACATTATGGACACATGAGATGACATTATGGACACATGACCGACCGACACTGTAGACACATGACCCGACATTATGAACACATGACCCGACATTATGGACACATGACCGACCGACACTATGGACACATGACCCGACATTATGGACACATGACCGATCGACATTATGTACGTATGACCGACCGACATTATAGCCAGCCAGTACACAGGTATTACAGTAGAGTACACAGGTATTACAGCCCAGCACACAGGTATCACAGCCAGCTAGCACACATGTATTACAGCCCAGTACACAGGTATAGAAATACCGCGCTACTATCAAAATTACAAATGCTGCAATTCAATTAGGTACCACCTAGAAACATATACTACAATAATTAAAGAATTGCGCAAAAAAACTTTACAAGATAAAATCTTTCGAAATGTGTACAACAATTAGATATAAATGTATTGATATAAAATTGAATGAGTTAGAGTCCAAATGCACTGTCCATTTAAACTTTGTCAGAAAGGAAGGGAATGTGGCTAGTTACAGCCGATGTCACCTCCCTATATACGGTAATCCCACATAATTATGGGATAGAGGCTGTTAAACATTTCCTAGATCAGGATCCATCGTTGGGTGAACATCAGAGAAATGTTATCATTGACTTGCTTAATTTTGCAACGAAAAGGAATTATTTCTGGTACAGAGGACAATTTTTCCTACAAAATAGAGGCGTGGCTATGGGGGCAAAATTTGCCCCCAGCCTCGCGAATCTATTTATGGCCAAGTGGGAGGAGGACGTCGTCTATGCCAATAGGAGACCGGAATTAACCCTATGGACAAGGTATATAGATGACGTCCTCCTCCTATGGGAAGGCACACGAGAATCACTGGATATCTATATGGCCTCATTGAACATCAACGATAGAGGTATCAGATTCAATTATGAAGCCAGTCAGGAAACCATACATTTTTTGGACCTCACCATCAATGTTGAGAATGGAGTTATTGTAACGTCCACTTTTTTTAAACCTACAGACCGTAACTCTTTCATCTCAAAAGATAGTTGTCATCATAGGCCGTGGCTTAATGCAGTTCCCAAAAGCCAATATATACGTTTGAGAAGGAACTGTAGTAGATTAGACGTCTTTGACTCACAGGCTTCTATACTTACCGAAAGGTTCCTCCAGAAAGGATATCAACATACAGAGTTATCTGAAACTATCAAACAGGTGAGGAATATGGATAGAGAAACATTACTGGTCGAAAGAGTACCATCAGGTGAAAATGGACAAAATATGAATTCAAAAAAATATTTAGGTACTTCCTTTATCACCAAGTACTCACAACAGCATTATCAAGTTAAGAAACTTATCAAAAAACATTGGCACGTGATCAAAAATGATCACATATTGGGCCCTGCTCTACCCGAGCATCCCCAAGTGATTTATAGGGGGGTTCCTAACCTCAGAAGTAAAATAGCCATCAATGTATGTGATCCACCGAGTCACAAGCCAATGTTCTTTCAAAAATTGGTAGGTTTCTACAAATGTAATAGATGCTCAGTCTGTTCTATAAATGCTATAAAAAATAAAAAGACCATTTCATTCTCGTCCAATAGCAATTCCAAATCCTTTGAGATCAAATCTTTCATAACTTGTTCGACAAAGAACGTTGTTTATCTTATAACATGCCCCTGTGGGTTACACTATGTAGGTAGGACTATAAGATCCCTATCTGTACGCCTGAATGAACACCTGGGCAATATTAGAAGGGGCTTTAAGGAACATCCATTGTCACACCACTATCGTGAAAAACATAATAGGAACCCCAAGGGAACCCAATTTCTGGCCATAGATAAATTAAAGTTACATTGGAGGGGGGGTTCCAGAGTAAGAGAGATTTCCAAACTAGAAATGCTATGGATCTATAGTGTCAATAGTCTCAGACCTTGTGGTCTGAACGTTGACATAGAGATCAATGCATTCATTAACAACTCCTGAAATGAGTATATTGTAGCTCCTTCTCTGTTCTATCAATCTATGGATTTGAGGTCCTATTAAATTTGATTATATGTTTTCTTGTTCCATCTATATGTGAACATTTGAATTTACTCTATAGATTGTATATGAGATTGGGCTTTTTGTAATCCTGCGGTTATGAATATGAATATTAATGTTTTCTTTTTAATCGCATGAATATTGTGATTTTGTACACATATATATGCTTGTGGACCTAGAACCGCTTCAATCGCTCTAGCTAGTATACAATTTTCAATTCGGTTTTATTTTATTTTATTTTATTATATCAGCTAATTAAATAAAGTAATTTTCTACTGCAAACCAAGGTTAACATAATGCCATCTGATTTGAAGTTTATATTGTAAACATAGTCCGTTCCTCTTCCTGGTTTTCTCCAGATCCAAGTGGAGTCTTGGTTTTGTCTCTCCAGTCGCTATGACGACTGGGTGATGAAAGCGAGGCTTGGTCTGGTGGCTTACGGCCTATGGAGAGACTTTCAATGAGCGATTGAGAGCGAGGCTTGGTTTACTCGATAGTGTTTTTAAACGCGACGTGTCAGTGCGTCGCCCGTGCCCTTGACAACGTCATCTGTGACGAAACATGTCGGGCGGACTGACGCAGTGACACCGTCGCCCCACGTGACCCGGAAGCACGGGCGGAACGCGGACTAGCCGGCTTTGCTTGTTTGATCTTATATGCGCATTGTTTTATTGGGAAATGTAAGTCGCCATTCTGCGTTTTATCTGCTATATTCTTATTAAAAACTGTATTACACTATTTGGGGTCCTCTTCTTTTCCTATGTGACACGGAGCCAACAGCTTGGGGAACCTGGTGATAATTACCTGATATAGGCTGGAGGTTGGTTTAATTGCCTGCTTAGTATGCCTGATCGGTGTTGGAGAGGAATAGCATCCCTTTAAGCTCGCAGAGGCCATTCTGCATGTGCTGTCAGTTTACCTAGAGATAGGTAAACAAAGGTGTTCTGGTAAGAGTACCTGATTAACTTGATTGGTGGCACTTCATCTATCTACCTCTCTTTTCACCTGGTGGAGGAAGTCTTTCAAACATCAATTTCTGACAAAGTTTAAATGGACAGTGCATTTGGACTCTAACTCATTCAATTTTATATCAATACATTTATATCTAATTGTTGTACACATTTCGAAAGATTTTATCCTGTAAAGTTTTTTTTTTTGCGCAATTCTTTAATTATTGCAGTACACAGGTATCACATCCCAGTACACAGGTATTACAGCCAGCCAGTACACAGGTATTACAGCCCAGCACACAGGTATTACAGCCCAGTACACAGTTATTATAGCCCAGTACACAGGTATCACAGCCAACCAGTACGCAGGTATTACAGACCAGCACACAGGTATTACAGCCCAGTACACAGATATTACAGCCCAGTACACAGGTATCGAAACCAGCCAGTACGCAGGTATTACAGACCAGTACACAGGTATCACAGCCAGTACACAGATATTACAGCCCAGTACACAGGTATCACAGCCAGCCAGTACACAGGTATTACAACAGTATGTATTACAACAGTGTGTGTACAACAGGTACACAGGTATTACAGCCCAGGACACAGGTATCACAGCCAGTCAGTACACAGGTATTACAGACCAGTACACAGGTATTACAGCCCAGTACACAGGTATCACCGCCAGCCAGTACACAGGTATTACAGCCCGGTACACAGGTATTACAGCCCAGTACACAGGTATCAAAGCCAGCCAGTATACAGGTATTACAGACCAGAATAGATATGCACTGCGCTCAGGATTTTCTTGGGTACAGTAGCAGGGTATGCTGCCCCCAGTGGTGACTCCCTAGTGGGGAGTATAAATGTGATATGTTTTGTGGGCTGGGTTGGCGCTTCCCTAGATAGGCTTATAAATATTTTACAATAAACTATTTGTTGAACCATATAGTATAAAGTGCTTGGTGCTGATAAAAATATTAATAATACTTGGAGATAAAAAATCGAACTGTTGTAAAAAAATGTGTATATCAACAAACAAGAAAAAATGTGAAGTGTCTTTTTTGTGTCCTTATTAATTGGTATTGATACAATTAACAATCAACAAGTGTCCATAGAGTGAAGTCCATATACTTTTCTTTGTGCATCACACGTGCTCCCCTATCACCACCCTGCTTACCGGACAGCGCCACCCCACACAGGGGTAAAGCGCAGAGGCGCCTGTCTAGGCAGGTAATTCCGGGGTCCTGTGAGTTGTTGCTGCTTCCCGGTGGTCCGTCTAATCTTTCAGGTGTATGAATCCACACTGTGTTTAATCCAAGTCCTCCGTAGGCGATATATTATCCAAGTTGAAAAAAGAAAGGGAATGGCTCCATAGTGTATATCAGTAAAATCAGTATTTATTGTAGAAAATCATTAAAAATACAAACGTTCATCCACATCCAATGAGTTGCAGCAAAGAGTCAGTCACTTTTCACCCAGGTCACTCCCACGCCTCTGCTGGAAAGAATATGTCCTTGGACAAAGGCTCAGCCACACTTCCTCCTTGTGGGCTAGCGTTCCAACAGAACAAACGGCGAACTGGAAGTGACCGGAAGTGACACTATTCGTTGGTCTGGTGTCACTGACGCGTTTCGTCCAATGACGTCACAGCAAAGAGTCAGTCACTTCCGGTTTGCCGTTAGTTCTGTTGGAACGCTAGCCCACAAGGAGGAAGTGTGGCTGAGCCTTTGTCCAAGGACATATTTTTTCCAGCAGAGGCGTGGGAGTGACCTGGGTGAAAAGTGACTGACTCTTTGCTGCAACTCATTGGATGTGGATGAACGTTTGTATTTTTATCGATTTTCTACAATAAATACTGATTTTACTGATATACACTATGGAGCCATTCCCTTTCTTTTTTCAACTTGGATAATATATCGCCTACGGAGGACTTGGATTAAACACAGTGTGGATTCATACACCTGAAAGATTAGACGGACCACCGGGAAGCAGCAACAACTCACAGGACCCCGGAATTACCTGCCTAGACAGGCGCCTCTGCGCTTTACCCCTGTGTGGGGTGGCGTTGTCTGGTAAGCAGGGTGGTGATAGGGGATCAAGTGTGATGCACAAAGAAAAGTATATGGACTTCACTCTATGGACACTTGTTTATGGACAACTTGATTGTTAATTGTATCAATACCAGTGATTCTCAGTTTTTTTCGCAAATTTTTTTTCAGCAGTGTTTATGTATTTTATATGTTATTTTTTATAGCACTGGGGCACACCTAATCGGAATTTTAATACAAAGGGTACAGGGTAATATCATTAATAAGGACACAAAAAAGACACTTCACATTTTTTCTTGTTTATTGATATACATATTTTTTTACAACAGTTCGATTTTTTATCTCCAAATATTATTAATATTTTTATCAACACCAAGCACTTTATACTATATGGTTCAACAAATAGTTTATTGTAAAATATTTATAAGCCTATCTAGGGAAGTGCCAACCCAGCCCACAAAACATATCACAGGTATTACAGACCAGTACACAGGTATCACAGTAAGCCAGTACACAGGTATTACAGACCAGTACACAGGTATCACAGCCAGCCAGTACACAGCCAGTACACAGGTATTACAGACCAGTACACAGGTATCAAAGCCAGCCAGTATACAAGTATTACAGACCAGTACACGGGTATCACAGCCAGCCAGTACAAAGGTATTACAGACCAGTACACAGGTATTACAGCCCAGTACACAGGTATCACAGCCCAGTACACTATAGGCATGCGTGCAGTCCCAGCACATCTGCCAGTTCCACCCCCTCCCACGCTCCTGACCAATCAGTCACTGTCTGGAGGACAGTGACTGAGGCCAGAGCCAATAAGTGTATAGATGTGCGCCTGGCTGGCGCACATCTATGCACTTTAATGGCTGACCAATGGGCTTTGGGAATTGCTGACCCTTATCCGAGCATGCAACGTGGCCAGCCAGGATGGGGGGGCAAGCCAATGCCCCCCCTTCTGAACCATACCAGGCTACATCCTCTTAACATGGGGTGTATAGGTGCTTTGGGGCAGGGGGGCTCTGCGCTGTCACATTTTGATTGACAATTGTGCATTCATGCAACACTGTAACCAAATTACATTTTTAGCATTTTGTTACAGCTTTCTTTTGGTGGTATTTAATCAACACTAATTTTTTTTTGCTAAATGAATGCCAATATGTATTCTGCTACATTTCTTTGGTGAAAATAACCCAAATCAGTGTATATTATTTTGTTTGTAGGAAAGTTCCTACAAGAGTTCACAAACTATGGTATATCTAAAAATCGATCAATCCTGATGTACTGATGGTCGATCTAATTTCTTGCGGCCCAAAAATGCCGGGACAGTACAAATATCCCCCAAATTACTTTCTCTCTACTTCCTTCCATTGGTCACTGAGCCTAGCACAACAACTTCAGGCAATGCCAACCCACCTGGCTGCACCTGCCCCTTTATACCAGTCTATCTGACTGACTCTTCACCGGCCCTCCCAGCTGACTCTAAGGAGATCTCCCAGGGAAGGGATGAAGACTTGTCACACCGCTTTCTTCAGGGACAACTGGCTACATATGGCAGTATCCCCCCTTGTAAGTCCCCAATAGTGCTGTTGTCCTCTCACTTGCTCTTGTGCCTCCAGGAAGGGCTTCCTCCATGTGTTTGGGTAGGACCCTTCCAGCACCTGAGCCCCAGCCCAAGGTCACCCCCCACAGACTAGGGGGCATCCCACAGGGCCACTGACAGCCTCCACAGCACTAATCCTCCATCTTCCACCTGACTGTCCCTGCTGGCATGGCCCATGTCTATTTATGAGGTAAAAATCCAGCCTCCTGCTGGCACACTACCAGGGATTGGCTGAGGTCCTCATAAATATTACAGGCAGCTCCTCCTAATCTCCACCCACTAACTTTAGAAGTTTCTACAACATTCTATACCAGGGGGAGGCACCAGAGGAGCTGTCAGGATGAGTAATCCAGCCCTGACCTAAAGTAGCCCTGACACAGATTACGCAGCTCAGGCTTAACCCTGGGCCAACTATGTTTTTCCTACACTAATAAACCTACACTAACTGTAGCATATTTCTAATGGGGGGTTCACACCCCCACCAGAAAAACAGCCTGTCCCATGGCTGGGAAAAAAGCAACCGGCCGCAGGCCCAGGAGAAAAACAGGGCATCCCATGAAGAAAAGGGGAGGGAAAAAGGGAAACAACTTGGAAGGGGCTTTTTTACAAGTAAGGTATTGGTATAGAAAATAGACATGTTTTATCAAAGAATATACTGTATATACCTCACACATAAATACACATCCTAACTACAGGTCCCTATAGCTAACATAATAAACACAGTATAAGGCACACACTTCATCTGGAGCACCTCCCCATTGAGGGAACCCCTCCCAGCAAGTTGTAGGAAATCTTAAGGTCCATCACTTAGCAGGGGGGCAGCCATCCACTAGAGTTGAGCGAACCCGAACTGTTTGAGAAAAACATTCAGGGTTCGGGTTCTGGGTTTTGGTATTTTATCACGGATGTTGAATAGCTGCAGGGCAGCCACTCAACAAGCATTTCACTGGTTTTCCCTAGAAGCCATCACAGCCATGACTACTAATGGCATGGCTGTGATTGGCCAGTGCATCATGTGACCCAGCCTCTATATGAGGCTGGAGTCACAGTGCTGCATGTCACATGCTCTCAGGTTAGTGTAGGGAGAGGATGTTGCCGGCGCTGTAAGGGACAGATTGTGAGGGACAGATTGCAGTGATAATAACTAGGTAGAGATTACTACTACTGCTTTGAGGGACAGATTGTAGATCTATAACATCTCATCCTGCATTACAGAAAGATCTGATTACAGAACGATCTCTCATCCTGCATTATAGAACGATCTGATTACAAAACGATCTCTCATCCTGCATTACAGAACGATCTGATTACAGAACGATCTGATACTGGACTAGGTAGAGATTACTACTGCTTTGAGGGACAGATTGCAGATCTAATAACATCTCCCATTTTTCTTCCTTTTGTAGCCCTCTAGTACTTTCCAGGACTTTTTTACAGTCATTTTTGTGCCGAAAAGTTTGGGTCCCCATTGACTTCAATGGGGTTCGGGGTAAAGTTCGGACAACGTTCGGTACCGAACCCGAGCGTTTCCGGAAAGTTTGGCCGAACCCGAACGTCCAGGTGTTCGCTCAACTCTACCATCCACATGATACCTGCAGAACAAAAACAATAAATATATTCCTAACACTAGCTTACTATCTATCTGTACATTATTTCAGCAGGGGTGTGTGATTTTTGTTGATGAGAAGCCAGTCACTACACTGCTTGACTCAGGTAGTGTGGTAACATTGGTAAAAAGCAATTGTGTAAATCCTACAAGGTTACACCCTAGCACTGTCAGTGTCATTTGCATCCATGGGGATACTCGTGACTATCAGACGTGACTACCAGACGGCGGTGATTGAGATTGACACCCCTTTCTGTAGCGTGACTCATTCAGTGGGGGTAGTACCTTCACTACTTTATGACACCCTGGTGGGCAGGGATTTTCCCTATTTTTGGAGGTACTTTTATGGGAAGGTACAGGGAGTCTGAAGGATAGAGCTCCCCCTGCAGTGCAAGCATGGGACCTCTCGCTAGACCCGTTTTGTCAAATGGAAGGGGAGACTGGTGGCAGGACCGAGGAGGGAGGAGACCCTCTTCCTTTTCCTGTACTGGCTGGGGAGCCACAGGAGCTGGAAGATAGCTCACAGCAGGGGGCTAATGATCCAGACAAATCTCTGACCCTGACTGTGAGAGTGAACCAACTGTAGTACCTGACTTAGAGGTCCGGAAGGAGAACTTCTGTACAGAACAACTACAGGATGTCACTCTCCTTAGAGCCAGAGAAAACGTGAAGGTGATAGATGGGGAACCTATGGACCCTAATTGGGGGGTATCTTTTCCCTACATGGCTCTTAAAAATAATTTGTTGTATCAGGTGGTGAAATGCAGGGAGGATGAAGTGGAACAGCTAGTGGTTCCCAAACCCTTCCGCAGGATGGTGCTAGATCTGGCCCATGGGCATGTAATTGGGGAACATCTGAGTATGGATAAAACCAGGGAGAGAATAACCCAGAGATTCTTCTTGCCTGGGTTGCATGAAGATGTCAAAGAATACTGTGAAGAATACTGGGAATCATGTCGTGAGTGTCAAATGATGGCCCCATCACCCCATTTCTGTAGCCCTCCTTGTCCCCCTTCCCATAATTGAAGTGCCATTTGAGCAGATTGTCATGGATCTCGTGGGACTAGTATTAAAATCTGCCTGGGGACACCAGCACATCCTGGTGATTCTGGACTATGCGACCAGCTATCCTGAGGCCATGCCCTTGCAGAAAACCTCCACTAAGACTATAGCCAAGGAGCTGGTCCAGGTGTTTACCCGCACTGACCACTGTACTACAACATGATATCATCACTGAACCAGGGGTCCACGTAAATGTAAAACCCTACTGAATACCCGAGGCAAGACAAGAGGCGGTTGCAAGAGAAATAAAAACCATGTTGGAGTTAGACGTGATAGAGGAGTCCCACAGCACCTGGTCGAGCCCTATAGTGCTGGTCCCAAAGCCCGATGGCACTATCCGGTTCTGTAATGACTTCAGGAAACTGAATAACGTGTCTAAGTTTGACACATACCTGATGAACTTGTGGACAGGCTGGGAGTTTTTTTTGCTATAAAATTAGTAAGAACCCCCAAACATTATATATTTTTTTTCTAACACCCTAGAGAATAAAATGGCGGCCATTGCAAAACTTTATGTCACACCGTATTTGCGCAGCGGTCTTACAAGCGTGATTTTTTTTGAAAAAATTAAGTTTTTTGAGTTAGAAAATAAGACATCAGTAAGGTTAGGCCAATTTTTTTCCATATTGTGAAAGATAATGTTACGCCGAGTAAAATTATACCCAACATGTCATGCTTCAAAATTGCGTCCGCCGGCGGAATGGCGACAAACTTTGCAAAATAAAAATCTCCATTGGCGACTTTTAAAAAATTCTACAGGTTAGCATTTTTGAGTTACAGAAGAGCTCTAGTGCTAGAATTGTTGCTCTCACTCTAACGATCACGGACGTTTCAAACAGCGGTAAGGCGGCCGCCTGCGTTAAAACTTCGTACTGTACAACCCATATTAAAATGAGCCGCATTGTAATAGAAAGTGTTATACCTTTTTTTAACCGGATTGGAATGACTACAGAATAAAAGATTGAGTTTTTTGAATTAAAAAAGTT
>BLSH010263045.1:20292-37316 GCA_018402905.1 Glandirana rugosa
AGTGGGGGTGTTGATATCCGTCGAGGGGGGATTGCGAGGGTTCCGGTATACCTCTTTATGGACCTTTTTTTGCCTGGCGCTCGCCGGGGTGGAGGCGGCGCCGTCCGTGGACTTTAACTCCGGGGCCGAAGCCGGATGTTAGGGCCTCGAGTCGCGCCGCTAAGACGCCGGGATTACTGAACAGAGGATTCTATTGTTGGGGCCAGGAGAGCGGCCACCGCCCGTGCGATTTGGTCGGTGGACGCGTCCCCTTTAAATTGTGCCGGGGTGTGTTCAGGTGTTCCTACCTCCATTCCCAGGTCTTCTGAGTGTGTGGTGGGAAGAGGCTGTGATAGAGGGTCAGTGTGAGCCCTTTGTGAGCTTTTTAGGGCCGCAGAATCGCCGCGCTGAGCTCCGGGATTGTAGGCCGAAGCCGGGGCCTCAATTTCAGGTGCCTGCCGCGGCGGAGGTGGGGCCGCTCGCGGTCCGTTTTTTTCCAGGTATTTCTCCATATGGCCTTGGGAGCGTTAGGGGGGAGCTGCCTATAGTTGTGGGGGTGATCCCCGGTGTATGGATGGTTTTATATGCGGGTTTTTGAGGGCCTCTCAGCGGGAGCTAGCTGGGAAGCTGCCGTTCCATACGGCGCCGGATCCGGAAGTGCAAAGCATTCTTTAAACGAAATTCATGCTGAGTGGCTAACTGCCTGTGTGCAGAATGCAGCCAGGCAGCCATTTAACATAAGACCCAGAAGCTAGTGGAGATTACTGTAGTAGTCCCGTGCTTCAGCTTCTTGAGGGATCCCACAGGTACATTAGTACATTGGTCCAAGCTGTCATATACTGTATGTATTTTAGCAGAAAGTAAAAAATATTGTTTGTTTTTTTTTTCAAAATTGTCGGTCTTTTTTTGTTTATAATGCAAAACATAAAAAACGCAGAGGTGATCAAATACCACTAAAATAAATCTCTATTTGTAGGAAAAAAAGGACATTTTATTTGGATTCAGCGTCGCACGACGCAGTGCCATATTGCAAAAAATGGCCTGGTCAGGAAGTGGGTAAAACCTTCAGGGGGCTGAAGTGGTTAAGGGCACATATCAATCAATACTTGGGGCTATAAATTCACTATTTTGCTCCTCCATAAAAGTGCATCAGTCATTTGTTAATTACTAATGCACACTTTTTCTTCTCCTCCTTGATTTGTGTACTATGCTACGCAACAGTAGCAGGTACCCTGTCCTCATTATTTTGACCTAAAGTTCAAGTCACTGCCATTATTTTGCACCAAAAGGCCATTCACTGTCCTCTATTAGTATGTGGAATTACATAATGCAGTAGAAGGTAAAGGTGAAATATGAAGAGTGTTGGGGTGCTAAAGGTTAGGAGGAGAAGTGTTGGAGTGTTGGCAACAGCAGGAAATATAGAGGGAAATGTCATGCAAGATGTTTCACCCCTCCTCTATGCAAGGGGAAAACTCTGGTCGATCTACAGCCACCTTTCCAGAGGGAGCCCAAGTAGAAAAATGGCTGTAGGAAAAGAAAAATTACAGTGTAAATACAGAAGGCAGGGAGGAGCAGATATGAACACAACTGGATGTGTTTGAGGCTGGGTTCACACCTAATGCTGATGCCGCTCCCAGCAGGGGTTCTGTGCTTCCCCATTCACCATTTCAGGTCAGATTTCAGACCAAATTATTAGCTGAATTTGGACCTGAAACAGACTGAAAGACGCACAGGGCACCAGATGTCCATCAGAGAAGTGTGAACTGGCTCCATAGAGAGCTGGTCAAAATCTCCTGCTATTGCTAATTGGATGCAGGAAACCCTCATCCAAGTTGCAATAGTGTGAACCCAGCCTGAAGAAAAGGGCCAACAAAAATGTAAGTGTAGCGCCCCCATTGTAGACAGGTGATTATGTACAGATTTCTGTTAGGTGAGGTAAAATTTTCTCAGGCCTTACTGGGAGCAGGCCTGATTGTTTTGATTTTCTGGGCTGGGAGTGGCTCAGGGAGGAATGAGTTGATGAGGTCACCAGAACCTCCCACTTCTTTCTAGAAACTGGTGGAAGGTTTCTAGTCAGAGCTGGGAGGGAGGTGGAGCCATCTGGAGTGTTCTAAGGAGCCTTGACAAATCTTCAATCTGAATTGACAGGGGGCGGGCCTCCTTAAATACTCAGGATCAGCTCAATCTGGGAAGGAGAGTGTCAGGTGGAAGAGTTGGAGATGTAGCTGAGGTTACTGAGGTCACCCGGGAGAGAGCCCTAGTCTGGGGCGGGGGGGTGACCTTGAGACCTGGGATCAGATGCAGCCAGGAGGAAGGAAAAGAGGTTCTGGAGCAGCACAAAGGAGCAGGAGAGCAACAGACAGTGCTACTGGAGAAGCTCAGCAAGGAGTCCACCGGGTGGCTGGTGAGTGGCACACACCCAGGAAAGCTTTAGAGGCATACCTGAGCAGAGTGGGGGTGAGAGGCAGTCTGGGAAGGATGCAGAGGTCAGCAAGAGTGTGTGGTGTCATTGTGGCAGTGAAGAAGGCCAACGCAGCTGGAGTGGCTGGCAGGGCCTTGTGCAAGAGGATGGGCTGGGAGTAGTAGTCCATCAGGCTGACTAGAACTTTAGTGTACCTACACACTAGGGAACCAGCGGTCCCTATCTGCAACGGGTGGTTCGGATGCCCTGCATACAGCATGGCAGGCCTCACCATGTGCTAGTCAGGCTGGAGGAATGGAGAAGGCCTAGCAAATTTCCTTCTGGATCTGGAAGTAAAGTGCTAGAGAGAGGAACATGGAGTGTTCTAAAGCTAAGTGAAGTCCTAGGTGAGAAGAACAAGAGTGTTCTAAAGCTAAGTGAAGTCCTAGGTGAGAGGAGACCAAGTTCAGCAAGTGATGTGCGGGAGGAAGATGGAGAGATGTATATACTGGCAGTGTATATAGAAGGTCCCATGTAAATTCAATTAATTCTATGGGCATCCCATAACAACCCCAATCCCCATCCAAGTTTTATCCCCTAATAAAACAAACAAAATAAAAACAAAGTACGATCCTGTTATGTGACTCCGGGTGCGGTATGGAAGTGATTGAGGGCAGTGTGAGCAGGTGAGCCACAACACTCAGCCATCCCTAAGGGGGCCATTGGTTATGTAAGTAAAGATGTGCTTATTCTACAGGCCATGCTTAGATTACAGGGCCAGTTTAAGATAATAAAACAGCCATATAGAACGGTGTTGTGCATTGTTATTGTACGTGGAAGAATCATTGTAATATTATCAGGTACTACCTGTGTATTTCCATTGTATGCTTTATTCAGCATACAGAATATTTAGCATTCATCCTTGCAGAATAGAGTTTATTTTAAAGAAATTCTGTGTCATGGTTTAGAGTTGTTAAAATAAAATTAATAATATTAGAGGTCTATACTTGAGCATCTGCAAAAAAAAAATAAGTTGCAAAACAACTAAAAGTAGATAGCAGATGATGTCAGTATATTGAGAACAAAGGAAGATGTATGGTACTGAACTGTATAAAGGGAGGGGAGAGGAGACAGCTCATTGTATCATCCTTGTGACACCAATGCTGCAGAGATCGGTGCCACAATGGAGAATTAAGAAGACTGCAGTGGTCAGAGCTATGGTCCTATTATATCTCTACATCTTCCAGTTCTGTGTGATCCCACGATGTATGACCCTCCAGAGATCAGGAATGCAGAGTTCAGCCTGTTCCCTCAATCTTACTGATGTCATTGATGAAATCCAATATTTTCAGGATGGAGATTTGATCATTGGAGGGGTGCTCACTCTGAGGTCAAGAAGTGAAATTTGGGAAGTAAAGACATACAGGTATGTAATGTACTTGCTAGGAAGAGGGGAAAAAAAGTGCTCAGGGTGACAAAGAACAACAAATAGGATTTCACACAATGATTGGAAGAAATACATGTGATGTTAATATTGTAAGAATGTATATTATTTATATGAAATGTCTCATCAATTCTATACAAACCAAGCTGGCCAAAAAGTGTCAAACTAGAAGACTGTCAGGGTGTAGGAGAAGCTGCTGGAAGAGTCTTTCCTTTGTGGGGGGATTCCTCCATCCCCGCTCTGTTTGTGCAGATGGAGCAATCTGTTACTTTTTGTGATGTTGTAAAAGTGATCACTTTAAATCTGTCAGTAGATTATTTGCTTTATTCAACCAGGTAGATGGAGAAATCCTCCCCACTAAGACATTGCATGCCGACAGCAGGACTCTCCAATAGAGAATACACTGATTTTTGTTCTGCTTTCAGAAAATAAATGATGTTCTGGGGGGTAGGTTATTGTATAACCAATAATGAAGATTTTTTTTTAAATTCAATAGATTTTTATTGAAGATTTTACAAATACGTACATAAAGAACAGTTGAATAGCGTATTTGTATGCATAGCTACACAGATACAAAAACTCTTGTATACATCTTATGTACAAAAGTACAGAACAAGTTGACAAACCTTATCGAATAGCATACGGGGCACAGGCTTCCCGTGTTTTTTGTGTAACCCGCTCCAATCCCAGCCACCCCTCTGGGAACATACTGTGACCGAGACTGGAGACCGCAGTCACCCAAATTAACTCTTTAGACTAGCCATTTAACTAATTTATTTATTTTATTTTATTTTTTTTTACCAATAAAGTTTATTAAATTGTAAGATTGTATCTTCCAAGTTATCCAAATTACATTGTACATACATTAATAAACACGAACAGTTAAACATTCACCTTGCTTGTTTCAGTTAACAGGTAAGATTCAATGTTAAACTCACGAAAGACATATTGTTGATTTTATATCTCTTTTGAAGCAACGTCTATGTTATTATTGGCTAAATTGGGCTCTTCAGATATGTTTAAAGTGTACATTTTGTAAAACATTTTGTTTTGAACATAATGGGGGTCATTTACTATAGCGCTGCTGCAAAATAGCAGCAAAATGACCGTGATTTGCGGCAAATTGCCGCAATCCGCAGTAAATAGCGCTAAAACTGTATTCACAGGCAGAAAATTAAAGATGAAAAATGTGCTCAGCGCTACCAAAAGTGAATAAAACATTTCTGCGTTCATATACTGTTTCACATGCGTTTTTTAGATGTAATGCCTTTAAGAAACTAAATGATTAGTCAAAGTGCTCAGCACTTAGCACAGGTGTGCAAACATTCAATTAAATTGTGTCATATGATAACCTACATTAATTGTAGGTTTAACAATATATCGTGCATAAATTAGTAGTGAATAAGGTGTTCAGAATTCTGTGCCACATATAAAATAAACACTGTGTCTCAAGGCTGGACACAATTGTTTCAATTAGTAACCCTGCATGTGCTCAAATAATTCTCATTAATTAATGTGTCTCAAGGCTGAACACCACTTAACTGAAACATAAATTCCACAAATCAAAATATACAATGTATCTAATATTGTGCATATCAAACAAAAATGTCTCTTTAAAGTATTCAATTTATTTAGTGCCTTCTTAAATCTGGTATCCTTCCACCAAAAACAGTGATATTTTTGTGATGTTCACAGGAAATCATTTTTGTGACTGTAATCCACTCTGTGCCACCTTTCTGTGCTCTAGCCTCTCACCTGAGAGCACTAGGGCCTTAGCACATAAAGGTTTCTTTGCTGTGATAATGTGATGATAGTGTTTCTCCACCAGAGATCTCTCTGTGCTCCTAATGGAGCCCTCCTTCCTCCTATGGTGTGTCTAGTTCCCCCTAGCTTATACTTCTAGTTCCATTCTCAGCATATATAGGAGAAGAATTAAAAAGCTCCGTGGTGTGATATAGTTTAAAAGGTTTATTTAACAACTTTAAGACCGAGCCTGTTTTTTGGGTTCGATGGTTACGAGTTAAAATCAGGTTTATTTGCTATAAACTTACTAAGAACCCCCAAACATTATATATATTTTTTTTTCTAACATCCTAGAGAATAAAATGACAGCAGTAAAATTAGGTAATTTTTTTTCCATATTGTGAAAGATAATGTTACGCCGAGTAAATAGATACCCAACATGTCATGCTTCAAAATTGCGTCCGTTCGCAGAATGGCGACAAACTTTGCAACATAAAAATTTCCACTGCCGATGTTTAAAAAATTCTACAGGTTAGCATTTTTGAGTTACAGAGGAGCTCTAGTGCTAGAATTGTTGCTCTTGCTCTAACGATCGTGGCGATACCTCACATGTGTGGTTTGCACACCATTTTTATATGTGGGTGGGACTTACGTATGCGTTCGCTTCTGTGCGCGAGCTCGCAAGGACGGTGCACTTTACATTTTTTTTTTCTTAATTATTTTACTTTTTATTTTTTATTTTTACACTGTAATTTAAAAAAAAAATGATTACTTTTATTCCTATTACAAGAAATGTAAACATTCCTTGTAATAGAAAAAAGCATGCCAGGACCTCCCAAATATGAGATGTGGGGTCAAAAATACCTCATATCTCATATTTACACTTAAATGCAAAAAAAAAAGTCCCCTTTAAGAGAATTGGGCGGAAGTGACTTGTGACGTTGCTTCCACCCATCCATGTTATGGAGCCGAGTAAGCGGCTTCAGCCACTCACTCGGCTCATGGACACTGGGGGGGACGGTCGCGATCATCTCCGCCGCTGCCGGCGGGTCCGGTAAGCGGCGGAGATGACTGGAAAGCGGCCGGGGGGCACCTCTCCCGCCGCTGATAAAAGTGATCTCGCGGCAAATACACCGCTAAGACCACTTTTATCAGATGCAGAGTCTTCTGCTGAAAAAAAAAAATACCGGGGGTTATGGTAGCTATCTGCTACCATAACAACGCTATTCCACTTCAAACTGCCGCCGTCAAACGGCGGGCGGTCCGGAAGTGGTTAAGTAAAACACATAAAGAACTCACTATCCCCATGAAGAAGTCACATGATGCGTGATGTAACGCGTAGGGCGTGAGCAGAGGTGACCGGAAGTGACGAAATTCAAAGTGACGAGCTCGCTGCTCGTCGAGAGGCGCAGTTTTTTAGGATTTTAAATGTGAGTTCTTTATGTGTTTTACTTAACCACTTCCCGACCGCCGTATGCAAAATGACGGCCGGGAAGTGGCTTAGTTATCCTGACTGGACGTCATATGACGTCCTCAGGATAACAAGCCGCCTCGCGCCCGGGGGGGGGCGCGCATCACGGCGATCGGTGGTGTGGGAGGTCAGTCTGACCCCCCGCAATACCGATCTTGGTAAAGCGCTTCGATCCAAGCACTTTATCGTGTGACCAGCCGTGACCAATCACGGCTGGTCACAGTGTAACACAGGAAAGCCGTTTATCGGCTTTCCTGTACTCAGGTCTGCAGACCTGATGAGTGGAGAGCCGATCGGCTGCATCCCTGACAGGGAGGGTTTGTGCTGATGATTTATCAGCACAGCCCTCCCTCGGATCGCCACCCTAGACCACCAGGGAGCCTGCCCAGGGATCACCATGAATGTGCCCACCCAGGACCACCAGGGAGCCGATCCGGACCACCAGGGAGACCCCCCTAGACCACCAGGTAAGTGATATAGTGCCCAGTGTGGATGGCACACAGTGCCACCTTCAGATGCCACCCTAGACCACCAGGGAATGAGCCCCCTATCAGTGTATATGCCCACCAGTGCCCACCAGTGCCCCTATCAATGCATACCAGTGCCACATATCAGTGCCCACCATTGCCACCTACCAGTGCCCACCTATCAGTGCCCATCAGTGCCACCTATCAGCGCCCAGTGTCGCCTATGAGTGCCAATCAGTGCTGTCTATTAGTGCCCATCAGTGCCGCTTAGCAGTGTCCGTCAGTGCTGCATATCAGTGTCCATCAGTGCTGTATATCAGTGCCACCTCTCAGTACCCGTCAGTGCTGCTTATCAGTGCCGCCTAACAGTGCTCATCATCGCTGCATCTCTGCAAAAGAAAGCTCTATTTGTGGGAACAAAATGCTAAAAAATCTGTTTGGGTGCAGCGTCGCACAACCGCGCAATTGTCATTCAAAGCGCAACAGCACTGAAAACTGAAAATTGCTCTGGTAGTAAAGTGTTCTAAGTGCATAGTATTGAAGTGGTTAAATAAACTTTTTAAACTATATCACACCACAGGGCTTTTTAATTCTTCTCCTATATATGCTGAGAATGGAACTAGAAGTATAAGCTCGGAGGAACTAGACACACCATAGGAGGAAGGAGGGCTCCATTAGGAGCATAGAGAGATCTCTAGTGGAGAAACACTACCATCACATTATCACAGCAAAGAAACCATTATGTGCTAAGGCCCTAGTGCACTCAGGTGAGAGGCTAGAGCGCAAAAAGGTGGCACAGAGTGGATTACAGTCACAAAAATTATTTCCTGTGAACATCACAAAAATATCACTGTTTTTGGTGGAAGGATACCAGATTTAAGAAGGCACTAAATAAATTGAAGACTTTAAAGAGACATTTTTGTTTGATATGCACAATATTAGATACATTGTACATTTTGATTTGTGCAATTTATGTTTCAGTTAAGTGGTGTTCAGCCTTGAGACACATTAATTAATGAGAATTATTTGAGCACATGCAGTGTTACTAATTGAAACAATTGTGTCCAGCCTTGAGACACAGTGTTTATTTTATATGTGGCACGGAGTTCTGAACACATTATTCACTACTAATTTATGCATGATATATTGTTAAACCTACAATTAATGTAGGTTATCATATGACACAATTTAATTTAATGTTTGCACACCTGTGCTAAGTGCTGAGCACTTTGCCTAATCATTTAGTTTCTTAAAGGCATTACATCTAAAAAACGCATGTGAAACAGTATATGAACGCAGAAATGTTTTATTCACTTTTGGTAGCGCTGAGCACACTTTTCATCTTTAATCTTGCATAATAGTCATGGATAACTATTTAGCGATTGCAGCTGCCACAGCAACAATTTATTATTGAATGTTATTTGAGTGTAATTAATTTGTTGTCCTAGTGGGAGCGCAAGAGTAACACATCACAATAGCGCAGGCAGAAAATTACTCCCAAAATGGAATTCACTATTGCTCCCAGGTCACAGATAATGCCCAAATCCTTGCTCTAGTCAGGACCTGGAGTTGTGCAAATAGAAATAATGTTTAGAGCACAAGCTGATCCCCTAAATTGTACTAAAATATGTGGTATATTGTTTAACCACTACAATACTATGCATTTAGAACACTTTCTTACCAGACCAATTTTCAGCTTTCAGTGCTGTTGCGATTTGAATGAGGATTGCGCGGTCGTGCGACGTTGTACCCAAACAATGTTTTTATCATTTTGTTCCCACAAATAGAGCTTTCTTTTGGCGGTATTTGATCACCTCTGCGGTTTTTATTTTTTGCGCTATAAACAAAAAAGACCAAAAATTTTGAAAAAAAATTCTCTTTTTCTGTCACCAAACTTTGTAAATTAGTAAATTTTCTCCATCACTGATGGGCACTGATGAGGCTACACTGACGGGCACTGATCTGGCAGTACTGATTGGCACTGATGAGGTAGCACTGATGATGAGGCACTTATATGCAGCAATGATGAGCACTGTTAGGCAGCACTGGTAAGCAGCACTGACGGGCACTGGTATGAAACACTGACGGGCACTGATATGCAGCACTGATGGACACGGATAAGCGGCACTGATGGGCACTCATAGGCAGCACTGGGCACTGATAGGTGGCACTGATGGGCACTGATAGGTGGGCACTAGTAGGTGGCACTGGTGGGCACTAATATGTGGCACTGGTATGCACTGATAGGGGCACTGGTGGGCACTGGTGGGCATATGTACAGAAAGGGGCCCATTCCCTGGTGGTCTAGGGTGGCATCTGAAGGTGGCACTAAGTGCCATTCATATTGGGCACTATGCCCCTTACCTGGTGGTCTAGGGTGGTCCCCCTGGTGGTCCAGATTGGCTCCCTGGTAGTCCCTGGTCAGCTCCCTGGTGGTCCTGGGTGGGGACATTGTTGATGGTCCCTGGGCAGGCTCCCTGGTGGTCTAGTGTGGAGATCCGAGGGGGGCTGTGCTGATAAATCATCAGCACAAACCCTCCCTGTCAGGAATGCAGCTGATCGGCTCTCCACTACTCAGGTCTGCAGACCTGAGTACAGGAAAGCCGATAAACGGCTTTCCTGTGTTACAATGTGACCAGCCGTGATTGGTCATGGCTGATCACATGGTAAAGTGGTTCAGATGGAAGCACTTTACCGAGATCGGTATTGCAGGGGGTCAAACTGACCTCCCACATCACCGATCGCCGCGATGCACGCCCCCCCGGGCACGCGGCGGCTTGTTATCCTGAGAACGTCATATGACATCCAGTCAGGATAACTAAACCACTTCCCAGCCGTCATTTTGCATACGGCGGTCGGGAAGTGGTTAAAGATAATCTGCTTTTAAACTGTGTGAAAAGGTGATTTCTACACTGAAATATCTTAAAGAGTCTGAGAAGAGATACATTCCCCGTCTCTTTACATTTAGGTGTAAAGCACAGCCGAGCACCACTGAGCATGCTCAGACAACTCAGTATTTAACGCTCATGGAGTAATTCCTTGAGTTGTTTTGCACAGATTTTTTTTTAGGAGTGAAGATGAGCGTTATGTAGCCCAATGCAATTTTCAGCCATTCATTCTAATGGTATTATTGTCATTTCCCTCAAATAAATCCTTTTCATGTTGAGATGAAATGTATCTTTCTCTCAAAGAAATTGTCCTTACAACAATGTTGTAATTTTGCTTTTAAAAATGCTAATCTTTTCATGTTTTGGTAAAATATTTTTTTCTCTGTCACTTTCACTTGTTGATATCTATCTCACAAAAATATTTCCCCAAACTCACACAGGTGTTTTTATAAACCACAAACAATACCATTGCTTATGGAAATTTAAAATGAGTCAATTTTTTTTATTTTTTATTCTTTCCAAAATTATCCTAATTTGAGCCCAAAAAAATGTGATATGTGTACCAGCATCAGAAATAAAAATGTCATTACCAAAAATCAGAGGATAACATTACTATTCCACACTCACACAGCAAGAACCACCAAAAATCTCAGAATAAATCAAGAATAATTGCTGCCTAATGTAATTCTTATATATTCCTAGAAATGCAGTATCTGTGTATTTATGTGTAGAAGGAGTTGATATGCAGTAGCCCCGTGGTTTAAAATGTAGCAATTCTGTCTACCATTGCAGATGTCCTAAGTTTGATTCCCAAGCATGTCACTTAATGTAGAGATGTTGTTTGTCCTCTCTATGTTGTTAAACATAACTCCTGACTCAGGGCCTTAAATTATGTCTAAATGTAGTATTTATGTGTAACAGGGTTCCACCACCATTGCAAATCTTGACAGATACACTAGCTAGGCAATTGGGACACCTGCCTTTACACGCACATGAACTGTAATGGCATCCCAGTCTCAGTCTGTAGGGTTCAATATTGAGTTGGCCCAACCTTTGCAGCTATAATAGCTTCAACTCTTCTGGGAAGGCTGTCCATAAGGTTTAGGATGTTTGTCTATGGGAGTATTTGGCCATTCTTCCAGAAGTGCATTTGTGAAGTCAGGCACTGATGTTGGATGAGAAGGCCTGGCTCACAGCCTCCACTCTAATTCAGCCAAAAGGTGTCCTATCTGGTTGAGGTCAGGACTCTGTGCAGGCCAGTCAAGTTCCTCCACCCCAAACTTGCTCATCCATGTCTTTATGGACCTTGCTTTGTGCACTGGTCCAAATCATTTGGTGGAGGGGGGGTTATGATGTGAGGTTGCTTTTCAGGGGTTGGGCTTGGCCCCTTAGTTCCAGTGAAGCGAACTCTTAAGGCATCAGCAAGACATTTTGGGCAATTTCATGCTCCCAACTTTGTGGGAACAATTTAGGGATGGTTTTTATAGATAGGCAGCACATCTAGACACCAATCCCAGTGTAAAAATGTGTAAGGAAACTGTGATTAAACATAAACCAATAAATTCACAAACATATCCAAATGTTCCATAGGGAACACATATAGTGTTCAGGTGCACTAACCAATTGCACAACCAAAATACAAAAACAAACAAAGTGCTTAAAAATGTCCAGGTGCTTAGAAATAAACAAAAGTGCTAATCCATACAAAGTTCAAATATGATCAATATGCTGGATGATCACACCCACTTGCATGAATACAGTCACTGCGACAAATATGAGTGGTGCTCCTGACAGGTATATACTCCTAGATTATTTTTAAAGTGACTAGGTGCAACAAAGGTGCTCTTGTGTGCTGTTACTGCTATTCCACACGTGCCATGCAATCTGTGCCGGACCCCCTCTGTGGCCCCACTCACCAGAGGTCATTGACCATCTGCTTTGCAGTCAGTGGTCAGGACAAGCTTTTGTCAGTGGGGGGAGCAGGTTCCCGAATGCTGACGGTGATTTGCAGATCAAACTCTTCAGCTAATGTGATGTAGGCGGTATCTATGTGGCGGCATTCAGTATTCCTCACCAATCAGAATGTCCGTTCTTATGCTCAGATGGCCCCTTCCTGTTCCAACATGACTGCGCACCAGTGCACAAAGCAAAGTCCATGAAGACATGGATGAGGGAGGTTGGTGTGGAGGAACATGACTGGCCTGCACAGAGTCCTGACCTCAACCCGATAGAACACCTTTTGGCTTAATTAAAGCAGAGACTGCGAGCCAGGCCTTCTCATCCAACATCAGTGCCTGACCTCACAAATGTACTTCTGGAAGAATGGCCAAACATTTCCATAGACACACCCCTAAACCTTATGGACAGCCTTCCCAAAAGATTTGAAGCTGTTATAGCTGCAAAGGGTGGGCCAAATCAAATTTGAACCCTATGGTCTAAGACCGGGTTGCCATTAAAGTTCATGTGCATGTAAAGGCAGGTGTCCCAATACTTTTGGCTATCTGGCAAGATTTGCAATGGTGGTGGAACCCTCCTACACATAAATACTACATTTAGACATAATGTATGTAAGGCCCTAAGCCACAAGTTATGTTTACCAATATAGTGAGAACAAACAACGTCTCTACATGAAGTGGTGTGTTTGGGTTTCAAACCCGGGAACTAAGCTCTTTTAGGCAGCTCTGTTACCTTGTGAGCCACCCAGCTGATACAGATAGAACCTGGAGGAACTTGACTGGCCTGCACAGAGTCCTGACCTCAACACAACAGAACACTTTTGGGATTAATAATAGTGGAGACTGCAAGCTAGACCTTCCCATCCAACATCAGTGCCTGACCTCACAAATGCACTTCTGGAAGGATGGTCAAACATTCCCATAGACACATCTCTAAACCTTATGGACAGCCTTCCCAGAAGAGTTGAAGCTGTTATAGCTGAAAATGGTGGCCCAACTCTATACTGAACCCTGGGCTGCCATTATAGTTCATGTGTGTGTAAAGACAGGTGTCCCAATGCTTAGGACAATATATTGTATATTACTTGTGATACTGAGCATGGCTATGGACTTAGGGCTGGTGCACACCACAGCAATGGACAAGACATGTGCTCACTGCTCACTAGCTAAGTGGCTAGCAAATTCACCTGGCACCCAAAAGTTTGCTAGTTCACATCCCGGATATGCTAATGCTTGTGTTGAAATTTATATGTTCCCCTTTGTGGGTTTCTCACCACAATCCAAACACAGGCTGGCATTTTATTTCTCTCTTGTCCAAATACTCTGTAATGTTAGCAAGTTATTTTGGGACTTTAAATTGGAAGCTCATTGCAGCCAGGGACTTGGACATTTCAAATTGTAGGGTATACACTGCACATGTACATCTGATTAGAAAACTGTTGCTTGGATCAGTGTTTCTCAACTCCAGTGCTCAAGGCGCCCAGCAGGTCATGTTTTCAGGATTTCCCTCAGATGAAACAGCTGTGGTAATTACTAAGGCAGTGAAACTGATCAAATCCCTTGTGCAAAATAATGGAAAGCCTGAAAACATGACCTGTTGGGGGGAATAGGGGACAGGGTTGAGAACCACTGGCTTAGAATTTTGTCCTTTATACTGGTCTGATGAACATAGCCAAGGGTTAACACAGCAAATAGTATTAGGTATTGCAGCCCCTCAGGTGAAAGCAAATTGAAGAAACAGATTGACAGATACTGATGGGCATGTACTTCTATTGAGTGTGTGTCAGTGTGCTAGCTTATATAAAGGGCTTCAGTAGGGGGGTTGGTTTGGCCTGACAAGAGACCAGTTTTTTTCTGTGGTTTTTGTGGGTTAAGGAATGATATTGTGCATAATGACAAATGCCTCAATAGAGCGGTTTGTTTTCTGAAATTATTGTGCATTTTGACCATCCAAAGTGGCTTGATTTGACCATGCTGTCTGATTACTGTCCCCCAATGTATGTGTGTAAAATGTAGGGATTGGCGGGTGTTATTGTTTGAATATGTGCCTTTTTAAATATTATGTTGTAATGCTTTGTTAGAATGACTGTTAAGTAACTTTTTGGGTTGGTGGTGGTTTTGGGGAAGTGGATTACCTTCCTTAGGGCTGATTCACACTGCTGCATTGTCTGATATTTGGTGTGATTCGCACCACAGTGCAAATCGCATGCAATCTGTACCTATAGTACGGCTGAATTCTCATCGCATCCCAACCGAACTTGCACAGGACCCTCTTTTGTTACACAGCAGAATCAGATCACATGGGTGTTCCCATCCATGTAATCCGATTCCTGTCCAAATTTGCAGTTTGCAGTGTGATCTGCAAACTGATTTGGGGGTGTCATTAGCTTTCTATTGACACTCCCAGCAGTTTGCATATAGCAGTGTGATATGCCTGTAAGTTGGGTGTGATGCGGGAGCCCGCAATACATTCACAGGGTTCCCACATCACACCTGACTCACAGGCAGTTAGCACTGCCATATGCAAACTGCTGGGAGTGTCAATAGAAAGCTGACACCCCCAAATCAGTTTGCAAATTGCACTGCAAACTCCGACAGGAATCAGATTGCATGGGTGTGAACACCCACACGATCCTATTCTGATGCGGAATCAAAAAAGTGTCCTGTGAGAGTTTGGTCCGACTGATGTGACTTCAGCCATACTCTCTGTATGGCTGAAATCTCATCGCACAGAGATCGTATGTGATCTCGGACAACTGTGCAATGTGAACTGACCCTCATGCCCGGTTCACACTGGTGTGATATCGAATGTGATTTGCAACGCATTTTAGTGCATATCACATGTGATGTCTGTGTGATGTGATTTCAGCCATACAGCTAGTATGGCTCAAATTGCATCACAGTCAGGCTAAACGCGCACAGTACCTTTTTTGCGTCGGGACCAGAATCTGATTGCATGGGTGTTCACACTTATGCGATCAGATTCATGTCTGGACTGGCAGTTCACACTGCGATATGCAAGCTGAAATGGAGGTGTCATTAACTTTGCATTGACATTCCCCTCAGTTTGCATATGGCAGTGTGAAATGCCATGTGAGTCAGGTGCGATGTGGGAACCCGCAGTGGATTCACATCGCACTAGTGTGAACCAGCACTGATATATCATCTTCTTATTTATATTTGCATAGTCCTTACAGAGATACATCAGCAGGAAGTGCTATGTGGCTGTAAACAGGAAGTGCTGTGTGTACATGGGCTGGAAGCAATTGTGTGGGGGTGCCAAATAAACAAATCAATGAACCCCACCCACACCAAATATAGCTCCCACATCCTCCCCTACATTGATCAAAAATGTAATTTCAACTTGATTGTGGCTATAATGTATTAAACCCCCAATCCATACCAAGCCCTTTGGCTCAGGGATGGATTTTAACGGGAAGCCCACGCCAATTTTTTTTACAAAATGGCTGGGGATCCCACCAAAATAGATGCCAGACCCTCTCTGAGCATGCAGCCTGGAGGTCAGGATGGGGGGACAAGTGAGGGACCCCCCTCCTGGACTGAATCAGGCCACATGCCTTTAACATGAGGGAGGTGTGTGCTTTGGGGCACCCCCCCACCCCAAAGCACCTTGTCCCTATGTTGATGGGGACAAGGGCCTCTTCCTGACATCCGTGGCTGGTGGTTGTTGGGGTCTGTGAATGGGGGAATGATTGGAATGTGGAAGCCCCCATTAACAAGGGGGCCACCAGATCCTGCCCCCCCCCCATGTGAATGGGTATTGGGTACATCGTACCCATCCACCTAAAAAGTGTAAACATTTTTTAAAAATGGAGACATTTTTTGTCTAATCTTTTATGTCTAAAATGTTAAAAAAGTGTCTTGCAATGTTCATTCATGGTCAATAGGGATGGTCCCCGGTTCGAGTCAAACGTATGTTGGACTCGAACATTGGGGGTTTGCCTGTTCGGCGAATACCGAACATTATGGGGCGTTCGTGGGAAATTTTAGCACCCCGTAATGCAGTGAAATTGCAGGGGAATGCCGCCCACTGATTGGCCAAAGCATGCACATGACCTGCATGCTTTGGCCAATCACAGCATGCTCTGCTGTGAGAGCCATGATTGGCGAAAGGCAGGGTGCCTTTAGCCAATCATTGCTCAGTGGGTCTGAGTCCACGCCCACACATATAAGGCCACTCACACAGCTGCCGAATACAGTGAAAACATTTGCGGAGATAGCGAAAGATTAGACAGTAGCGTGTAGTTAGTGTAGAATACAGTGTGTATACAGTCAGTGTAAGAATATATATATATGTGTATATATAGTAATCAGGTGAAGGTGAACAGCACTCAGTCCTCTTCACGGCGCATGCAATCAAGCCCTAACACAGGGCAATATATAAAGCAAAAAGTCAGGATTGCTGCACACAAAATTTTAATGAAAAATAGATAAATATGTACAAAGAAATATGTACAAAAAAAGTATCAAAACGATGACCTACTGTTGTTCCATTCATACTTAAATTTACTGATCCCTGGATTGGAATTTAATATCAGCTATAGTAAGGAAAATATACAGTTTTTGGACATTAATGTGTTAATTGAAGGAGATCATTTGACGAGTGACTTGTATGTAAAACCCATAGATCGTAATTAGAGTTGAGCGAACAACTG
>BLSH010263062.1:0-51660 GCA_018402905.1 Glandirana rugosa
GGTCTGGGGCCTGCAGGCCGAATGAAAGTTTACGGTTTACCTCCTTCTTTTTCCGTTCCTCCCGCGGGGGATCCAGCTTATCAGGCTGTCGGATGATTAGGGAGAGCTGCCATGCGCTGTCACCGCACCGATGGTTGCTTGGTGTCGGTCTGTGGCTGGAGCAGGTCGGAGCTCCCGTCTAGAGCGTCTGTACGGGAAGCCGGCGCATGCGCACCGCGTCCCTGATACTTTGAAGCCTTCCAGCCCCATTCATAGTGGAAGGAGCGCACCACATGGGGTCATACACCACAGATCACCCCTCTCCTCGCCCCTTGCCAAATATTTAAACTATGCAGACAAGGCTGCCATTTTACAAAAGTACAGATAATCTAGATCTCTGCAAATAGACGGAATCAAGGTCCTAATCTTTGCGGACTATTCCATAAAGGTCTGCAGGAAAAGGAAAGCTTTTCAACATGTTTGCTCTCAACTATACCAGCAACAAGTAAAATGTACCTTGGTGTTTCTAGCCATACTACGCCTTAAAGCACCCAATGGGGACCAGCTCTTCTTCCACAATCCATTAGAGGCTAAAGTCTTCTTGCACTCACTTCATTCAACATCGCACTCAAATTCCTCCACCAAAGCTTCCACGATCCCTAGTCCTCTGGATCAGTGAAGGCCATGGACGGATTCTCCCAAGTGCCTCAAATACTCTAACTCAAAAAACCATTCAACCCAGCGCTGACTCTGTCTACACGGGGTCCCACTGAAACACCATGCGGGTAAATATGTACTCGATAACTGACTGAATCAAATCGGTTTACACTTATGCAAATGTTGCTTCCAGTCCCGGCCTATACCTGGTACTAGGCCTGCAGTTTCTTCTTTCTTCTCCTTGGTAATCAGCTTAGCGTCCCCATGGGCTCCACTGTACACTGCTAACTCCATCTCTCCTTATCTTATGGAGCCCGCTGAAAACAAGCACTTGCACCAATCAGGCTAACTCAAAAACCCCTCCTCGGGTCTTTTGAAGGGAGCTGGCCTACACAGCGTACCCATGCGGAAAAAAGTGAAGTTCTATGCATGTTTAGTTATATGGTTTCCTATTTTGCCATACCTGGACTACATACCATGATCTATAGACCTAGCACCCTGTCACCTACCTCCTCCCTCAATACACGTGCACCGACATATGCCAGCAACGCATCTCCTCACACCCAGGATAAATCACATGTCCTTACCATACTAGCACAGAACTCCCTCCCATCTTTCCCCCATTAAAATTATCTCATGGAACGTGAAGAATCTCCCCTGTGAAATTATATCAGTAGTATTCGACAGTCAGGGATGCTGTCTCACAGCCCACATCCAACTGGCTAATAGAGACCTCCTGATATCTAATGTTTATGCTCCAACAGCCCTGGAAAACTATTTTTCTGGTATCTTTCCACCTTTCTACCAAAGAACTCGCACATCCCTCATGTGGTTGGCGGAGATTTGAATGCCACAATACACCTGACAGATGACTGTTCTTCACCCAAATGCCCATACGGTCCATCTAGAGATCTGGATCTAGCTGTTCAACACTGCTGCTTCTACCCCCTCTGCACCAGCAAGGAGTGAATGTGAGGAACCACAGCACCCAACGGGGGCACTGTTGAAAGTGTCAATATCTGCAGGCTTTCCCAGAGGCGGTATCATTCATGCACAGTGAAGCTTGGACTCACTGGCCACCAAAGAGACCTTTGTCTGATTTGGTTATATGCCTGAAGATTGGACGAATACTGTGTATTGGAGGGTGATCCTTTTTGCACTGCTTTATTGTGGATCTGTTAAGAAGATTGATTGCTCACAGTGGTGTGGTGTGTCTGCTTTCCACACTGAAGTTGGTGCTGGGATTTCCTTCTATCCTCTCCAGGCTTTATTCAGTTTATGGACATGTATTTAAGCGCTGCATATAGGACTATTATTAATATATTTTGAAGGGTCAATCAAGATCATGCTAGCGGCTTCCTGTTTTTGTATGTAGCGTGGATTTTAATTTGTGTTTTTTTTGGTCCGTCTAGAGACCCTAATCAGTCCTACTTTGCCTCGAGAATGGACTCCCTACACTTCATTGACATCTGGCGACTGCTCCATCTAGCGGACAAGGAATTTACTTTTTACTCTGTCCACCATAATGTCTTTACTAGGATTGCTCTGACTCTATCGTCCTAAAGGTAACAGAAACAGAGGTCCTCAACATAGGTATATCAGACCGCACTGCAATCTCAATATAACTCGATTTCTCTGACTCTAATCCTCGCTTATGGCACTTCCCCTCTTTCCTACACAACAACTCAGACTTCCAGACATACATGGATGTAGCCTGGAGGGATTTCTCTTATTACAACTTACCCCATACTCATAACCCCAACCTATTTTGGGAAGCTAGCAAAGCCTATCTTCGAGGTCAGATTATCTCCTATGCTGCTTCCTACAAAAAAGCAAGTGACAGGCTCCAAACAGCCCAACGTTTCCTATATAACCTAGACTTCCCTGATAATAGAACCAAATGGCTAACAGCGAAGAGAGTTTTTGACACCTGGTGCTGACACTCTCGAACTGTCAAAGAGGGCTCATTTTGAAGCCTCACTTCACAAATTCGGCAACAAAGCGGGCAAACTTTTAGCAAGGTTATGCAGAGGCCCACATCAACCCACACAAATCACCACCCTACGAGACCCCTCAGGCACCATCAAAACCAAGCCACAAGAGATAAATAAGGTGATGCTAGAATTCTACACATCTCTTTATGCCTCTGACCCTATTGACAAAAACAACGAACAAAAATTTCTGGAGCAGCTACACTTACCTTTATTAACACCTGCCCAACTCAAGACTCTAAATTCACCTATAGCCAGGTCAGAGATCTCAACCACTATTCGTCATCTAGCCCCCTCCAAGCCCCTGGCCCTGACAGGTTTACGAGTGAATTTTATAAAACTTTATAAAACATAGTAGAAAGCACCCTCCTTGAGGTCTGTTCAAACATATGGTCAGGGGGCCCTTACCTGCCCACAGGGAATCAAAAAATCATTAAACTGCTCTCAAAAAAATGAAAAGACCCCCTTGAGCCAGGCTCCTATAGGCCCATATCACTTTTAAATTTAGAAGTCAAAATTTGAGGGGGAGTGTCCAGACGTGAAGGAAGGCAGACATCACAGAGAGGAGCTCCGAGAATCCTAACTCCAATCCTGACCCATACAGCCTTCAAAGGAATGGGTGAGAGGCATTAACCACCCCAGCAGCCCTTGCATACTCTCTGCCATGTAAAGAGCCAAAAATTGGACATCCCAGTCACTTACTCGGGGCAGGATTGAAGCAGCACTGACTCCCCCCTCTTCCCTCTGTCCGGCTGCAGCTGCCATCTTCCCAGGCCTTGGGGCTGAAATCTGCTCCATTCCCCCCAATCTGGACACTCTCACAGTGGATCTGCCACCCCCCCTGAGGGCCCCCTGCATCCGAGTCTTTGCTAGGAGGCGTCTGGCCATAATACAGACCGGTCCACGGGTGCCCGAAGGACAGGCCGTAACTCGGGTCTAGCTGGAGGTCCCGCGGCCATCTTGCTACACCTGCCGGACATACAGATGAAGCCCCCAGCCCCCTCCAGACTCCCCCCTAAGACTGACCTGCCATAGACTCAGCCCCTGAAATGGACAGTGCGGCCAGTGGTCACCTGGGGAACACATTGGCTCTCCCTTCATGTGCGGCAGGCTGTGGGTGGATGCACCTCACACATAAATGGTAGCCATCTTGCTCCACCCAACAGAAGCCTATAGCCTCTACACTGCACTAGTGCCCAAACTAGTACCCCTGTTAGCCACAGAAAACCCCAGGGTAGCAAGGCTATACCTGCGGAGGAGACTGGTGGGATACTACCCTCTACAATCGAGCAAACTGCATCCACAGCCCTGACTCCAATATCACATCTGGCAGCCATCTTGCTACACCCGATCTGTGTTGGTCATCTTATTACATTCTCCTCTTCGCTTATCCCCCCCACCTGGGACCCTATTTAACAGATTCCCCCCTCTTGCTACCTAAATAGATTTGGAAACACAGACTTATAAACTGTTGTAGACTGTACTAGCATAATAATAGGGGGGAATGATGAGTGCACCTTAATTGAGCCCAGGTCCTGCTCAACTCTCCGTGACCCCTGGACAGCTACATTAGCCCCACATTGCCACAGGGGTGAGTGATCTCGGTCGACACCGACCCTGGGCAGTCCATGGTGAAGATCAGTTATCAGAAACACTATCCCCGCACCTATCACATACCGCAACCTCCCCCTACCATGGATCGATTCCTTACTAGGCCCACTTCCCTGGCCTCCAGTACACAGAGTGACAGTTGAACAGGTGGGCTCCCCCCGGGATGCAAACCCCTCACATCCTCTCCCCTCCATACAACCCATGCAGGCTTCCCAGCTGGTGTTAATACTTGAGACCGTAGATGAAAAACTCCAAGCACTCCTAATCCAGCTCACCCGCAACATCTCCCAGGAGGTTGGCAAACTATCCCAGGTGGTGAAATCGACCAAATAGGGGAGCGCACCACCGCCCTCAAAACCAAATTTGACTATATGATCCATTATGTACAAGTCCTGGAGGAAGAAAATTCAAGCCTCAAACACTCTGTGTCCAAACTCCAGTTACACCAGGAGGACCTGGAAAATAGAGAATGCCAACAGAATCTACGCATCCGTGGGGTATCAGAGAATGTTCCAGATAACAAGATAGGTTCATACCTCCTGGGCCTTTTTAATTTCTTGACTCCGGATATAGCAGACATTGACTGGCGTTTAGATAAAGCACATAGGTCCTTGACCCCTAAAACCACCTGCTGGAGCTAGACCGAGAGATATCGTTATCCGCTTTCATTATTTTGACAATATGGAAGCCCTTGCTCTTGCTGCTCGCAATTGCCCCCACATTGAGTTTAAAGGAGACAAGCTGCAAGTGTTCAGTGTTCTCTCTCCTATTACCCTGGGGAAGAGGCGCAATCTTCGACCTATCACTTCACACCTTCAGCTTCACAAAGTCCCTTACTACTGGGGTTTCCCTTTTCACTTGACCGTTATGGAAGACAACACACAGTTCATCCTCAGAGAGCTACATGAAGGGGAAGCCTTTCTAAAAAATGTGGGCCTCCCTCCAATTCCAGCAGAAGATCTGCACATGCCACCCTTTATTCCAAGATCCTCTTCTGCCCCCTCCAGGATCTGGACCCCACACAAGGGTTCATCCCAGAAATCCTCATCTACCCCTCAGCGATCCCGATCCAGCAGGAACCCGACCTGAACCATCTAGGAGTACTGTCCTTGCTTTATTCCTCACTGCGGTCCAGTTTCATTCTGCAATGTTACTTACAAGGATTAACCACCTGTCTTCACCAGTTTACTATGTTTAATTTTACGATCACTTTCATAGCCCAGTAACTACTGATCACACAAGGATTTTCTTTTTTCACTTTTGCTTTCTTTGCTCACCTCAACATCCTTGATGGAGAGGGAGATGGAACCCTCCAATAGAAGAAAGAAGTGGCACATCCAGATGATTTCCAGGCTTTATTCGGGTCAAGGCACCACAAATACCAGCAAGCAGTCTGTAGACGCATTTCACACACCAATCGTGTGCTTAATCATAATCATGGTAATGATTAAGCACACGACTGGTGTGTAAAACGCGTCTACGGACTGCTTGCTGGTATTTGTGGTGCCCTTGACCCGAATAAAGCCTGGAAATCATCTGGATGTGCCGCTTCTTTCTTGTATTGGTGGATTCACGCAGGGCAAGCCACAGCAGGCACTCCAGAGCTTCCAACTAGTGTGTGAGCCATTACACCTGAAGCAGCGATTTTCTCTTTGGTTTACCGAGATGGGACCCTCCATCTCGCCTACCTGTGGAGTCTCCATGTCTCCTCATATGTCCCAGGACATCGGCCCTGGGCTCCTGAGAACCTAGGTCTCTCAGGCCTGCAAATGTTTCTCCTAACCAGTTTTTTTTTAAGGTCAGTTTGGCCTACTCATTGTATTGCTACAGTTGACAGCATGAGAAGGCTATTTTTTCTCCTTATCTGTTTTTATTTCATTTTAATTTGTTTCCCTGCCTCTTGGGCTGTGTTTTTCTCCTTGTCACTGCAAGTGAATGTATGTCATTTAGGTATACATATTATGTAAGCTCCTGTAAGGGTTATCTTTCTTATGTAATGCTTCCATAGATACTTTACTGCTCACCGGACATGGTTTTAAAACTTATATCGTATAATGTTAAGGGTTTGAACTCTATCAAGAAATGCTGGCTGGCCTTGAGGGAATTCAGAAACTCGGGGCATATGTGATACTAAAACAAGAGACGCATTTCCACTCAGGAGGCTCTTTCAAATTCGCTACCCGATACTTCCCCCAATCATATGTGGCTTCAGACTCATCTGGAAAGGCTGGGGTGGCAATACTTATCAGAAAGTCCTGTCCCCTCCAGGTCGAGTCCTCACGCCTAGACCCCCGAGGTCGTTACATAATTCTAAAATGCAGATTTAACACCTCCACAATTACATTGATGAATGTGTATGCCCCCAATTCAGGCCAGCTGGGGTTTCTTACAGAGACATTCCGGTTGCTGCAAAATTACTCTCTCCCCTTCACAATTGTCGGAAGAGACTTTAATGTTGCATTCTCCCCTTCACGAGACCGAAGATCTCTATTTCGAACAACTCCACTGCCTCAGTCATAGACTCTAGCGTCCTCCTTTAGGAAACTAATACGCTCCCACCACATGTTTGATATCTGGAGAAGTAAACATCCCTCTAATAAACAGTACTCGTTCTACTCCTCAGCACTCAAAATGTTCTCTAGACTGGACTACTTCTTCATTTCAGCTCCAGTCCTGACCAGTGTAATCTCGTCCGAATTAGGACCGATTACCTGGTCGGACCATGCCCTGCTCTCCCTAGACCCGTAATTCCCCAATGCATCCCCCAGAAAATGGCAACTAAATGAGTCCCTCCTACATCAACTGGATATCAAAAAGAACCTTAATGCGGCTCTGACCGAGTTCTTTCAACTTAATCTAGGATCAGTGTCAGGAGCGTCCACTCTGTGGGAGGCTCACAATGTCTTTTTCTGTGGGCAATGCATCTCTGCAGCCTCTTGATGGAGGAGAGATAGAGACGCCCAGAAACTGGAACTTTTGAAAAAACTAGAAATTGCAGAGCAAAGACTTGTGGCCTCCCCCACAGTGACCCATCTCCGCACAGTGTCTAACCTGAGAGAACAGCTCAAAACCCTGACCTGGCCTGCAACTGTCAAATCCTACTTGGGACCAAGCAAAAATTTTATGAGTATTCCAACAAACCCCACAAACTATTAGTCAACAAGCTGAACCCTCGCCCTTTTCACTTTCACCCCGATTTTCTCATACAACCTAATGGTACCCCCATTCACTGCCCTCATGACATGGCCAGGGCATTCAGTGATTTCTACAGTAAACTTTACAACTGCTTAAACCCGGCCCAACATCCCCCCTTCCAGCAAGAGGACTTTGACTCTTTCTTAGAAGATATATCCCTGCCAAAAGTATCCTCCTCTGACATAATAAAAATTAAATGTGGATATAACTACAGAAGAAATCCTTTCCACCATAAAAAACCTTCCCAATCATAAAGCCCCAGGTCTGGACGAACTCCCATACTCTTACTACAAATCCTTCAATCATACCCTAGCTGCCCACCTTGCATCTCTCTTCAACTCCTTACTCAAAGGTGAGATCCCCCATCCTGTTTTCACCCACTCTTTTATTTCGGTAATTCCCAAGCCAGACAAGGATCCGTCCATCCCAGATAACTACAGACCGATAGCTCTTTTGAACTCTGACTATAAATTGTTTACAAAAATCCTTGCCAATCTTCTTTCCCCCATGTTACCAAAATTCATTGACAGAGACCAAGTGGGCTTGTCCCGGCTAGACATGCAGGGGACAACACCAGATGAACCATAGACCTTATTGATGTAATAAATAGAGTTCAGCGCCCAACGATTATTCTAAGCCTTGGCGCCCAGAAGATGTTTGACCATTTAAGTTGGCCCTATATGTTTGCCACCCTTACCTGCTTTGGTTTACAAGGCCCGTTTGTGCATGCATTAGAATCCCTTTACTCTAACCCCTCTTCTCAAATCTGGATGTCCTCTTTTCTATCCCAGACCTTCCAGATGTCCAACGGCACCAAGAAAGGCTGCACACTGTCTCCAATGCTTTTTATTTTATGCCTAGAACCCCTAGCAGCTGCTGTCCGGGCCCATCCGGACATCTGGGGGAAAATTCAATGGAATTCAATTCTACAGCAATCCATCCCCCCCTCAAAATGGAGCAAAATATGGACGTCTGCTTCCAAAATTTCAAGGTGCATTGCGCAGAGAGAGACAGCATACAAAATCCTTATGTTCTGGTATAGGACCCCTGAGGTTCTACACCATCGAACATTATCCCCTCTATGCTGGCATTGTGGAAAAGCCAGAGGTACCCACTTTCATATTTTGTGGAAATGTGAGGTTATAGAACCTTTTTGGTTGAAGGTAATGTCTCTACTTCAGCAGATATTAGGCCAAACACTTCCACTAGATCCGCTACATTACTTACTAAGCCTTCCTTTCCCTGACATCGGAAAGTCCTTAAACAGACTTGCCGCCTACATATTACTGGCCGCCAGGAGAGCCATCCCTCTGCAATGGAGGAATACTGTACCCCCCTCCCAAGCTCAACTTCTACTAGCTATCTCAGAGATTTGCAGCATGGAATATATGACGGCACAGGTGGAAGATAGGGTAGCCCAATTTAATAAGGTGTGGAATGTGTGGGACATCTCAGAATTTGGCACTCTTCATGGCCCCAACTAAGCAGGATGGCCAAGCTATATGACATACTTGCATTCTGGTTGTCTCTGCCTCCCTCCTTGGGACCGCAGTCTCCCACCTTTTCCGCCTTGCACCTCCTCACAGTGGTATCTCTCCCTATGTGGCTATAAATGCAGAACAAACACAGCTTTATAATCTATATACAGTATATATATGTTTATCCCTCACCTTCTCTACTCATGGTTCTAATGTACTGTGATAATATTGAATCCTGTCAACCAACGTGTTCCTAATCACATGTTAATCATACTATATGAGTACCTTAATTTTGTATACTACTGCATTCGTGTTTGTATCAGAATGTTTTTTGGATCTTCTATTGGTCTTTCCGTCTATATTTATATTTGTATCAGTGATGCTTTTCTTTCTGTAATTCTGAAAACTTTCAATAAAAAATACAATTTAAAATAAGTCAAAATTCTCTTAAAAATAGTAGCCACCAGATTAGTAAGCATAATTCCTTCTCTGATCCATCCTGCTCAATCAGGCTTTGTAATAATGATGGTACAGTAAAAAGCCAAGCACTACATAAGGGGTGGATTATGCCAAACCCTTCAACAATGTTAGCTTTGAATGGCTCTCAGTGGTGCTAACCAAAATGGGCTTCTCAGGCTCCTTCAGTTATCTGGTAAACGCTATGTACGCTTCTCCCGTGGCCAGACTGGTGGTGGCAGGTTTCCTCACTGAGGAATTTTGCCTTTACAAAGGAACAAGACAAGGCTGCCCCCTCTCACCGCTCCTATTTAACCCAGCTCTCAAACCCCTATCCAGATATTTAAACAATCAGGCACCACTACATGGGATATATATCTGTGATTACGAACTACATATCTTTCTAAGAATGTCATGCTAAATTGTGCCACCATCCTAAATTTTAACAAAGAGAAAAGTTAAACTCTTGGCATGATTGTGGCCCAAGAGAAAAAAACAAATTTTTTGGACTTTGCCGGCACTTATGAAACTGGTGTTTTTTTTTAAAAAAAGATATAGTTTATTCAATCATTAGATCATTAAAAAGGGACACGTTGCAACGTGTCGATCAATGGTAAGTACAATATTTGTATATCAAAAGACAATATACAGGGAATACATATGTATAAAAAAAATGATGATTCCACATGAATCAGGGATGATACCACTACCAAACCCGAAAACACGGATGAGCATGAAAGAGGAGGTCGACGCGTTTCGCACCAGTGTGCTTCTTCTGGACCTTAATACTCTTCGAGCTATGAAATATACAAATGTAAAAATTGACATACCAATTTGTGTTATATACAGCCGTATTTACATTTCATTAGATTTCAAACATATTGTTCATATTCACCATGACTGCTTTATTTGTGGTTCACAGTTCCCCAAATTCGGCTATACATCAGGGGGGCAGGCACAGGAGACTCAAACAAAACCGGCTCATCCAATATGGGAGTATCTGGATAAAATTTGAGTTGACTTAGAACAGATAAAACTATTATCAACATCGTTCCATATACTGTGGACAAACCAGTATCCTACCTATAATTGATAGTATGATGGAACAGTGCTGTTTAAATCCATTCGTAGTATCAGGCAAATTTACTTTATTATGTTAATTAGTGCCGCGATTTATACCGTGGATCTAGGGCACATAAAAAAAAAAAGTAACAATGAGGAATCAAAAAATATATATAATACGCTCTAGTCCACAAAGGCTATGCCGCTTATGGTATAGGGTTAAATAGTGTATAACTGTAATTACCCAAATGGCCCAGAATGCACAGTCCCATAGGAATAAACTCTTTCACAAGTATAGTGCACAGCGTCTCCTATGTAGTGGCTCCAACAGGGTAGCGCCTCACATAAGTGGGAGTCAGGAATGGTGCTTTGCGCCACGGATACCTAGCAGTGTGATAAAGCCTGTTAGGAATCACCAAAATGGTCTGTGGCACAAAGGAAAGGTAGTTGCCAAGGTACCTGGTATATGTTGTTGCGGCCAGCCGATCAGGTGTCTAGCCTCCCGGTGGAATGCTGCTAACGTCTGCCCCAGACTGAAGCCGGTTTATGTCTCCCGCCGCATGTGCGCCGCCCAAAAAGGGCGGCGTGTGACGTCACTGACTCAATGGAGAGCGCGCTGCCTGCAAGGAAGGGCATATCCAGCAGGTGCCAGTACAGTAGGGGGACGACGGGACATGAAGTCCCGGCTCTCCCCGCCGGCACACCCGCTCAGCCCATTCACAACACGCTCCTATAGGGGAGCCCCATTTGATGCGCGCCCAACAGGGGAATGATAGTCGTGACACTCACAAGCGGTCTGATATTGCAAAAGTACATATATATAAAAAAATATATATATATAAACAGTGGCATAGTTTGCATATTAAATCTGTGTCTTTCGTTTCCCTCCACTCACATACACAGATTTAATATGCAAACTATGCCACTGTTTATATATATTTTTTTTATATGTATGTACTTTCGCAATATCAGACCGCTTGTGAGTGTCACGACTATCATTCCCCTGTTGGGCACGCATCAAATGGGGCAGGCATATGCGCCTCACGCGCTCCCCTATAGGAGCGTGTTGTGAATGGGCTGAGCGGGTGTGCCGGCGGGGAGAGCCGGGACTTCATGTCCTGTCGTCCCCCTACTATACTGGCACCTGCTGGATATGCCCTTCCTTGCAGGCGGTGCACTCTCCATTGAGCATGCGCCGTCTGTTGAGACGCACGTTGCGCCGCTTGTGGGCGTCGCTGCTCAGTGACGTCACACGCCGCCCTTTTTGGGCGGCGCACACGCGGCGCGGCGGGAGACATAAACCGGCTTCCTTCTGGGGCAGACGTTAGCAGCATTCCACCGGGAGGCTAGACACCTGATCGGCTGGCCGCAACAACATATACGATGTACCTTGGCAACTACCTTTCCTTTGTGCCACAGACCATTTTGGTGATTCCTAACAGGCTTTATCACACTGCTAGGTATCCGTGGCGCAAAGCACCATTCCTGACTCCCACTTATGTGAGGCGCTACCCTGTTGGAGCCACTACATAGGAGACGCTGTCCACTATACTAGTGAAAGAGTTTATTCCTATGGGACTGTGCATTCTGGGCCATTTGGGTAATTACAGTTATACACTATTTAACCCTATACCATAAGCGGCATAGCCTTTGTGGACTAGAACGTATTATATATATTTTTTGATTCCTCATATTGTTACTTTTTTTTTTTTATGTGCCCTAGATCCACGGTATAAATCGCGGCACTAATTAACATAATAAAGTAAATTTGCCTGATACTACGAATGGATTTAAACAGCACTGTTCAATCATACTATCAATTATAGGTAGGATACTGGTTTGTCCACAGTATATGGAACAATGTTGATAATAGTTTTATCTGTTCTAAGTCAACTCAAATTTTATCCAGATACTCCCATATTGGATGAGCCAGTTTTGTTTGAGTCTCCTGTGCCTGCCCCCCTGATGTATAGCCGAATTTGGGGAACTGTGAACCACAAATAAAGCAGTCATGGTGAATATGAACAATATGTTTGAAATCTAATGAAATGTAAATACGGCCGTATATAACACAAATTGGTATGTCAATTTTTACATTTGTATATTTCATAGCTCGAAGAGTATTAAGGTCCAGAAGAAGCACACTGGTGCGAAACGCGTCGACCTCCTCTTTCATGCTCATCCGTGTTTTCGGGTTTGGTAGTGGTATCATCCCTGATTCATGTGGAATCATCATTTTTTTTATATATATATGTATTCCCTGTATATTGTCTTTTGATATACAAATATTGTACTTACCATTGATCGACACGTTGCAACGTGTCCCTTTTTAATGATCTAATGATTGAATAAACTATATCTTTTTAAAAAAAAAAAAACACCAGTTTCATAAGTGCCGGCAAAGTCCAAAAAAATTGTTTTTTTCTCTTGGCCCACAATCATGCCAAGAGTTTAACCTTTCTCTCTCTACATATCTTTCTATTTGCAGATGATGTACTCATCTTATCAGCCAATCCTGCTTCTGACATGATTACCATCAAAAATACCAATGATGAATTCAGACTATGTTCAGGTCTTCGCATAAACCCCACAAAAGTGAAATCATTCCCATCGGCCCCTCCCCAAACCCCTTATGGAGATCTCAATAGCCATTCACTGCAGCCAAATTGCATATTACATACCTAGGCATCAAGATAGAAAATTGCCATCCTCATTATACAATCTGAACTATCATCCACTAATCCAAATAATCATTCAAGAACTGGAAAACTGGATGGATCTGCCTCTTTCGCTCTTGGGGAGATGTCACCTAGTAAAAATGGTCAGCTTTGCTCACCTTTTATATCCTCTCCAAATGATACCATTACACAAAGACATTCAACTAGTGAATAAAGCTATTACTAAATGTATTTGACAGAAAAGACCACACATTGCACTAACCAAACTTTACCTCCCCAGGAGCGAGGGGGGCATCAGTCTCCCTAACATCAGGGCATATAACTTAGCATGTCTTCTTAGATTAGGTTTGGATTCGATTTCAGAGGCCTCATGCTATTCTCATTTCAACATTGAATCCATGATGGTTCATCCCTACTTGTTAGTGGCTCATTTACATTGTAAATGGAAATCTCTACCTCAAGACCTGCAACATAACCTCCTTTTTACGAGACACAGCTATAGCCTGGAGGGAGTTAAGGAAATGCAAGAAACTCTCTCCGTTCATATCAAGACATCTACCAATTCAGGGCAACCCAAATTTCCCAGCTGGAATGGAACACAAAACTCTTTCTATATGACAACAACAAGGTCTCACCAGGTTTTTTTCCCTCTGCGACTTGGACTCTGGATTACCCCGTGCTTTCACAACGGTGGCAGAAGAAACCTCTTTACCCAAGTCTCACGTCTTCTATTTTTGGCAATGCATTAGTTTCATCCGCGCCTCATGCAAAGAGGGGTGCAAAAGATTTTGAGGGACTATAACAGACCGTCTATTCCAAGAGGGCTCCTATACCATTTCTGACATCTACAAACCACTTATGCGACTGACAAGCCCCTCTATTACCTCTTCCTCAACAGCAAATAGGGGCAAAGGCTTCCCAGATGCAGGGATAGTAGATAAAATACTGCAGGGCTACAACAAATGCTCCAGCTGACACCCAATGAATGTTACAGAGAAACACAACTTAAAATACTGCACCGTGCTTATATACCCTTTCTTTCAGAGAAGGATAAGCCTCAATCTGCAACATGCCCTTTATGTCAGCAACCAAGACCATCATTAACTCACAGCTTTTGGTCCTGTAAGTACATCACCTCCTTTTGAGACCAAGTCATATCATACATACAAGAGATCTCCCTTCTGCAACTCCCAAAAGACCCCCTGCTTCTCATTTTTGGGCATTGGGACAATCAACTCCTGTCATGGTCCTCTAATACCAATGCGCAGTACAAACACTGGACTTTGATCTGCCTCTTGGTGGCCCATAGATCCATCTTAAAGAATTGTACCTCTCCCTACTGTCCAAAAATAGTGCAAGTCAAACTGGAACTGCTATTACTTCTCTACAATGACAAAATCAACACAGATTTTCACCACACATTCGCTAGCAAATGTTTTCACTTGAGATGGTGGGTATTCATGGACGCAACACTAGCTCTTGAGGAAATCAACAGCTTTTGAGAACTCCTTTTTGTACTATAAAGGACTGCCAACACACTTTAACAAGGACGATATATAACCTGAGCACCACTCCTTCTTGAAAGGCCTCAGGGCTTAAACATCACAATGACCTCTCCTACCACATCATGAGTAACCTGGACTAGATCATCTAAAGACTTATTTTAATGCTTTAACAGTCTAAAATGTACTCCTTTTGGTAATAGGTGCACTTCCCCCTCCCCCCCCCCCCTTCCATCTACTCTTCCACCCCCTTTCTTTTTTTCTTTTTTTTTCTTTCTCATAATTTAGCTACTCAGCAAATGAGATCCATTCAGTTGTCTGCCTCCCAAAATTTCCCCTATCTCTTTTTTATCTAAGATGTTGTTTCTTATTCTGCTCATATATGTATTATTTTTTGTAATCATCTCCTAAACAAAATTTGTACAAACCAGGCGATGTGTGCATACGGTTTCTGTATTGTTATACCTTTCAATAAATTCTATTGAAAAAAAAACTGGTGTACACAGAATCTGATGTAACTGTGCATAGTAACCAATCAGCTTCTAGGTTTTAGCCCCTGTTCACATCAACGTGATTTGACATGCGATTTGACATGTCAAATCCCATGCCAAATCACAGCCTATTGCCAGCAACGGCACAGTCCCAATTGGTGTGAAATTGACTTCCTGAAACAGATTTCCAAAAGTAGTTCCTGTACTACTTTTGGCAACTTTAAAGGCGATTTCAATAGACATCTCTGCACGAACCTGCCCAGATGTCTTTCAAATCACCCCTGAACTCGCACTGCAATGCAGGTTTGAAATTGTGTGAGTTCAGCTGAACTCGCACGATTTCAAACCCACGTTTAGCCCTGGTTCACACTGGTGGGTTTTGGCATGCGATTTGTCAAATAGCATGTCAAATCCGCGACAATCGCACTCCGTTCTGCCTCCCGGATGCCCGTCCGCATCCGAGGCACTGGTTGGCGTCACGGGCGGAAGTGACGTCAACGCGTTTCGCAACTAGGGTACGTAGCTTTCTCTGTTCTTCCTATGTTATATGTTTGTCCGTTGTCCATACATTTTGTGTCACCCCATTTGTTTGTTGGGATTGGAAGGCACCCCATATATTGAGAAGTGCCCTCTGATTTGAAATGTTATATGATACAATTACTAAATAAAATTTGCTATTGATTTTAGTATATTACCTTTCAGGCTAAGTCTTTCAAAAAGCCACTTTGCCCTTCCTTGGGATATTTTTGCATATAGGTATCACAGGCTTTCAGTATTGACTAACATATGTGGTATACAGGTAATTAATCAATTTTCTGCATATGCAGTCACACCACTGCATTAAATTTAGCTTAGTGTGAACAAGAGCTAATTGTCAAAGCTTAATTTAACAAGCTGAAGTTATAAGCTGATTGGTTACTATGCACAGCTGCACCAGATTCTGTGTGCACCAGTTTTAGTAAATCTAACCCCAAAGTGTTTCCCCTGCTGTTTAAGTCTTTTTAGCCTATTAACTCACCTGGTCGAATTTCCTTAATCTATTTTTCTATTATGATCAAATGTTATAGATTGCTATATTCGCCCAGCGGAAGACAACAAGGAGACTTTGTACACACATTACAAACATTATAGGAATTATTCATTATGCTTTCATGAATCTTGAGATGTTTTCAAAGTGATGTTTTTCTATAAATAGACCCCTTAATGCAATTTTAAGCTTTAAGAAATAATGCTTTTGCAAATATAAGGCTCAATACAAGTGTCACATTATAATCTATTTTATGTTTTTAATTCTTCATAGTAGGGATAAGATTCAAGAGCAAGGTGATGCAAGGTTTGCCCTAAAACTCTTTCTGTTTGTGGTTCTTGGTCTGAGTAAACTAAATGGCCATATTTGATCATGTTCGTCAGACCGAACCTCTTGCTATTCCTACTACCACCATTTAATGACCCACATGCATCATTAGTTGCTAGGATGCAGGGGGCTTTCAGGATTCTAGCAACCAAGGATCCTTCTGTCTTGTTTCAATCTGTAAATAAGCTAGTAGGCACCCTGGGTGACATCATTGGCTAAATATAGTCAATACCATGTACAACTATGAACAGAATTTGTAGTCATGGACTTTGTGTGGACATATAGAAGAGAAACTGAGTACCATAAAAATAACTTTATTATGTACCATTAAAAATCTATTAAAGAACATTAAAAATTACTCTCCAAAAATAGGTTGAGAACATGCAAAGTTTCCGATCGCAGTTCACATGTGGACTTAACGCATTTTGGGAATCCTTCTTTAGGAGCATATGTGACAGAATCAGTACACTGGGTAAATTGGAATTCATAGCAAATTAGTAAAACCAAGGTAAAGCCATATCCTCTCAGGTGGAAAATTCTGCTGCATTACATAAACAGACAATTGTCTAGTACACATAATCTTAAAAAAAAGGACCAACTTCCCAATGGGGAACCATCCAGACCCAGTGTGATTAAGTCACCGTAAAGACAGCATGATAGTCACAGTAGTCAAGGCACATATATTCCAAAAGAGGGGGCTGTTGATACATATCTAAGAAAAAAACTCAGTTCACAAAGATCCAACCTGATTTACTAGGAAGTGGACATCAAGCACCAGATTCTGTGTGCACCAGTTTTAGTAAATCTAACCCCAAAGTGTTTCCCCTGCTGTTTAAGTCTTTTTAGCCTATTAACTCACCTGGTCGAATTTCCTTAATCTATTTTTCTATTATGATCAAATGTTATAGATTGCTATATTCGCCCAGCGGAAGACAACAAGGAGACTTTGCACACACATTACAAACATTATAGGAATTATTCATTATGCTTTCATGAATCTTGAGATGTTTTCAAAGTGATGTTTTTCTATAAATAGACCCCTTAATGTAATTTTAAGCTTTAAGAAATAATGCTTTTGCAAATATAAGGCTCAATACAAGTGTCACATTATAATCTATTTTATGTTTTTAATTCTTAATAGTAGGGATAAGATTCAAGAGCAAGGTGATGCAAGGTTTGCCCTAAAACTCTTTCTGCTTGTGGTTCTTGGTCTGAGTAAACTAAATGACCATATTTGATCATGTTCGTCAGACCGAACCTCTTGCTATTCCTACTACCACCATTTAATGACCCACATGCATCATTGGTTGCTAGGATGCAGATGGCTTTCAGGATTCTAGCAACCAATGATCCTTCTGTCTTGTTTCAATCTGTAAATAAGCTAGTAGGCACCCTGGGTGACATCATTGGCTAAATATAGTCAATACCATGTACAACTATGAACAGAATTTGTAGTCATGGACTTTGTGTGGACATATAGAAGAGAAACTGAGTACCATAAAAATAACTTTATTATGTACCATTAAAAATCTATTAAAGAACATTAAAAATTACTCTCCAAAAATAGGTTGAGAACATGCAAAGTTTCCGATCACAGTTCACATGTGGACTCAACGCATTTTGGGAATCCTTCTTTAGGAGCATATGTGACAGAATCAGTACACTGGGTAAATTGGAATTCATAGCAAATTAGTAAAACCAAGGTAAAGCCATATCCTCTCAGGTGGAAAATTCTGCTGCATTACATAAACAGACAATTGTCTAGTACACATAATCTTAAAAAAAAGGACCAACTTCCCAATGGGGAACCATCCAGACCCAGTGTGATTAAGTCACCGTAAAGACAGCATGATAGTCACAGTAGTCAAGGCACATATATTCCAAAAGAGGGGGCTGTTGATACATATCTAAGAAAAAAACTCAGTTCACAAAGATCCAACCTGATTTACTAGGAAGTGGACATCAAGCACACACAGGGGTTGATTTACTAAAACTGGAGAGTGCAAAATCAGGTGCAGCTCTTCATATAAATCAATCAGCTTTTAGGTTTTATTGAACAAGCTGAAGTTAGAAGCTGATTGGCTACCATGCACAGCTGCACCAAATTTTGTGCTCTCCAGTTTTAGCAAATCAACCCCACAGTTTGGGCTAGATATGTGCAGGATGAAAAAATGTGTTTAGTTTTGTTTTGATTCATTATTTAACTAAATTAATTTAGTTAAATTTGTTGCATTAGTTACATCAGTTTTCGGGATTCATTTTTTTTCCTATTTGAATTAAAAAAAATTTGTTCAAATTCGAAAAAAATCGACCACATTTGAAAAAATTCAACCGCATTTTAAAAATTTGTACCGGATTCAAAACATATCTATTGGATTTGAAAAATTTCTACCAGATTTGAAAAATTTCTACCAGATTCGAAAAATTTTTTTATCAGATTTGAAACATTTCAACCGGATTCGAAAAATTTTGATAATGTAATATATTATATTCTTTCTATTTTATTATATTCTTTTCTATTGTATTTCTACTCTATTCTTTTCTATTCTAGTGTATTCTCTTATGTTCTATTCTCTTCTTTTCTAACCTTTTCTATTGAAATTATATTCTATTCTGTTTTAATCTCCTGTTCTATTGTTTTTCTATTCTATTACTCTTATTCTTGTTATTATCGGATTTGAAACATTTCTACTGGATTCAAAAAATTCCTATCGGATTCAAAAAATTTCTACCAGATTTGAAAAATTTCTATCGGATTCAAAAAATTTCTACCAGATTCGAAAGATTTCTATCAAATTCAAAAAATTTCTAGCAGATTCAAAGAATTTCTACCGGATTAGAAAAAATTCAAAATTCAAATTTCGGAAGATTGTAGTATTTTATATTCTTTCTATTTTATTATATTCTTTTCTATTGTTTTTCTATTCTATTCTTTTCTATTCTATTGTATTCTCTTATGTTCTATTCTGTTCTTTTCTATTCTATTCTAATCTTTTCTATTCAAATTCAAATGTATGCTATTCTAAATTCAATATTTCTAAAGATGGTTTTATATTCTATTTTAATCTTCTGTTCTATTGTTTTTCTATTTTATTCTCTTATTTTCTATTCTATTCTATTATTGTCTATTCTATTATAATCTCCTCTATTCAAATTCAAATTCAGTCTATTAAAAAATTGGAATTCATTCTATTCGAAATTCAAATTTTGGAAGATTGTCATATATTAAATTCTTTCTGTTTTATTACACAGTATTCTTTTCTATTGTTTTTCTATTCCATTCTTTTCTATTCTATTGTATTCTCTTTTTTATAACATCTTTATTGAGATCAATAGGTAGGTATACAGTATTTATGCACATAGTAGCCACAACAAATTATCATTAAGGGGTATTTTGAGTAACATAAAAGGTCTCTGTTAAGTGTTACATATATCCCACTAGCAGTGAAGTGTATCCAATCATACAACTGGTTTAGTGTTTCCACTAACTGAGGGTGGTAACTGCATAAATACATTTATACTTTTATTGTAAAGAAGAATGATTAGATCAGAAAAGGAAGAAAGTAAAGAGTAGAGATTAATAGCTGACCTCCAAATGTTGTAGTCTTCTGTCATCAGAATGATATTCATAAACCACTGTTGGTTGGCTAATATATAACAGACTATATTGTGTGACTCACATGGGTCACTTCATGATGAGGGGTTCATATTCTTTGGAGTATTTAAAAATGAACCAAGGTTGCCACACAGTGTGGAATATATCTACCTGATCATCGGCTTGTGCCAGAATCTCCTCCATTTCACAAATGTCTGACACCTTGCTTAGCCAGTCTTTTACAGATGGGACCCTAGGGGACTTCCGCATAATTGGAATCAAGGATTTTGCAGCGTTTAGTAAATGCTTTGAAAGGATTTTTTTGTATTTCTTGAGCGGAAAATTGGAGATGTGCAGCAAGCAACATTCAGCATTGAGAATTAGTTTGATCTCAGTTATTTTGAAAATTATTGCTTTAACCTTATCCCAAAAGAACATAATTTATGGACACTTCCACCATATATGAAGCAAAGTACCTTCCTCCTTTTGGCATTGCCAACATCTGTCTGACATTTGTGAATTCCACTTATGGATTTTTGAAGGAGTGACAAAAGTGTTAAAAGCTTATAGGAAGTCTCTTGCATTTTAGTGCTTATGGAACATTTGTGAGACAGAATACATGCATTACTCCATTGTTTTTCTGATATGTTCACCTGTATCTCCTCAGACCATTTCCTTCTGAGTCTGTCTGTGTCCTGATGTTTTGCAGATTGTAACCATGAGTAAGCTGCTGATGTCGCTTTATTAAATTGTTTGCCTATGTGATACGCTGATTCCAGATCTGTCAATTGCCTGTTAAAGTCTTTTTTCAGTGAGTGCATGGTTAGGTAGTTCTGGACCTGGAAGTAGGACCAGTGGCGAAGAAGTGGGAGATTGTTATCCATTTTAAGAGTTGAAAGATCTTTACATTTACCCCTATGGAAGCAGTCCCCTGCCAAACGTGGTTTATTTGAATAATTGGGTTGGCAGATCTTGTTTCCCACTTCAGGGATGAAGTCTAGATTGTCCCTTATCGGAGTGAGGGGACTTAGTGCTGTGGTTATCTCTGAATTCTTGTCAATTCTATGAAATAATGCCAATGGGTGGGCTCCTTCAATCAGCTGTATTCACTTGCCTTATTTAAGGCTACAGCTGAACTAGCCAGCCTCTGTGTCTGCATTTTTACTTCACCAGAAGGATTTGCTCTGCATGCTGGCGGGCCATTTATCCAGCTTCAGGTAACACCAAAGAAGCATTTTCCCTTTTTTGTTTTTCTGTTTGTTGATATACCTATTACTGAACCCTTATTTTTTTGGGGGACAATATGTAGTGTCTTTTTGGTGACGCCATATACTTTTTTACACAGCCCAACGAGATTACTATTATACCGGGCTAGTAAATTACAGGCATATGCTTTCTGAAAAGGTAAATTACACTGAACAATTATATATTTTTCTCTGTGGCTTTTTGGTGTCTCAGTATACTGCAATGATTTGATAAACTTGGTTTTATCTCTCTTTAGTGCTGTGTTTGAAAGCCCACTTCCCCTTGCTTCTAAGGGTTTTTAAAAGCGTTCCATATTTAGTGCTGCCTCCACCAGCCTTAGGACATGGGTACTGCACCCCCTAGTGGGGGTATGTATATATTTTTCATTTATTTCAAAATGTTTCTTTTTCTCTGTAATACTATTTCATTATGAATAAGCCCCACATACCTAATCTGATATTTTAACTTTACGCCAGCATATCCTGGCTCTCTCCCTCAGTGGCGGTACCTGGAGTTCTTGTTTAGAGGGGAGCAGGTGATTCGGCTCTGGAAGGCATGGATACATGAGACAGCCTTTTTATCCACAATTTTGCCCTATACTTTTAATTCTAATACTACTGTACAGGATTTTTTCTTCCTTTTTGAATAATCTTGAAACAGGTATGGTTGCAAAAGTCTTTTTTGACCAATTTCAGTTCTGACAGGCGTGACACCTCACCCTCTTCCTTTATATTTCAGAAACATGTGACCCACTCTGTACAAGATAATACCTCTGATGAAGGTCAATATGTACCGAAATGCATTAAGTCTTATACACTAGTCTTGTCAATTGATCTATTTCATGTATATATGAGTTTCTTTTTCAACTGAATTTTCAAAATAAGTTTCTACTTTTTACCCTATTTTTTGTACCTAATAAAGCATATTTTTTTTATAAATACTGTTTTTTTGTGCCTTTAAAACTCCCAACCTGAGGGTATTCTAATTAATTCTGTTTAGAATATTGGCTGGTAAGGATAATTTCATGGCATGACTTTGAGTAGTTAATTTTTAGATTTGATATGTAGCCATATTGTGTGAATACTTGTATGAGGTTGGGTAGAGTAGTTTGTGGTTTGGTCATAAAAAATACATCATCTGCATATGCAGCCATTTTGAACTCCCTGTCCAGCACCTGGAGGCTTTTAATCAAGTGGTTGTTGTTAACTGTTCTAATGAAAGGTTCTAAAGTTAAAATTTCAAACAGCAAGGGCGACAACGGGCACCCCTGAGTTGTTCCATTAGAAATAAAGACCTTCTATGAGAGGGATCCATTGATTTTCAGCCTCACTTTCAGATTTTGATATAAAGCTGAAATCCAGGACAACATGTGAGATCCCAGTCCTATATGGTGGCAGGTGGCCTACATATAGTCCCACGCTACTTTATCAAAGGCCTTCTCCACATCCGTAGACTGGAGAAAGCCCCTCATTTTCTGTGAGTGGGCTGAGTTGATAAAAAGAGGAGCCTTCGTGTCTTTTTCTTCCCTGCCAGGCATGAAGCCCATTTGGTCAGGGCCCACAATATCTTGCAGGAAGCGTCGTAATCTCATGGCCAGAATCTTTGCAAATAATTTCACATCCAAATTTAATAATAAGATGGGGCGGTAGCTGGAACATTCTGTAGGATCTTTATTGGGTTTGGGGCAACCGTAATGTGCGCTGACATGAAATCTGGCGTGACTTTCGTGGTGTGTGCAGAGAGTTCAAAGCTGCAGCTAGTGGACTTATCAGAGTATTTTTAAATGTTTTATAGTAGATAGATGTGAGTCCATCCGGGCCAGGACTTTTCCCAGATTTTAACCCCTTAACTGCTGTTTCCAGTTCCATGTTCCCTATTGGTTCTTCTAAGAGTGAGCTGTCTGTCTCCTTCAAAGATGGCAGACTGCTGTTATCCAGATATTCCTGGATAATTTTGGTTCTGTCTCCTTGCAGGTCTGTGTTGTGGAGGCAGGTTGTACAATTTATTATAAGAGTCATGAAAGTGGTCTTCAAGTGCTTCCGTGGTGACATCCAACATACCATTTTGACGTCTAATGCCCCTTATATGTTTGAATTTGAATCTCTCAGCGCCCTGGCCAGAAAACTGCCTGTTTTCTTGCCTGACTCATAATAAAGTTTTTTCTTAAAAAAAGGATACGTTTTGTCTTAGTCTCTAGTTTCTGTTGCAAAAGTTTCCTTGTGTCTAAAAGGTCTTTTGCTGTTTGTACAGACAAATGTTGTTTATGCAATGACTCATAAATCCTTTGTGTTAATTGTTTAATTTCCTTTTCCCTCTCTCGTTTAGGTTTTGCGCCCATTTTGATAAATCCCCCCCTGATAAACACTTGTGTGCCTCCCATGTCATTAATGAATCAACCTCTGGGTTGACATTTAGTTTAAAGTAGTCCGTTAGTGATTCAGTGAGTTTTGGAAGCAGTGTGTGATCAGTCAGGAGGGAGGAATTAAGCCTCCAAGTTGGTGCTTTCAGTGGGGTGGTGGTCAAGTCTAATGTCAGCGAGATTGGTGAATGATCAGAAATGGATTGTATTCTTATATGCGCTTCTGATTCTTCTGGATTGAGTAGTCTCAAGGAATCTGTCATGTGGAGTGATTGTATTAGAGTCTTAAGTCTTTTGAGGACTCTATACGTTATACATGTTTTGCCCAGCAAAGTGTCTGTTAATGGATTCAGGGGGATATTGAAGTCCCCACCAAGTATCAGACACCCCGTTGCAAAGCTCTGTAATGTTTCTACAATGTGCTGACCAAACATTAAATGTGATTTGTTCGGGAAATATACATTCACTAGGGTTATGGGAGTGCTTCTATAGGTCCCCTTGAGGAACACAAATCTGCCTGTCCAACAATTGTTCTGTTAATTCAAAGGGTGCCTCCTCCCTGATTAGAATTGAGACACCTTTGGATTTAGAGATATTGTTGGTTGCATGATAGGTTCTGTTAAAAAAGGAATCGGTGAGCCTAGGTATCTGATGAGTTTTGAAATGTGTTTCCTGCAGGAACATGAAGTGTGGTCTACCTTTCTTTAACTCCCTCAGGAGAGTGGAACACTTTTCGGGTAGGTTCCAACCGTTTACATGCAATATTACCATGGAGCACTTCCTTAGTGATGAGTACACCATCTGGAGGACTCTACCAATACTCAGTATATGTACAGTGGTCAGCGATATAAAGAGAGTCAGGTGGAAGAAAAGAGGAAGACACAGAGAAGGTAGTCAGAAGAAGGAGAGATAAGATATCTAGAGGGAGAGAAGGTAATAGACTTTCAGATAGCGATGCTATCTAGAAGGTTCCTAATTGGTGTGGCCTGCGTGAGTAGCCAGACACACTCTGTGGGGTTGAAGGGAGGCGAAAGCTGGTATGACACGGTCTCTCACCATTGAAGATTATACTAAGTCACTAACAAGTAGAAATATACGAGCAACTAAATAGCTCACACACAGCTCTTTAATTAATTCAAGAAAAAAATCAAAACAGGAATAACCCCATTTTGTGATGCACGAAGGTGGGGGGAATACCAGAGGCGTCATTTGAACACAGCCATTGTGGAATAGGTGCTTAGTCTCAATAATGCTTTCCACTGTTCTTGCAGGTAAGACAACTCAGTAGAGGACTTGTGACCTGTAAAACATCTGTGGTATTGAATTTCAGTATGGGACCCAGATATCGGATTAGTGAGGCTTTGCAGTTACAGCACTGCAGGATGTGGGTCTCTCCAATAAGTTTTCATAAGGTTGCCCTGGATGCCAATATAGCCTGTCTCTTCAGCAAATTAGTCTAAGTCCCGAGCAGAGCATGGTAAATATAACTTTTCCATCTGTCTAGATAACAGAACTGAATCAAACTAAGCCTGTTTAAATGTCTAATGGCATGTATGTAGCATTAGGAAAACTGAACTTCTTATATCTATCAATTTTTTGCTCTCGGTAAGCTGCAGCCCTGGAGTTAGGTGTCCCCTCTTTTGATCCGCGGCTGCAATTGTGTTTCATCCATTTTGCTTGTCTGTTATCTGGAGAAAGGAAAGGAGATACAGGGGGCTTTTTTGTGTAAGGGGTGTTTGGAACTCACCATTAGGGATGGGCCGAACACCCCCCGGTTCGATTTGCACCAGAACATGTGTACAGGCAAAACATTTGTGCGAACATTCGAACACTGGTAAAGTCTATGGGACTCTAAAATGAAAAATCAAAAGTGCTCATTTTAAAGATTTATATGCAAGTTATTGCCCTAAAAAGTGTATAGGGACCATGTCCTGCCCTAGGGGACATGTATCAATGCAAAAAAAGTTTTTAAATCGATTGTTTTTTCAGGAGCAGTGATTTTAATAATGCTTAATGTGAAACAATAAAACAATAAAAATGAATTATTCCTTTAAATAATGTGCCTGGGGGGGGGGTCCCTTAGTCTGCCTGTAAAAGGGCACCTCTCTGTGATGTTTAGAACAGTGCCAGACCAAGATGACATTTGTGGAGGAAAAGTTGTCATTTATTATTGTGGCTGTAATGTATTGCCGGATCCCGGCATTATACAGGAAAATCACTGAAAAATTTGCGCCCCCCCCCCCCTTCAGGTCTGGTTTGGATTTTAAGGGTAACCCCGTGCGAAAATGTAAAAAAAAATTGATGTGGGGTCCCCCCTAAAATCCAAACCAGACCCTTCTCCGAGCATGCAGGATAGGGGGGGAACGAGCGAGTGCCCCTCCTTCTGAACCGTACCAGGCTACATGCCCTCAACATGGGGAATATGGGTGCTTTGGGACAGGGGGGCTCTGCACCCCCCCACCCCAAAGCACCTTGTCCCCATGTTGATGGGGACAAGAGCCTCTTCCCCACAACCCTGGGCTGTGGTTGTGGGGGTGTGCAGGTGGGGGACTTATTGCAATCTGGAAGCCCCTTTTAATAAGGGTGCCCTCAGATTCCAACCCCTGTTATGTGAATTAGTATTGGGTACATTGTACCCCTACTACTTCACCAAAAGTGTCAAAAAAAGAAAAAAAACACAGGAGACAATTAGGGACAAGTCCTTTATTAAAAAATAAAAATGACTTCTGGTTTCCGGTGCCGCATGGACTAGCTGCTCCCCTCAGCAGCTCCCACTGGGTGGTTATAAAACTGCATTTAAAACCAGCCCAAACCACCATCCGCCAGCCCCGATCACCCTGCAGCATCCCTGCAGCCAGAGACAAGCCCCACTCCCCCGCACCATCAAGCGGCACACACATGTCCCACCCTGCCGCAAATTGGGGCCGCAAATTTGGCCTAATCTAATCGTGCGGACACCACCTCAGCCCACACGAACGGGCTTCACCTCAGCCCAGTCTGCACGCTCGCTGGCTTCAGATCTGACACTGACTCCACAGCTGAAGACATATACCACCCTCCATACCAATGAACGGTGTGCATACGGCCCACCATAGCGGAAATCGAGGCCGTGGCTTTCGGCCTACCTGGTCCATCCAGCAGCTAATACATCAGCCACTACTCCAGCCCACTCTTTCAGCCAGCCCCAGTCCATCCGGCGGTTCCCCCACAACTTGGAAGATGGACCGCTATTTGGAGAAGCAAGCACCGTGAGTGCCACCCGCCACCCCGGAAATTGAGACCGCGGCTTCGGCCCACACACCTGCGCTCTCTGCCCCCTCACCCCCAGCACGGCTGGCAACCAGTGTGGCCCCCCATACACACTCCAGAAGCACAGGAGGGCTCTCACATGGAAGTAGGAATGCCCCATACCACCATCTCGCTGAACAGCAGACATGAAGCCACAACTGACATTGCCCAGGCAGTGGTGGACCTCCTATCCCCCACCATAGAGGCAGCAGTGGAAAGAGCTGTTAGCGCGGGCATGGCCCTGCTTAAAGAGGAACTGTATGACCACTCGACCAGGCTTAATGAAGCCTAGACCCGTATCTGCAACATTGAGGATGAGCTCTACCAACTTCAAGGAACAGAACAGACCCAAGATAAAACTAACCAGTTTATTATCCAGAAGCTGGAAGACTTGGAAAACTGTTCCAGACGGAACAACCGGCTCTTTGTAGGGGTCCCAGAATTGCTCCAAGCGCACAAACTTGATGATTTTTGTGCCCGCCACATTCCGGAGGCTCTGGGCCTTTCAGCTCCCACTGCGGTGGAAAGAGCTCACCGAATAGGTCCATTCGCAACTGATCGCACCAACTCAAGGCCCATTATCGCACGGTACCTCAACTATGCTGAAAAGACTAGCATTCTGCAAAAATTCAGGCAAGCACGGTCTCTTCAAATAGATGACATTAAAATTAAAATTTTTGCAGACTACTCCATTGAAGTATCGAAAAAAACAAAGGCATCCCATCCTCACAACTCGACCAACAACAAGTGAAGTTCACCCTGGCCTTTCCGGCGGTGCTTTGCATCAAAGCGCCTAATGGAGACTAACTCTTCATGACCCCTGAGCTGCAGAACTCTTCCTACATTCCATACGCACCCATTCACTCCAGAATCTGACCTCCTCGTCCAATGCCAATCCACGGTCACTAGAACAAAGAAGCTCGCAGAAAAACTCACCAAAGCGATTGAGAGTTTCCAACTCCAACACCCAACATGTTCAACGCTGAAAACCAATGCCTCCTCAAACTTTATATCCATGCCACCCGTCGGATGGGTAACTATGTTCTAACGCTCTCTCCTCCCTTCACCAATCCCAGTCCTGATTGCTGGCACTGGACTCAGACTGGCGACTCTCTCAGACTATAAACACTGGGCTCACCTATTTCCCATATGGATATGTATTGTTGCATTGTCACTAAGATCTTTCCTATCTCTGTAAGTGCCATTAGGAACAGTTTTCTTGCTAACCCACACTTTAATCCGCATACCCCTGAAGCTGGGGTGATCTCCCCCCCCTTTCTCTTTTTTGACTTTACTACGAAAAGTCTCAGTTTGACTGCAGGTGCTCTCAAAAACATTGAGTGGGCCTCAGGAGTCTTTGTTTTCTCCTTCCCTCTCCGAGCCACTTTAATGGGTGGCTGGGTGCAGAAAAAAGTGAAGCTCCATGCTAGATTGGTTTTATGTTTTGTTTTTTATTCACTGTTGTTCACCCCTTCCTCCATTTTGCTCACCATGTTTCTACACTCCCCTCATAAGTCTCGATCACAAACATGCCTTCCACCTGCACCGGCAACATTGGCCAGACGACCTCTCCTCCTGGTACCCTCACTCCAGATCACTAGATCATCTCCAATTCCATTTACACAAGCCCTAATCACCACCATTCATAAAACTGATTTCACGGAACGTGAAAGGCCTTAGGTCCCCACAAAAAAGAATTAAAATTCTCCGCCACTTAAAAAGACTCAAAGCTGACATTGCCCTCATGCAAGAGTCCCACCTTCCCTCTTCGGACTTCCACCGTATGCAAAAGCTTTGGGTGGGGACGGTTCTAGGCTCCCAGGCCATAGGATGCAAAGCAGGGGTCCTTATCCTAATCAACAAAAACCTATCCTGCAAAGTGGTCTCTGTGGAATCAAACAATCGTGGCAGATTAGTCACGACTCATCTCCAGATAGCCAGCAAGGATGAACTCATAACGAATGTCTATGCCCCCAATAACCCTGGTAAACTATTTTTTGGAGAACTATCAGTTTTCCTTTTAAAAAACCCTCACCTTTCCCACATAATAGAATGAGACTTCAATGCCGTCATGGACCTCTTAAAGGACAAATCCTGCCCCAAATGCAACCCCCTTGCGCGGTCGGACTCCACCACCACCATATTCGCAGACACAATGCTCTCCCTTCAACTCATAGACACTTGGAGGCTACTGCATCCGACGGACAGGGAGTTCACTTTCTTCTCTCACCCCCACGATACCCTTACAAAGATAGACTACTTTTTCTTGTACCCATGCTGAGGGAGGCGGACATCCACCCCATAGCGATATCTGACCATGCACCTGTATCAATATCCCTACTCCTCACTGACCGACCAAAACCCCACAATTTATGGAGATTCCCTACATTATTACAACACAATAAGGACTTTATAAGCTTTCTAAATGCAGGATGGCAGGAGTACAGCTCTCTTAATTCCATCCATGCTGATGACCCCAATCTGTTTTGGGAAGCTGGCAAGGCTTACCTCGGAACTAGTCAGATCCCAGTGCACCCTAAGCCATCATCATAGTGTCGCCTTATCCATAGGAAAGATATATAATACGGGACCATTCATGAAGCATTTCCCCAGAAAAGACAGAGGCAGGTCCATCCAGTTCTCCAGCTCATGGGTGATTTTAGAGAGTAAAGGAGGAAAGTTCAGAGAGTAGAGGGTAGAAGGGGTGGTCCTGATTTTTATGCCTAAGTAGGTGATGTGGGATTTGGCTAGGGGGAATGAGGAATGTGAGATCCAAGTCCTTTTAGGGTTGAGGCCTATGGGGAGTATTTCACTCTTATTGTAGTTTATCCGTAGTCCTGAGATAAGTTTAAAATCATTAAAGATTTGTGTGATGGTGGGCATGTCTTTTGCGGGATCCGCAGAAAATATTAGGACATCATCAGTGAAGAAAGCCGAGCGGATTACTTGGCGCCCAATTTGTATACCATTTAGGGGGGCTGTGGTGTTGAGGCACCTGGACAGGGGTTCGATTGCTAGATTAAATAGAAGGGGGGATAGTGGGCACCCCTGTCTGGTGCCTTTGTGGAGTCTAAATACTTCTGAGAGAAGACCAGCCACCACCAGCCTGGCCGCGGGTGTTGAATACATGGCTCGGATCAGGTGAACGAACCGGCATGTAAAACCCATCCTTCCCAGGACCCGGAATAGCCATTGAAAGCTGACGTTGTCAAAAGCTTTTTCCGCTTCCAGGGTGATGATGGCGTAGTCCCCCCCTTTATGTTTGTCAGCATGGTTTAGGATCGTGAGCACCTTATGGATGATCAACGAGGCTGTTCTGCCCTTGATAAAGCCTGATTGTGCGGGGTGTATCAGTGACGGGAGGATGTCTGCTAGCCTAGTGGCAATTATTTTAGATAATATTTTCATGTCTAAATTTAAAAGTGAGATAGGGCGATAGGAGCCAGGCTCCAATGGGTCTTTACCTTTCTTCGACAGCAACTTTATTAGTGCTTGATTGCCTGAGGGAAGGTACTGACCTCCCTCCCAGATGCCTTTGTAGACCTCCAGGAGAGATCTTGGAGCTCACAATAGGGGCATTCAGTTTGTCAAGATCCATTTGAGAAATCGAGGAAAGTTGCACTTGGTCGAGAAAATTTTGGGCTAGGTCATCGTTGGTTTGATCGGGGGCATATAGGTTTTTGTAAAAATTGTTCATGACTTGGTTTATAGCCTGGGGGGTTGTTGCAAGGTCTCCCTGAGGGTTTTTCAGGGCAGTGATGTGTGTGGGGGTGTAAGGGCCCCGGGCTAATCTGCCTAGTAGTCTGCCCGCCTTGTTGCCATATTTGTAGAAATGAGCTTCAAGTTGAGATTTCTTAGCCAGTTTCATCGATTCTACCCAAGAATCAAAATCTGTTTTGGCTGCTTTCCATTCTGCTCGGTGTGGGGGAGTGTCGCTAGTGGATAGGTTTCTTTGGGCTAGTTTTAATCGAGAGCTGGTTGATTTGAGCTTGGTCAGGGAGTGTTTTTTAAAAGTAGCCGCGTAAGCAATTATTTTCCCTCTGAGGAAGGCCTTCCCCACGTTCCAAAATAGATTTGGGTTAGTTTGATGAGAGGAGTTGGCCTCGGTGTACTCTGCCCAAGCCTTAATTATATAGCTTTGAAAATCGGCGTTGTTGTGGAGGTAATGTGGGAAGCGCCAACTATTGAGTTTTGGTTGTGACATGGTGTCCTGGAAGGAGAGCGAAATGGGGGCGTGATCTGAGATTCCAATCTCATGTATTTCAGCGTTGGAAATTAAGGGGACTAGGGAGTCTGTAATGAAAAAATAATCTATTCTTGTAAAGATGTGATGGGGGTTGGAATAGAAAGTGAATTCTCTCTCGAGAGGGTGAAGTAAACGCCAGGGATCGGACATGCAAAGGGAGTCCATGGTGGACGCTAAGAGTGTGGATTCCAACACGTGTGGGGAACGATTTATTTTCGGGGGACGGGATCTGTCTTCTGCTTCGTGGTAGGTAGAGTTAAAGTCTCCACCAACTATGTGAGGGACAAGAGGTTATTTTGTTAAGCTAGAGGTTAGGCTGGTGAAGAATGGGGTACTGGGATTGTTGGGGGCATATACATTAGAGATTCGCAGATCTTTGTCAAAGATGTGGATGTGGATGGTCAGGAGGCGGCCCTGAATGTCAGAGTGTTCGGCAATTAGTTTATATGGGAGATTTTTGTGTATCAAGATTATGACCCCTGCTTTGCGGTTAACAGCACCTGAGCCAAAGACCGAGCCCACCCATAGCTTCCTTAAACGGTGGAAGTCTGGTTGTGTCAGGTGGGTCTCCTGTAGGAGGGCTATGTCAGCTTTTAATTTCTTAAGGTGTCATAGGATTTTCATCCTTTTAATGGGGGACCTAAGGCCCTTCACGTTCCAGGAGACACATCTCATGTGGGTAGGACGAGAGGAAGCATTTGAGCTTGGTGTGAAGATTGGGTGCGGGTATTCTGAAATGAAGATCGCGAGGGGAAGATGGGATAGATCTTAAAATGCATTCTCCCCCTCCTATATAAATAGTACTTGTTTCTGAACAGTAAGTAATTACTCAGGAAAAAAATATATATTCCTCAAAAAAATAGATTTTATTGTCACTATACAAACCACGGTTTTCAATTACACAGATGGCTGAGCCAATTCCTCTTTGATATTTAATGGGTGTATAAAGGCTTGAGACATCCCATTAAACAAGTAGCACATCCTGTAAGATAGTTAAAGTGTCAATATTTTGAAAAAAAAAAACCAAAATATATGAGGTATCCCTTGTATACACCCTGGTTTGTCCTACCAGAGGTGCTTGCATGCAATCAAAACTCAAAGACAGAAAGATTTATTCAGATTCCAGGTCCCTTTAGATTGACCTAATTTAAAACCTTGGTACTAAATAATTTAAACAACTCACATGCAAAGACCTGTGTTATGGACACCACAAACTTACAAAGATTGTAAATAATTAAAAATAAATAATAAAAAATAAATGAATTAAAAAAATAAAACCATGTCTTAATTGTTGAATAGACCAGAAATTGCTTCTTTTTATCACACATAGTAGTTTATTATTATAGAAAAGGACACCCACATTAAAAATCCAGATTTAATTTGCTGAGCATGGAGATGCTGATGACAAGAGTATGATAGACCTGCATATATGACCCATCTTAGTGAATTGTTCATAAAGATGCTTACACAGCCTTGATGATATGAGGACATTGACAGATCCTATACAGCGCTGCTATTAAACTGTTCTGATGATTCAACTCATTGCATTTCTACAAATGTGTGATGCTTACACCTAGGGTTGAACCGATACCGATATCAGTATCGGTATCGGTGCTGATACTCGGTACTTGCGAAAAGGCTACGATACCGGAAACCGAAAATGACACAGAAGTGACATCAGCTGATGGGCAAGATGCCTCCTCCTCCCTTCCGGCAGCAGGGTTTGGAGCAGTAGCATACCTGTCCTGGAACGTTAACTGTGTCTTGGTGTCCTGCAGATCTAAGCTATGTCCAACAACTGAGAGCCGATGCCTGTTACCGAACATTGAAAATACATCGATGCATTACTGTCAGGCCTCATCCTGTTCCATATACTACAAAATGTCCCACCACAGCCAGTGGAACCAAGGTCGAAATGAGTGCCACACAGCAGTGTCTATGAATACAAAAATCGCTTTATTAAATAATTCATATATATAATTGATTCACCATGCTAAAAGACCCATGAAGATCAAGGTCCAAATTACTCTATGCCAACAATTAACAATCAAGTGCAGACAAACACTAACATGACACTACACATAACAAACAATGACAAACCGTCTGGATGCCAGTTCAGATGCACACTTAGGATATCCCATGGGAATCTCCCGTATCATAACTATCAATACGTCATATACATTAAATGAGGCATCCCAGGTGTGCGTCCAACCTCGGTGACTCGAGTCTTGGATGGGGGAAGAGGAGGTAGGGAGAGGAGTGGGAACGGGGTGAGGGGGGGTCACTAATGCGACCATTAGTAATGAGGAGCAGAGCAATGGAATGAAGATGGAAATCCAAAGTTCACAGCTTTTCTTTTGTGGTGCTTGCCAATAATTGTTTGGGTTAGTGATACAATATTGATGATGTGTTCATGATATGGCAGGGCAGAGTTTGATCCCTACTGTTGTTTCATGGCAGGATTTGTACATTGGATGATATAATCCAGTTAAACATCATCTATGATTTGGAATCAGTATTATTTTTGGATACTTGGGGTGAGGTCTCTGGGTCCATATCGAATACTGATGATTTTCTGAAACCAATGGATTAAAATCAACTTCTTTTGTAAAAATATATTCTTTGTTTAATTATTTAATTATTAATTTCCCTTTTGGGATTAATAAAGTATTCTGAATCGGAATCTCCCCACTGTCTTCAAGTCTGTTGCACATAGACAGATATTTAGAGTGGAGAGGCTAGTGAGTGACAATGATATATTAAATAAATATACCTAAACAATAGATACAGCAAAAACTTCAGGTTAGAGGATATCCACAAACATAGCTGAAGCATGAATGCAGAACAAAAAAAACTTAGAGACTGTGTAAATATATTACTCTTTGTCTTTCAATATACACATTCTATGAGATGTATTACTTTTTAGGCCAGAATTGGCATGCCTTAAAAGAAACTGCTCTGCATAAACTGTTGGCGCTATATAAATTCACCAACACTCATATGCTCTCACCTTATGTTCTGACCCAATAAATATTAGGTCTCATGTGCTTGCCCCTTTAAATGGGGTCTCCTATGCCATGGCTGTTATTCCTCTCTCCAGCATCCAGATGTTCCAGACCTTAACAGGAATTTAGATATGTAAAACCTCCAGCAAAATGCCTGCCCGTTCACTTACAGTTTACAAAGTGACATCACTGGCTCCACTGGCTCTGGCTGGATAAGGGGGCTCCATCCCATCACTATGGAGTGACACTTGAACAGAGACTGTGTATGGTGGACACTACCTTTCCATTTCTGGACTAAACTGATACCCTGCTCTGTGGCTGAATCTACATGCTATGATCACTACCCACTCATCAATGGGATAGTTTCTTATTTGCTTATCTATATCTCCTTGCCATTTTAGACTTTCTTTGTGCTGTTCTGCTGCTGTTGCTATATCTAACCTGCATATCAGCTAAGCTTTAACTCATCTGCTTTGCCACTGATGACTTCTCTTCATATGAATTGCTGAGCTACTGCCAGAGTGCTTTGAATGAAAATTTTATCTGCTAGTCAAATCCTGTTCTGACGCAAAATTATTTTTACATTGCCTTTCATGCTGTTTAAGCTGTTTAACCCTTAGGAGGACATTGTGGGTGTATTGAAACAGTCACCTTTGCTTTGTAACTTTCTTGCGAGATTAGGCATTATTAGCTTTATACAGTATAGGTGATCATTAGATGTACCTATTGTGGCATAGCTGTATGTCTGACAAGGTTGTCTTAGTTTCAATGTTATGGTGAAGGGTTTGGCAATGTTTTAACATAAGGGTGCTTAAATATTTTCCCGTGTTTTATATTTGTCACAATAAAGCAGATTTTCCAAATTACATTGCTGCCCCAACAGTTTCTATCTTGTTATGCAGTTTGATTAAAGCCCCACAGGGAGAGATTAAACCATAGTAGTACCTGCGGCTCTTTCCTAGGTCCTAGGTCATATTTTTTCTTTATTTTAGGTTTATTAATGGTGGTTATATCCTCCACACCCCAAATGTGAGTTGGTGGCCAGTACTGTGGAACACTATATTCCCCCGTGGGAGGCTTTTTTTTTTATATTATTACATGTTACACCCTAAATATGGGTGTAACAGGTAACAGGTTACCAAAGGTGAACTTATCCATTAGGCTACTTTCACACCAAAATGTTTTTCGGGCACTGCGGTGCTAAAAATAGTGCCTGAAAAACTCTCCCCCCATTCTCCCCAGTGTGAGTGCTTTCACACTGGGGTGGGGTGCTAGCAGGACGGTAAGAAAAGTCCTGCAAGCCACATCTTTGGGGCGGTGTAGTGAGCGGTGTGTACACTGCTCCTACACTGCCCCCTCCATTGAAAGCAATGGGCGGCGCTCCCGAAGCAGCTGTACACCGCTTCAGAATCCCCAAGCGGCGGCGCTTTTAACCCCTTGTTAACCCCTTCTTGGGGGTTAAAAGCTCCCCACTCCGGCCTTCATAGCGGTGCCGTAGTGCCCCTATAATAGTGGTAAATGTGCCTCTAATTAGCAGCGATTTATCGCTACCGCCCCAGTGTGAAAGTAGCCTTAAGGATTATGAGGTATTTGATTCTGCTAGCATCCTTAAAAAACATTGATAGGGGGAATATAATAGCAGTAAAGTTATACTGCTATTATACATGAAATTTTGCTCTCACCAAATGTTTAACCACTTCTAGACTGAGCCTTTTTTGGAGTTCAGTGTTTACAAGTTAAAGACAGTTTTTTTTTCTATAAAATTACTTAGAACACCCAAACATTATATATATTTTTTCTAACACCCTAGAGAATAAAATGGTGGTCATTGCAAAACTTTATGTCACACCATATTTGCACAGCAGTCTTACAAACGCAATTTTTTTTGAAAAAATTCACTTTTTGAGTTAAAAAATAAGACAACAGTAAAGTTAACCCAATTTTTTTTCCATATTGTGAAAGATAGTGTTACGCCGAGTAAATTGATACCTAACATATGTAAGTGTTAGCTTCTGCGCACAAGCTCGTGAGGACGGGGCACTTTAAATTTTTTTTAAAATTATTTATTTTACTTTTTATTTTTACACTGTCCTTTAAAAAAAAAAGATCACTTTTATTCCTATTACAAGAAATGTAAACATTCCTTGTAATAGAAAAAAGCATGAGGTAAAAAAGACCTCAAATCTCATATTTACACTTACTGTAAATGCAATAAAATAAAAAAAATAATTAAAAAAAATGGCAGCAAAAAGAAAAAGTCCCCTTTAAGAGCTATGGGCGGAAGTGACTTCCCTTCCGCCCTGCAATGTTATGGAGCTGAGTGGGCGGAATCTTCTGTTCACTCGTCTTCCAGTGCAGGGGGGGAATGGATGGGAAAATGGTGGGGGGCACCTCTCCCACTGCTGATAAAAGTGATCTCACAGCGAATCCGCCACTGAGACTACTTTTATCAGATGCGGAATCACCGGCTTAAAAAAAAAAATACTGGGGTTATGGTAGCTATCTGCTACCATAGCAACGGTGTTCCACTTCAAAGTACAACAATGACGGGCGGTCGGGAAGTGGTTAAGTGTTCATGCATTTATCTGAAGACCAAAACAGCCAAGGTTTGGTCTGAATGTGTGATCAGACTAAATCTTAAGCTAATGCCTAGTTATAACATTCACTCACTGAACTTTAGTTATGTTAGAGCAGCATTGTTATCCTAAGCTGCTTGCTCCTGATTTGTATACATAGCCTTTATATGTTAAGAGATGAACTGGGAAGGGAGAATGCTCTTTAGTCCACAGAAGAGAAATGAGTAGTGTAATACTGCTTGGGAATTCCGATTTTTCCTGTTCAGTTCCCATAGACTTCAATGGGGTTCGCCATTCGGGTCAGAGCTTTTGCCCTGTTCGGGAGTTCTGCTGCAAATCAAACAGGGGGGATGTTCAGCCCATCGCTACTAAAGAACATAAATTAATGTGAGAAGCTAAAGTAGTAAACCAACAGCCCTTATGTACATCTCTTGTAGCTGGTGATACAAGCCTTTGGTGTTTTAAAACTACTCAATTATTTTATTTGACAACTTAAATTGCTATATACAGAATAAAAGAAAATAACTCTCTAACTAGTCTAGTAGTCAGTACTTTGTCAGAAACAAAATACCTGGGACGTTTTAGGCAAAATGCACTTCTCAAGCAAGTTGAATTAATTAAAAATACTTTGGGTTTATATACTTAGTTTTGTGAGCAGGTGTGAAACGAATGTTTAAAAACGTATTTGGAAACCTTGGCTTTAAAAGAGGAAAAAGGCTTGTGTCAACTGGCATAGGAGTTATGCCTTCTTTATATTAATATTAAAAAGTACTGAAGCAAGTTAAAATCAAATTGCATTTGGTTGTGCCCTTTCATTGCCTCTGGGCTCTAGGCAGACTCCTTATATAAATACCTGACACATTATACAGTATACTGTTGTGCCATTACAATCCTTACAGCTATCTGTTAGCATTAAGAAATAAAATTGTGTGGTAAATATGGCCAAACATCAATAAATCCTTTCCTTTTGAGATGATTTTTCCCCAACAATTACAGCCCAGTGTACAATAATAGTGAATGCTGAAACAAATTGAAGGTTAGAGGAAATGATTTCAGAAAGCATAAGAAAAGCTATTTCATGAAATTGGATACTGAATTTAAACTGAGCTTGGGAAAAAAGTTATTATAGATACTGTACTAGCTGAGTAAGACAGTCCTAAAAATATGTATGCTGTATTTGGATGTCTGCTTTATAGTATAAAAATAATACCTTGCTGGAAGCTGACTCCAAAACACAGAGCTGGATTTTCAGGTGCTACAAGGAGGGGAATTGCAGTTTCAGGGTTATAGTTGCATCCTGCCTCCTCATCTCTCATCGAATTACAATATTTCTTGTATTTGTTCACAGAATACAAGGCATTCTATTTATCCTTACAAGGCTTTTTCTTTAACTTTAAATGCCCTCCTCCATTAATTATGGTAGTGGGAGCCCTTCTATATTAAGCACACAGAGCATTTTTTTATTGAAAGGTCAACTTTAATTCTGATCATGCTGTATGTTTGGAGAAGTAGTGCTATCATTGACAACTGTTTGACTTGCAATTGGTTTACCCCTATTGTCACTGACTTTGTAAATTGTGGAATGATGTGCCACTGGAATGTCGTTTCTTCCACCATATCGACTGTCAACCTTTTCCAAAAGTAGTAGTAGTGTAGTGTAGCACAAGAAAACAAATGCACAAATCCACAACATAAGAGCATTTCTTTTAAACAACACAGTGATAAATTATATTTTTAACATTTCATTTTACTAATGTTTCTCTGTGAAAATATAAAATGTGCAATGAGGTTTAACAAAAGAAAAAAAGAAATATGATAATAATACACAAATTTAAAATGTACCAAACAACAATAGCATAATATGGTGATGTTTAAAAAAATTGAGTTTTAGATGATTAATTTCATTTTAATAAAAAAAAAACCATATTGAATAAAAACTACCTCCGGCAGTCTAAAAATGGTCATTAGTTACCAGGGTTTTATCTTGGCATGCAATAATTTAACCTCCCTCCCCCTATAAGAACACCCAAAGAAACAGAAGCCTTTTTCTTCCACTACAATACCAAGATAATAAAGAGCAAACATCTTACATAGTTACATAGTTAGTCAGGTTGAAAAAAGACACAAGTCCATCTTGTTCAACCAAAAAAAAAAAAAAAATTAAAAATGATATATAACCATACAATCCCATATACAATCCTTCACCCACAGTTGATCCAGAGGAAGGCAAAAAACCCCAGCAAAACATGTTCCAATTTGCTATAGCGGGGCAAAAAAAATTCCTTCCTGATCCCCTGAGAGGCAATCAGATTCACCCTGGATCAACTTTACCTAAAAATGTTAGTACCCAGTTATATTATTTACATTAAGGAAAGAATCCAGGCCTTTTTTTAAAAGCAATCTAATGGGCTGGCCAAAACCACCTCTGGGGGGAGTCTATTCCACATTTTCACAGCTCTAACTGTGAAGAAACCTTTCCATATTTGGAGATTAAATCTTTTCCTCAAGATGTAAAGAGTGCCCCCTTGTCCTTTGTGATGACCTTAAAGTGAATTACCTCAACACCAAGTTCACTATATGGACCACTTTTGTATTTGTACATATTGATCATATCCCCCTTAACATCCTCTTCTCAAGAGAGAATAAATTCAGTTCCTCTAATCTTTCCTCATAGCTGAGCTCCTCCATGCCTCTTATTAGTCTGGTTGCCCTTCTCTGCACTTTCTCCAGTTCCCCGATATCCTTTTTGAGGACTGGTGCCCAAAATTGAACTGCATATTCCAGATGAGGTATTACTAATGATTTGTAGAGGGGCAAAATGATGTCTCTATCTCTGGAGTCCATACCTCTCTTAATACAAGAAAGGATTTTGCTTGCTTTGGAAACCGCAGCTTGGCATTGCATGCCGTTCTTAAGCTTATGATCTACCAAAACCCCCAGATCCTTCTCCACTATGGATTCCCCCAGTTGAACTCCCCCTAGTATGTATGATGCATGCATATTCTTAGCCCCCAAATGCATAACTTTACATTTATCAATATTAAACCTCATTTGCCACATAGTCGCCCAATTAGACAGTGCATTGAGGTCTGCTTGTAAGTTGGAGACATCCTGTAAGGACGTTATTCCACTGCATAGTTTGGTATCATCTGCAAACACTAAAATGGTACTTTTAATCCCAGACCCTATATCATTTATAAATATATTGAAAAGTAAGGGTTCCAACACTGAACCTTGGGGTACACCACTGATAGCCTTAGACCATTCAGAGTAAGAATCATTAACCACTACTCTCTGAATTTGGTCTTTTAGCCAGTTTTCAATCCATTTACAAACTGATCTTTCCAAGCCTGTAGACTCCTTACACATGAGCCGTGTGTGGGGAATAGTGTCAAATGCTTTTGCAAAATCCCATGTCCACAGCTACCCCTCTGTCCAAGGTTTTACTTACCTCCTCATAAAAGGAAATCAGGTTTGTTTGACAACTTCTGTCTTTCATGAATCCATGCTGTCTGTTTCTTAACATTTTTTTCCAACAAGAACTCATCTATGTGGTCTTTTATTAAACTCTCCAGTATCTTCCCAGCTATAGAAGTTAAACTAACAGGTCTATAGTTACTTGTAAAGACATTGATCCCTTTTTAAATATGGGCACCACATTGGCCCTACGCCAATCCAGTGGTACTATTCCAGTCATTAAGGAGTCCCTAAAAATTAGATACAATGGCTTTGAAATGACATAGCTAAATTCCTTTAGGACCCGTGGATGGATGCCATCTGGTCCAGGTGCTTTATCTACCTTTATTCTGTCTAAATACTTCTGGGCCATTTCACTTTTCAGCCATTGTGGATCATTTGGGGCTGTGTCACTACCACCCCCATTATGGAGATGAGCTCCCCCTGGCTCCTTTTTTATACACAGAGTTGAAGAATGTATTTAATAAGTTTGCCTACTCTTTGTCCCCAGTCACGCACTCTAGATTATTTTGTAAAGGGCCTACATGCTTAGACCTGACCTTTTTACTATTAATATATTTGAAGATTTTTTGGGGGTTTGTCCTACTATCTTTGCAGTCTGTTGTTTGTTTTGAATTTTTTACTTAACTTCCTTTTTACATATTCTGTTATAATCTTTGTAACATTTAAAATATGATAGTGTTCCCTCATTTTTATATTTTTTAAATGCTCTTTTCTTATCATTTATAACTTTTTTAACTTTGGCCGTGAGCCACATAGGTTTTATTTTTAGCCTTTTAAACAAAATACCTTAACTGATATTTCAGAGGTTTGACTGATTTACATATCTGAAAAAAACACATGTATTTTTTCTGTGCTTCTAATGGTAGACATTAAATACAAATCTAATGATTTTGAAATGAAAACACTTTGCCAAAAGCATAGGATTTAGGGAACATTTAGTGTACTCTGGATGGTGTAAAATAGGTTCTGTGTACTATTTTAAATTGGATCAGGCCACCCTGGGAAGCAGGACATAGTAGTTTGGACCACTTGTATCTCGGGGGTCCCAAAAAAAGGAAGAGAATATTTGGTTGAGTCGGGATCCATTGTGGGGAGTTCCAAAAAAGGTATGTTAATTTAGGCAATTCTTCTTAATAGGGATAGAGGTAGGGATTCCCATGCCTTCAGTTTCAACCGCAGCTCCTGAATTACGGGATTTAAATTCAATGCTATATATTCTGTGGGCTGTCTGGAAATCCATACTCCAAGATATTTGAATTGTTCCACTCATTGTAAGGGGATGTCTGGGGAGGCTGTAGTCTTGGCCGCAAGGTCGATATGGAAGAGCAGAGATTTAGAACAGTTTACTCTCAGTCCCTTTATGTGAGCAAATGAATTCAGGACTCGAAGGGTCCCATCTAGTGATTGTCCAGCATCTTGGAGAAACAGTAGGAAATCATCAGCATACAGGGCCACCTTCTCCTCCAGCCAGCCAACTCTCAACCCTTTGATATGCGGAGAGGTACAAAGTTGTTACAAACCAGGTAGTGAGCCTGATGGCAGGGGATGGCCTCTCCTATGACCCCAGTTCGAGGGACCGCTGGGAGTGAGACAGCGGCCACAGGAGCACGGTGAGGTAGGAGTGCCTGTGGTAGTCCGATGATGTCCACCAGCTGGAGGTCAGTAGGATTGCTGGAGATGGAGATGACCTGGGGGGCTAAAGGTGAAGCCAGAAGGTAGCAGTCCAGAAGATCTGGAGAAGACTTGTGGAGCTGGGAGCTACAGAGGTCTGGATGGCCACAGGCACTGGAGAAGAGTCAGGTACAGACAGGTTCGGCAACAAGCTGGCAGCAAGGTACAGAGGAGCAGGCAGAAGAATGGTCGAGACAAACTGGGGTCGGGTGCAGGCGGATAGCAGGAGAGTCTGGACAAGCCGGGTCGGTAAAACGGATCAGGAACAGATAGCAGTCAAAAGATAAACACTGGTTAAGCTGTAGATCAGACAGCACCCGCTCTGAGTGTCAGCAGGGTTTAAATGGCCCGTTTTTAATTCCACAAAAGTTTTATTGAGAAAATTGCAAGGATGTACAATAGCAATAGAATAATCATTTATAACAGTGGGTTGCAATGGTAGATAACAATAGTGCCATTACAGACAAAGGGAACGTTTGCATTAGAACATATTAATATATGTCTTTACAGATAGGTTAAATTTCAGGGCAGCATAGATTGGTGACTGGTATGTCTGTTATGAGATACCAGTATAAGCATTATTGGTGATGATGGTCAAGGCAAATGCAATCAGAGTTAACTTGTGGTTGGATATTAGGTATGTATTGGAGGGATAGGCACTTTGGATAATTGTTGGTTGTGAGTGAGGGAGGGGGTTGGTGATGTCTCATAGAAGGAAGATAGAAAGAAAAGGGGGGGATGAAGGGGTAGGGAAGGTATGGGAGAGATAGAGTGGTGGGTAGGGGAGGGGGGAGGATTTTTAGCCCATTGGGGTCAGGGGCAAGCAATTTGGTAGCGTAGGGAATTCAGCAGGAAAGGGATCGTCGACCTCTGGAGGAAAGAAGAAAGCTCCCGTTTGTCATGTTTAAAGAGATTGGCATATGGCACTATATTTCTTTGAGCTCTGGAAACTGATCCAGGGCATCCAGGTTTTATGGTGCTTGTTTAGGTTGTCCGAAGATATTGCTATTAATTCCTCCATTTCCATGACTTTATTTAGTCTAATGAACCAGGTCTTGAGGGAGGGAGCAATCCTCTGACTCCAGAGAGCCGGGATGCACATTCTAGCTGAGGTTATCATGTGCATAGCCAGTGATTTGCGGTGTAAGTGTTTCATAGTTTCGGAGTAGTGTAGGATGTATTGGTGATGGGAGAAGTCTATTGGGTATGTGGAGACTTGTTTTATTATGTCGTGAACCTGTTCCAAGTACACTTTTATAATTGGGCAGTCCCACCAGATGTGTTTCAACAAGCCCCCCGAGCTCCCACATCTCCAGCATTCATCAGGGCATTGGGGGTAGATTTTGTGAAGTAGGGCGGGTGTCCTATACCAATGGTTTAGCAACTTATAGTTATGTTCCTGTGTGGAGATGTTACGGAAGCCTTTGTGTGCAGTGAGGCAGATTGTTTCTCACTCCTTGTCAGGGAGTGAATTAGGGGAGTCTGTTCCCCAGGTTTCATAATGGGAGCTAGGTGATCTGGTGGTTGGGAGGAAAGCAATGGATGCAGGCTTGCAATGAGATGTCTCTGAGGTTGGGATTCTCAGAGTCTCTCAAAGGTAGTCAGGGGTTTAATATAGAGGTTCTTCTCCTTTGAGCAAGTGAGAAAGTGTCGTATCTGTAGGCAAGACCAAGTGGGTATTGATTCTACAATATCGGATTTGATTAAATCTGTCTTGGTTCGAAAGATACCATGGGTGAAAAAATGGTGTGCTCTTGGATGGTAGTTGGGTGGGAATTTGGCAATGGCATCTGAACAGTTGGGAGGGGAGTTAGGATTGTTTTGGATGGGGGTCATAAGGCCCGGGAGAGATGCTATTGAAGTAGATTTTGAGAGTTCCCGGAGACACTGCATGGGGGGGTGATTAAAGGAAAGTTTTTATTATTTATTTCCTTGTTTTGTTTCGGGAGCCAAATTATGTCCTGGACAGGATGATTTAGGACTGACTGTTCAAGAAGCACCCAGTCCTTAGCCTTGTTGTGTACATGCCAATCTATTACTCTCGCTATCAGTATTGCTTTGTGGTATCTTTGAAAGTCTGGTAGACCAATGCCACCCTTGTGCTTGGGGGCAGAGAGTCTGGCCAGACCTATTCGGGGCGGGTGGCTCTTCCATATGAACAAGCTAATTTGGGACCTGATTGAAGAGAAGAAAATTTGGGAAGGGTGATGGGTATTGCCTGTGTAATGTACAGGAATCTGGGGAGGGATGTCATTTTGATGGTGGCTGCCCACCCAAACCAAGACAGTTTCAGCTTCTCCCAGGTGTTGAGATCCTTTGATAATTCCTGTAGGAAGGTGGGGAACTTCAATGTACAAGGTGGGCCATTTATATGGATACACCTTAATAAAATGGGAATGGTTGGTGATATTAACTTCCTATTTGTGGCACATTAGTATATGTGAGGGGGGAAAGATTTCAAGATGGGTGGTGACCATGGTGGCCATTTTGAAGTCGGCCATTTTGAATCCAACTTTTGTTTTTTCAATAGGAAGAGGATCATGTGACACATCAAACTTATTGGGAATTTCACAAGAAAAACAATGGTGTGCTTGGTTTTAAAGTAACTTTTCTTTCATGAGTTATTTACAAGTTTCTAACCACTTATAAAATGTGTTCAATGTGCTGCCCATTGTGTTGGATTGTCAATGCAACCCTCTTCTCCCACTCTTCACACACTGATAGCAACACCGCAGGAGAAATGCTAGCACAGGCTTCCAGCATCCGTAGTTTCAGGTGCTGCACATCTCGTATCTTCACAGCATAGACAATTGCCTTCAGATGACCCCAAAGATAAAAGTCTAAGGAGGTCAGATCGGGAGACCTTGAGGCCATTCAACTGGCCCACGACGACCAATCCACTTTCCAGGAAACTGTTCATCTAGGAATGCTCGGACCTGACACCCATAATGTGGTGGTGCACATCTTGCTGGAACTATGATGTCGGTGATAGGGAATTGCTGGCCATCAAGTCGGCTTTGGAGGAATGGCGGTACCTCCTGGAAGGAGCAGCTCACCCGTTATTGGTTTTTACTTACCATAAAAACCATAAAAAGCCATATGCTGTGAAGATACGAGATGTGCAGCACCTGAAACTACGGATACTGGAAGCCTGTGCTAGCATTTCTCCTGCGGTGTTGCTATCAGTGTGTGAAGAGTGGGAGAAGAGGGTTCCATTGACAATCCAACACAATGGGCAGCACACTGAACACATTTTATAAGTGGTCAGAAACTTGTAAATAACTAATGAAAGAATAAAGTTACGTTAAAAGCAAGCACACCATTGTTTTTCTTGTAAAATTCCCAATAAGTTTGATGTGTCACATGACCCTCTTCCTATTGAAAAAACAAAAGTTGGATTCAAAATGGCCGACTTCAAAATGGCCACCATGGTCACCACCCATCTTGAAAAGTTTCCCCCCTCACACATACTAATGTGCCACAAACAGGAAGTTAATATCACCAACCATTCCCATTTTATTAAAGTGTATCCATATAAATGGCCCACCCTGTATATAGTGCTGCTGTCGTGGTAGGGAGTTGAATGCCCAGGTATGGGATCGCATCTGACTTCCAGGTAAAGGGGAAAGAGTCCCGACATCTGTTAACAGTGTTCTCGGATAAAGAGATGTTAAGAGTGTATGATTTGTTAATGTTAATTTTGAAATTGGATATTGATTCAAATCGGAGGAATTCTTTAAGAAGGTTGAGAATGGTGATATCCGGTTTTGTAAGAAAGAGAAGGATATCATCAGCGAAGGCAGCTATCTTATAGGTGCGGTCTCCAATTGTGACTCCCATGATATCCGGGTGGGTTTGAAGGTGAGTGAGGAAAGGTTCCATAGTGAGTATGAAGACTAATGGGGAAAGTGGGCATCCCTGCCTGGTTCCGTTCCGGATGGGGTAGGTGTCCGATAGGTGGCCGTTTATCTTGACCCTGGCTTGTGGATTCGAATAAAGACTCAAGATATTATTTTGCATAAAGTGTCCTAAGCCCATTGAGGAGAGGACCGCTGCCATGTAGTCCCAGGCCACTCTATCGAACGCCTTCTCTGCATCCGTGGATAGGAAGAATCCTTCTGTTGATGTCTTGGCTTGCCAGTGTTGGATGGTTAGCACCTTGATGATTTTATCGCGGGCTTCTCTGCCAGGGACAAAACCCGCTTGGTTTTGAGATATCAAGTTGGGAATGTGGGGTAAGGGTCTATTGGCCAATAGCTTTGCGTAGATCTTGATGTCTACATTTAGTAGAGATATGGGTCTGTAGTTTTCAACTAATGTGGGGTCCTTGCCCTTTTTGTGTATGGCCGAAATATGAGCTTCTAACAAGTCTTTGGGAGGTTCCTTTAACTTGCTTAAGGAATTAAAGGCGTTTAAGAAGTGTGGGGCCAATACCGTTGAGAATGCCTGGTAGTATAAGTGTATATATTCGTCAGCACACCATGGATCCTTGTCCAAAAGTTTCATTTATTGAAAAAATCACATCACAGCAAACTGCAAAGTTTCGGAGCCGCGCAGAGCCCTTTAATCAGGCATGTGATCCATGGTGTGCTGACGAATATATACACTTGCATGACGATTGATCTCCAGGACCCAGCTGGATCTCGTTACAGCACCCGATTATGTCAGAGCCTCTTGCCAGGAAGGAGTGCGATAGGAAAATTCATCATGCCTGGTAGTATAGACTGGTGAGACCATCAGGGCCCGGGCTTTTCCCCGGTTTCAGGCTTTTTAAGGCTAATCGGAGTTCCTCCAAATTTAGGGGGGTGTCGATGGAGGCTGCTTGTTCTGGGGTAAGCTGAGGGAGTTTGTGCTGAAAGGTAATCCTCTATAGCTTTTGTGCTGGATTGTGGGTTCTGGTGGCATTCGGGATGTTTGGGTAAGTTATACAATTTGGAGTAATACTTAACAAATTGTTGTGCAATTTCTTCAGTCTTATTGATTTTTTTCCCCGAGCAGTTTATGATGGAGTGTATCGTCATTTGAGCTGTTTTACCCCAGAGCAGCCTAGCCAAAAGTCTGCCGCTTTTGTTGGCTTGGTCATAAAAAAGTTTTGTGGTTAGTGTAAATTTCCTTTTGATCTGTCTGTCTAATTCCTCTAGCAAAGCTAGTCTCGCCACAACCAGGGCTGTGTAATCTATCTCCACTCTGCTCTGTTTATGAGAGGCCTCTAGTATGCGGATCCGTGTGGTTAGTGCTTCGATTGTAGCCTGCCTTTCCCTTTGCGTTGCTAAAGAAATGCATTTGCCTCTTATGATGCATTTGTGGGCCAGCCACTGGGTCATGGCCGATGTCTCTGGGGAGGAATTTAGTGCAAAATAGTCCTGCAGTGACAGCTTTATGGTATCCTTACTAGCCAAATCACATAATATTTGCGGGCCTAGTCTCCAGCTTCTGTGTCTCTGTTCAAAGTTGGGGAAGCGGAGAGTCATGGTGATGGGGTGGTGATCTGATATATGCATAGGGAGGCTTCTTGGTGGTAAGTCAGGTCTGTTTGGGTGAGGAGGAGGTAGTCAATACGTGAGTATTTGTTGTGGGAGGGGGAATAATAAGTGTAGTCCTTGGTATCAGGGTTGAGGGTTCTCCAGGCATCGTAGAGGGACAATAAGTGCATTTGGTTTTTAATTTGGCGTAGGGCATGGTATGGTAGAGAGGAAGATCCAGTTGAGGAGTCAAGGTTGGGGCAGAGGGGACGTTAAGATCACCTCCCAGGATAATCATTCCTTTGTTAAACAGAATGAGTCTTTCTGTCACTTTCCTGACAAAAGGGACTTGGTGTTTGTTTGGGGCATAGATATTGACAAAAGTCACTGGCTTGTTATAGATGTGACCTTTCACAAATATGTATCGACCTTCTGGGTCAGCTAGATGAGCAGTAAGCTGGAATGGGAGGTTTTTGGCAATAAGGATGGTTACTCCTTTTGTTCTTTTAATTGGGGATGGGGCGTGAAAGGTGTGTGGATACCTTTCATTTTGAAATTTGGGAATGTTTAGTGCTTTAAAATGAGTCTCCTGTATAAAGACCGCATGAGCCTTGAGTTTGGATGCTTCCCTGAGGACAGCAGATCTTTTTTCAGGGATGTTCAGGCCCCTGACATTTAGGGACATTATCTTCAGTGTGCATTGGGCTTGCATCTTGTTGTGGGGGGTTTTGGGGGGTTTTGTAGGTTGGAAGGGAACATGTGGGAAGAGCGGATGGGGGCAAGGGAGGGTCAAGGGGGTAGGAGAGTTAAAAGGGTTGGGACGGGTGAAAGGGGTGTAAGTATCACGTGGGCAATGGAGTTAACAGCACTCCGGACCACAGTGTGGGATCCCTAAAGGGTACCAGCCAGGTGGTAACCTAGCTGATGTGTGGCGTTTGTGGAATGGATCGGTGGGCAGAAATAAGAGATAATTGGCCAGCGGGGAGAGCACCAAAGCAATCGAGGGTCCTAGTGAGGGGTGTTAGAGATGGGGAGGGTTATCTTGGTGCTCAGGTGTGGGGGGATCAGATTCAGAGAGAGAGAGTTTGCGTGTGGGTCACACCTACCGAGTGTGGACACATGGAGTCTTAACCACTCCAGGCAGCTGTGCTAACTGTGGACAGATTTGTGTAGGGCGATAATGGATTTCGAGTAACATTTCAGTGAAATATAAACAGTCAACAAATAGTTCAAGGCTTAACACCTAGGTTCTTTAAATCTAGCTAAATTGCAGACTGACACCATGGAGGATAGTCACGTATGTGTTTCCCTTTAAGCGCCAAGGTGCTGGACTGCCGGCCTGGAGCAACGTCAACAGTAACAGTGACATAGGGGCCGTCGGGCAGGCAGCACAGCCCAACAACAGAAAAATAAAATCAGAACATCAACAGAAAGAATAAAAACCGAACCTAAAATCGTAACTTAGACCATGGGAGCTCAGCCCGTTAGTAGCGAACTTGGGGGCAGCCTATAGTGAGACCCCAGGTTGTCTGGGCTAGGAGCTTGGGATATCCCCTCCTTTTAATCTTACTGAACAGTCTCTGTAGGTTGGAGGCATGGTTAGAAAGAGAGGGCCCAGTGGCAAGTAAGAAGCTCTATGCTTATCCAGTCTAATCTGCCGTTGCAAGGGGGTGATCCGGTGGGTAGCAGTTCGAAAATACAAAAGGGTGAATGCGGTTGAAGGGGTATGTGGTTGAGCAGGGGAAGCTGCTTGTCCATAATCTCCCTTGAGGGTAGGGTAACAATGACCACAGGAAGAGCAGTATATAATGGGTAGGGTGATATTTAGTCCCATATAGAGTTGATCGAACCCCCAGAAGTTTGGGTTCGGTGGGTTCAGCCGAACTTCGGGAAAAAGTCCGGGTTCGGTACTGAACTCGACCCAAACTTTATACCAGACCTCGAACCCCATTGAAGTCAAGGGGGACCTGAACTTTTTGGCACAAAAATGGCTGTAACAAAGTCCTGGCAAGTGCTAGAGGGCTGCAAAAGGAAGTAAAATGGGGGTAAGAGTAGTGCCCTAAAAAAAAATGGGGATAGGGAAAGTAAATTAAAATCAATTAAAAAAAAAATGGGAAGGGGGGTGGATGTAGAGTAGGAGCCTAGAGGTTGACTAGGCCGTGACCGTGGCAGTGTAGGTGGAAGTGGCGGTGGTGAAGGAGGAGGAGGAGGAGGTAGCCAACACTGTTTTTTTTTTTATAATTGGGGTAGCCCCCAAAATATTGAGGCATATTCAAATAAACAAGTATACGAATGGCTGTATGAGTCCGGTCTAAATGTCGATTCTGCACAAGGTACAGACAAGTCTTGTGGGATCCATGCCTGGTTCATTTTAATAAAGGTTAGCTTGTCCACGTTGGCTGGGGACAGGCGGCTGCACTTATCTGTGATAACGCCCCCTGCCGTACTAAACACACATTCAGACAATACACTGGCTGCAGGGCAGGCCAGCACCTCCAAGGCATAAACGGCAAGCTCAGGCCATGTGGCCAATTTGGAGACCCAGAAGTTGAATGGGGCAGACCCATCAGTCAGTAGGTGTAGGCGTGTGCACACATACTCTTCCACCATGTTGCTGAAATGCTGCCTCATGCTAAGACGTTGTCTATCGGCTGGTGGTGCTGTTTTTTGTGGCGTGCTGCTGACAAAGCTTTGCCACATTTCGGCCATGCTAACCCTGCCTTCTGAGGTGCTGGCGGTGCCACAGCTGCGTTGGCGGCCTCTTCCTCCTCCTACTCCTCTGCCTTCGCCTTGTGCTTCCACTGAGCCCCCGGTGTCATTTGGGAATGCCCTCAGCAGCGAGTCTACCAGTGTGCGCTTGTAGTCGCCCATCTTTCGATCACGCTCCAGTGAGGGAATTAAGGACGGCATGTTATCCTTGTAATGGGGATCCAGCAGGGTGGCCACCCAGTAATCGTCAATCCCACGTTACAATGTGGGAAACTCGGCTGTCGTTGCGCAGGCACTGCAGCATGTAGTCCGCCATGTGTGCCAGGCTGCCAAGAGGCAAAGACAAGCTGTCCTCTGTTGGAGGTATATCATCTGTGTCCTCCGTGTCCTCCGTGTCCCCCCAGCCACGCTCCAGTGATGCCCACGAGCTGCGTTGGGTGCCACCCTGCTGCGGTTCCTTCTCCTCCTCCTCATGATATTCCTCGTCCTCCAGAACTGTGCCCTGGCTTGAATATTTTTGACCTGACCTATGCCGGTGCAGGAACCCACCCTCCGAGCCACTTGCGAATGACTGGCCTGATAACCGTGGAAATGACCCCTCTTCCTCCTCCTCCTCCTCATCCTCCTGTGCCACATACTCTTCCATCATCGCCCGAAGTGTTTTTTCAAGGAGACATAGAAGTGGGATAGTAACGTTGTAGTAACGTTGAGAACAGCATCATCGGCACTGGCCATGTTGGTGGAGTACTCAAAACACCGCAATACCCTACACGGGTCTTGCATGGAGGCCCATTCGTTGGTGGTGAAGTGGTGCTGTTCCGCAGAGCGACTGACCCGTGTGTGCTGCAGCTGAAATTTCAATATTGCCTGCTGCTGCTCGCACAGTCTCTCCAGCATGTGCAAGGTGGAGTTCCACCTTGTGGGCACGTCGCATATGAGGTGGTGAGCGGGAAGGCCGAAGTTCCGCTGCAGCGCAGACAGGCGAGCAGCAGCAGGGTGAGAGCGCCGAAAGTGCGCACAGACAGCCCGCACTTTCTGCAGCAGCTCTGACATATCCGGGTAGTTTTTTAGAAAATTCTGTACCACCAAATTCAGCACATGCGCCAGGCATGGGATGTGCGTCAAACGGGCTAGGCCCAGATTTTGCCCATTGTCGCACACCACCAGGCCGGGCTTGAGGCTCAGTGGCAACAACCACTCATTGGTCTGTTGTTCAATACCCAACTTGTTGTCTGGTTACTCACCAACAACGGTGACTCGGAGTTCGGGCCGGACCACCACACGCTGTTACCCGTTTTAGACCCGGATCGGGCAAACTGCGTGTAGGGTACGGACCGCGTACACGACTTAAACCACCATGTCTTAAAAGATTTTTTGATGGGCCTATACAGTCTCGACGACGTCTTTCACGCCCGACAGACACGCGTGAAAGCCGCGAGAGTGGGACGACGACGAGCGGACAGACGCGACGTCGCCTTGAAGCCGGAAGGGCGAGTGGTGGAGTATACGCTGCACGGGTGTTCCACCTTGAGGTGGAACGTGTACGACCTCTCTGACACGCTCGTCGTCG
>BLSH010263062.1:81356-102840 GCA_018402905.1 Glandirana rugosa
ACCTGGTCCCGATACACCTACCGGGTGTCTTTCGTGTCGTCGTCTCAGTAGTTTTTCGTATTCTCTGACGACGTACTGAACCCCGAGTCTGACGAACCGACTAAATGTTCCCCGACTACACTTTCTGTCTACCGGTCCCCAAGTCCACGGTTGAGATTCGAAAGTAGTTCCCTGCCCCACCCTCTGTTACACTTCCTTGACCTACCTGAGTACATTTGTGTCCAGAATGAGGAGAGCGTCAAATAAGGGACGTGGTGGTGGTCGTGGTGCTGCTGGTGCTGCTGGTGTTGCTGAAGCTCCTGTTGCAAGGAGAGGACGTGGTCGATCTGTGCCAGCTACACACACAAGTGAAACACCGTCCTCAGGTAGCCGACAGAACCTTAAACGTTATATGGTAGGCCCGAATGCCGCTCAACGAATGGTGAGGCCAGAAGAAGTACAGGCGATAGTAGATTGGGTGGCTGACAATGCCTCCAGTTCCTTCACATTGTCTCCCACCCCGTCCCTTGATGAAAGCTTAGAGTTGGCACCTGAACCCCTGGCCATCTGTCTTTCACATCAGCCCCTTGTAAATCAGCCAAGCAGTCTGAGCCCCAAGTCATGCAGCAGTCTCTTATGCTTTTTGATGACTCTGCTGCTGTGCTTTCTGTGGGCCATCCACATAGCCCTGGTCCAGAAGTGGAAGACATTGAGTGCACTGATGCCCAACCACTTCTAGTTCAGGATGTCGACATGGAAACACCAGCACAGCAAAAGAGGAAGCAGGTTGCAAAAGGGGAGCGAGCGTCCCCTAGACAGTATTTCTGCTCTTACCCACCGCACCCAGGAACGTAGCACACCAACGGCAGCTCAAAGGTTTTCCCCAGCATGGCAGTTCTTCAGACAATGTGCTGACTACAAGACACAAGTGGTTTGCACACTGTGCAATGAGAGGCTGAAGCGAGGCACAAATGTTCTAAACCTGAGCACAACCTCCATGACCAGGCATCTAAATGCTAAACACTTGCTGCAGTGGAATAAGTACCTCAAAATCCAAGAAAGGTCTCGGCCTCCTCCTGCGTCCTCTTCTGCTGCTGCCTCGGCCTCTTCCTCCACCTCTACAGTGCCAGTGTCACCTGCCACCCAGCAAAAGACGATGTGACAGCAACGCCACCATGTCCACCACCGTCCCCAAGCATTTCCACACAGTCCCATGGAAGCTTACAGCTCTCCATCTCCCAAACACTGGAGAGAAAGAGGAAGTACCCCCCTACCCACCCTCGAACCCTAGCCCTGAATGCCAGCATTTCAAAATTCCTGGCCTTTGAAATGCTGTCATTCCATCTGGTGGACACGGACAGTTTTAAAAACCTGATGGTGGTGGCTGTCCCACAGTACGTGGTTCCCAGCCGCCACTACTTTTCCAGGCGAGCCATCCCTTCCCTGTACAAAGTCGGGGACGAGATCAAGTGTGCACTGCGCAACGCCATCTGTGGCAAGGTCCACATAACCACTGATACATGGACCAGTAGCACAGGAAGGGACGCTATATCTTGCTAACTGCACACTGGGCAAATGTAGTGGCAGGTGGGCCTGAGGCAGCTAGCCATTTGGCGCATGTCCTTCCACCACCGAGGATTGCAGGGCATTTCTCTTTGCCTCCTGTTGCCTCCTCCTCCTACTGCGCTTCTTCCTCCTCTACCACCTCCTCATCTGCTCAGCGTAACAACTTCACCACCAACTTCAGCACATGCATAGGGAAATGACAGCCTGCTGTTTTAAAACTGATATGTTTGGGGGATAAACCCTACACTGCGCAGCAGCTGTGGATGGGCATTGAACAACAGACGGATGAGTTGTTGCCACTGAGCCTCAAGCCCGGCCTGGTGGTGTGCGATAATGGGCGAAATCTCGTAGCAGCTCTGGGCCTAGCCGGTTAGATGAACATCCCTTGCCTGGCACATGTGCTGAATTTGGTGGTGCAGAAATCTCTAAAAAACTACCTGGATATATCAGAGCTGCTGCAGAAAGTGCGGGTCATCTGTGCTCACTTTCGGAGTTCTCACCCTGCTGCTGCTCGCCTGTCTGCGCTGCAGAGGAACTTCGGCCTTCCCGCTCACCGCCTCCTATGCGACATGCCCACAAAGGTGAAACTCCACCTTGCACATTCTGGAGAGACTGTGCAAGCAGCAGCAGGCAATAGTGGAGTTTCAGCTGCAGCACGTACGGGTCAGTCGCTCTGCGGAAGAGCTCCACTTCATCACCAACGAGTGGGCCTCCATGCGAGACCTGTGTACCATATTGCGGTGTTTCGAGTACTCCACCAACATTGCCAGTGCCGATGACGCTGTTCTCAGCGTTACTATCCCACTTCTATGTCTCCTTGAGAAAACACTTCGGGCGATGATGGAAGAGGATGTGGCACAGGAGGAGGAGGAAGAGGGGTCATTTCCACAGTTATCAGGCCAGTCATTCACAAGTGGCTCAGAGGGTGGGTTCCTGCAACAGCATAGGCCAGGTCAAAAATTTTCAAGCCAGGGGACAGCTATGGAGGATGAGGAGGACGAAGATGATGATGAGGAGGAGGAACCGTGTTCACAGCAGGGTGGCACCCAAAGCAGCTCGTGGGTATCACTGGAGCATGGCTAGGGGGATATGGAGGACACAGATGATACACCTGCCACAGAGGACAGCTTGTCTTTGCCTCTGGGCAGCCTGGCACACATGGCCGACTACATGCTGCAGTGCCTGCTCAATGACAGCCGAGTTGCCCACATTTTAACTTGTCCTGATTACTGAGTGGCCACCTTGCTGGATCCCCGTTACAAGGACAATGTGTGGTCCTTAATCCCCTCACTGGAGCATGATCGGAAGATGCGTGACTACCAGTGCACTCTGGTAGACGCGCTGCTGAGGGCATTCCCAAATGACACCGGGGGCTCAGTGGAAGCACAAGGCAAAGGTGGAGGAGGAGGAAGAGGTCACCAACGCAGCTGTGACACCGCCAGCACCTCAGAAGGCAGTGTTAGCATGGCCACAATGTGGAAAAGCTTTTTCAGCAGCACACCACCACAAACAGCACCACCAGCTGATAGGCAACGTCTTAGGAGAAGGCAGCATTTCAGCAACATGGTAGAACAGTATGTGTGCACACGCCTACATGTACTGACTGATGGGTCAACTTCTGGGTCTCCAAATTGGCCACATGGTATGAGCTTGCCCTTTATGCCTTGGAGGTGCTGGCCTGCCCTGCAGCCAGTGTATTGTCTGAATGTTTGTTTAGTACGGCAGGGGGCGTTATCACAGACAAGCGCAGCCACCTGTCCACAGCCAACGTGGACAAGCTAACCTTTATTAAAATGAACCAGGCATCGATCCCACAAGACTTGTCTGTACCTTGTGCAGAATAGACATTCAGACCGGCCTCACACAGCCATTGGTATCCTTTTTTTTTTTGAATATGTCTCAATATTTTGGGGGCTACCCCAATTCTAAAAAAAAAAACAAACAAACAAAAAACAGTGTTGGCTACATCCTCCTCCTCCTCCGCCACCATCACTTCCACCTACACTGCCACGGTCACGGCCTAGTCAACCTCTAGGCTCCTACTCCACATCCACCTCCTCCTCCCATTTTTTTTTTGTGATTTTAAGTTATTTCCCTATCCATATTTGTTTGCAGGGCACTTGTCCTACTCTTACCCCCATTTTGCTACCTTTTGCAGCCTTCTAGCCCTTTCCATGACTCTTTTACAGCCATTTTTATGCCCAAAAGTTCAGGTCACCATTGACTTCAATGGGGTTCGGTGTCCGGGGTCAAGTTTAGATCGAGTTCGGTGCCGAACCCGAACGGTTTCACAAGGTTCTTCCGAACCCGAACATCCAGGTGTCCGCTCAATTCTAGTTGTGGCCAAAAATTTTAGTTTCATCACTCCAAATGACTTTGTGCCAGAAGGTTTGAAGCTTGTCTCTGTGTTGTTTGGCGTATTGTAAGCCGGATACTTTGTGGCATTTGCGTAGTAATGGGTTTCTTCTGGCGACTCGACCATGCAGCCCATCTTTCTTCAAGTGCCTCCTTATTGTGCATCTTGAAACAACCACACCACATGTTTTCAGAGTCCTGAAGTTATTTGTGGGTTTTTCTTTGAATCCCAAACAATTTTCCTGGCAGTTGTGGCTGAAATTTTAGTTGGTCTACCTGACTGTGGTTTGGTTTAAACAGAACCCCTCATTTTCCACTTTTAGATTAGAGTCTGAACACTGCTGATTGGCATTCTCAATTCCTTGGATATCTTTTTATATCCCTTTCTTGTTTTATACAGTTCAACTAACTTCTCCCCAGATTCTTTGACAATTCTTTTGCTTTCGCAAAAGACTCAGCATCCAGAAACATCAGTGCAGCACTGGATGAAAGATGCAAGCAGTCCAGAAATTCATTGACCTTTTATACACACACACTAATTACAAGCACACAGATCACAGGTGAGGATGGTTACCTTTAATAGCCATTCAAACCCCTTTGTGTCAGCTTGGGGGCATGTTATCAGGCCAAAATCACCAGGGTATATAAACTTTTGATTAGGGTCATTTGGGTAGTTTCTGTTGTCATTATGATTTAAAGAGTAAAAACAGTTGACTGATAATAAATGGCTTCAGCCAAACACTAATCATAAGTGAAAGAAATGGTTTGTGTTCTCAATCATATTCTCTGAAAAATGGCCAAGAAATTCTGCCAAGGTATGTAAACTTATGAGCACAACTGTATGCCTCTTAGAGAGTTTACAACATCTTTCAACGAGGTCTGCATCTCAGGTATTAGTGTGACTGGTCTGTCTTGCTGTGACAACATTGCTAGTAAGCACCCATTTCCGTCCCCCTGTTTTAAAAACTTTTGTTTGTTTTCATATAGGTCTAGTCTAGTGATTTCAGTTAAATGGAGTTGTAAGTCTCTCTTTGCTGCTTGGAGTTGGTCAAAACAGTTCTCAGTAGGGTCTTTAACGTAGTCTGCCTCCTCTTCCTGGTTCCTACGAACTGCAGATATAAGGAAAATATACTGACCCCTAGTGAACGCTTTGAAAGCATCCCAAGTGTTTTCTGGAGAGAAAGAACCCGAGTTGATCCCCAATATTTTGTCAGATGAGATGGAATTTTGTCTGTTAGCTCTTTATGTGAGATCCAATGTGGGCTGGGCCTCCAAAGAGTTGCAGACCACTGGGCAGGTAGGCCACGTCCAGCACACCAGCCATCATGATCGTATTGGCAAAGGCCAAGTCAATTCTGGGGGCCATTTTGTGTGAGGCAGAGAAACAGGAGTAGGACTTAGTGCTGGGATGCTTCCACCTCCTCCACTCCAGTCGCCCGGGTCCAGGCGAGTAAGTCGGTGGAGAAATGCTTGGGGGGAGAGGTTTATCTAAGCCTGGGATGAAAATGGCATTAAATTAGCCCATGAATAACAATGTGGCTGGACAGTACGGGGTGATCCTCTCCAGAACAGTGTACAGAAAATCTGAGGAGAATTGGGGGGGGGGGCACATAGACATTACCCACAATATAATGTTCACCCAAAGCTTCAAGACTACAATAACATATCTGCCCTGGTCTACATGTACCTGTTCAATTTCATATGGCAAAGATTTACTAACTAGTATAGAAACCCTGTGAGCAAGTGTGGAATAGGGTGCATGAAAAGTCTTTTGAATCCAGGGTTTCTTGAGTGCCATTAGTTTGCTACCCATAAAATGCATCTCTTGTAGAAGAGGTAGGGGGTATGGGACTTGAGGTATTTAAACAGTAGGGCATGTTTGGAGTTGAGTCTACGTACATTCCAGGAGAGGACAGTAAACGTGGAATCTCTAGATGATGACATCATCGGTAAGGGGAGTAATGTATGCATGGACGGGGTCTGAGCTTTTCAGCAGACATCTCAGGAGCAGCAAAGACCAAGGGAGCCAACACCATTGCTGTGTACATGTAAATACTGAGTAATCAAAATCAACATCACAAAATACATAGAAAAACAATAAAACATAAACCCAGTGAGGCATCGATGCCTACCCTGCCCTGATCTGAAGCCCACCACGGAAATTTAGGAAGGTACAGATCGGGCCTATACCAAAAAACTGAAGCCATGTCTGGCAAACTGCAATATTTTGTCCAGAAACAGAGTGGTTGGAACTAGGAGAAGGGGAAGGGGAAAGGTGCCACTGAATCGGTAGCAATTCAGTCACTGAAGGAATGGGGGGGGGGGGGTCGGGAGGTGGACTATGAGTCCAACTAAGGTATGAACCAATAGTTATTTGAGTAAATGCGGAGGGAGGAAAAACTTGTGGGTGAATATGAGAGCTCCATAATCAGGAGAAAAACGCATATGAAACACTCCTTAGCTGAGAACAATATAATCCAACGCGAAGCAGTCCCAGATAGCGGCAAAAGTGAAGGATGTATATTAAACAAAACTGTACCTTCTTGTTCAGGACCCTTTAACATAACAGTTAGATACCTAGTTGTACTCTGCTGAGTCACATGTTCCCGATGATCAACAGGGCAGGTAACAATCATCAGCGGGTATCAAGCCAGGCTCAAGCTGCATCCGGTGTGTCAAAGAATCTGGTAAGATCTTTGTCAGTAACTCATAGCCTGCTCAGATATAGAAGGCCAAATCTGATTCCCTTTTTTCTAAGTCATCTTCTCACTTCTGTGAAGGATTTACGGTGTTGCTGCACCTCCTGTGAGTAGTTAGGGAAGAAGGATAGTTTAGCATTTTCAAATTGTATCTCTGGCATGGCCCGGGCTGCAGACAGAATTCTGTCTCTATACCTGTAGTTTAGCAGGCACAGCAAAAAAGGTCATGACGGTGCTCCCAGTCTGGGTGGAGTTGGTGGGACCCTGTGGGCCCTCTCTACAATGAAGGTGGGGGGGCATGTTGTCAAGGCCAAAGAGGTTCCACAGGAGGTTTTCGGTGAACTCTGATGGGGTGGGGCCTTCAGTAGAGATGAGCAAACTTCTAGAAGTCCGGGTTCTGCTGGTTCGGCCGAACTTCGGGACAAAGTCCGGGTTCGGGTCCGGACAGAACCCAAACTTTGTCCCGGACCCGGACACAGACTAAACAGATGTGTGAAGAACAGATGTGCACTTATTAGCGGCTAGAATAAAAGTGACACAGACTAAACAGATGTGTGAAGAACAGATGTGCACTTATTAGCGGTTTCATTTAAAGTGACACACAGACTTTAAAGAATTTTGCAGAACAGATGTGCACTTATTCACGGTTTCATTTAAAGTGACACACAGACTTTAAAGAATTTTGCAGAACACATTTGCACTTATTCACGGTTTCATTTAAAGTGACACACAGACTTTAAATAATTTTGCAGAACAGATGTGCACTTATTCACGGTTTCATTTAAAGTGACACACAGACTTTAAATAAGTTTGCAGAACAGATGTGCACTTATTCCCGGTTTCATTTAAAGTGACACACAGACTTTAACTAATTTTGCAGAACAGATGTGCACTTATTCACGGTTTCATTTAAAGTGACACACAGACTTTAAAGAACTGTGCAGAACAGATGTGCACATATTCACGGTTTCATTTAAAGTGACACACAGACTTTAAAGAATTTTGCAGAACACATGTGCACTTATTCACGGTTTCATTTAAAGTGACACACAGACTTTAAAGAATTTTGCAGAACAGATGTGCACTTATTCCCGGTTTCATTTAAAGTGACACACACATTTTGCAGAACAGTGATATGGGTTCTCCCGGCTTATTTATACTTTTTTTTACACAGTTTGAAGATGATTTTAGAACAGTTCTATGGCCTCTAATGTTAATTAATACTTTTCAGACCCAGTTTGAAGATGATCCACATTCACCTCCATGTTTGCTTTTTTATGTTTTTATTTTTTTTTAAATATTTAAAGTTATTTCCCTGTCCCCATTTCTTTGTAGGGCACTTGTCCCACCCTTACCCCCATTTTCCTTCCTTTTGCAGACCTCTAGGACCTTCCTGGACTTTTTTACAACATTTTTAAGAATTTTCATTAAAATTACCAGAACCCCGGACCCGAACCCAGACTTTTTTTGAAAAGTCCGGGTCCGGGTCCCGGACACCCCAAAGTTCGGTACAGACCCAAACTTTACAGTCCGGGTTCGCTCAACTCTAGCCTTCAGCCCTTTCAGGCAGGCCCAGAATACAAATGTTGTTTCGCTGAAGGTGGTTCTCTGTATCTATGGCCCACTCCTGGAGCACTTTGACATGAATTTGCAGAGCCCTCACCTCTCTGGAGTCAGAATGGATGGTGCCCTCGATCGTGGAGACCCGATACTCCACTTCCAAGATCCGGGACTGGAACTTATCCATATCTTGTCTAATCAGGCTGACATGTACAGTCAAGTAATCAATTTTGGCCATCAGCATTTCGCTACATGCATTGATGGATTCTTTGTAAGCCTTAATAGCCACCAGGATCTCTGCCCCTGTGGGGGAGTCTGCAGCCGGCCCCTCGGTGACAGTCTTTATGCTGGCCACCATCACTGTTTTTGGAGGCCGTGCAGACAAGATAGCTGCTGGCTGAGGCGGATGTGAGTCACTGGAGCCTTGCTGTGTGGAATGGGTCTGAGGAGGGCCCATCTGCTCAGGTAGTATCCGGATCAGGAGAGAGGAAGGCTGATTAGCCTTGGGGGAACTGGGAAGGCTTAGTAATAGAGCTGGAAGGATGGAGTGCCCAGAAAGACAAGATGGCGTTGTTGTTTGTTATAGACGGCAGCTCCCACTCTGATCGCTCCATGGATGATTTATTCCCACACATGTGCACTGTGAGGGGGCCTGCAGGGATGACGGGGAGTGTGGGAACCCGCCAAAGCCTTGAATGGGTCAGAAAGAATCCTGATGGTGGTGAGGCCTCGGATTAGGCCTTAGGCCACAAGCCGCGGTACTCTCCTGGTCGGCCGGGAGATAATAACAGGGAAGGATGCACAAGAGGGTGCTAAGGAAGATGATCTACCTTGCAGGTGTCTTTGATGTGCAGAGTGTCAGATGGAGCAGGATTGCAATCAGGATGTACTGGAGCTTCTCTCTAACCCATCCGGCGTTGCTCACAACCAGTCACTCCCCCCTTCTTTACATGTCTTTAATTGGTATTTCACACATATGGGTTGCTTATACATTTTGTGCATTACACCAGCTTAAATCGTTGAAATTACACATTATGCAGATTTTTCATGTCTCCTTTACAGCCATAGATCATTGTAACAGTGATCTATTGCTGGCTACTAACAGGTAGTAATATATTGTTATTTCAAGTGATACACAATGAAATTGGGAACTGGGACATGAACCCTGGATAAGACCTCATGCAGCTATCCCATTCAAACAAAACGTTTTAACTAAAAGTGTTTTTTTTAAAAAATATCTAAAAAAGTAACATAAATTAATGAATACATTAAGGCCAAGATGAAAAGAAAATTGAGGCAGGTCAATTGAGAGATTTTCTTTTGTAACCATAATTTGTGTGGCTGGAGAATCATCACTCATTTTGACAAACACTAGGTAACCATTTGGCTCTGGTGACATTTTCCCTATTGACACTATACACTTATATGGGTCTAGTTCTGTGTCTAATCAGTATTCATACAAGTGTTTAAGATATTGTTATCCCTGTTATTGCACACATTTTTCATCTTTCGTTCTTCTATGTCCTACCCCTTTTTGTAGCATCTTCAGTAGAGTTGAGCGAACCCGAACTGTAAAGTTCAGGTTCCTACCGGACTTTGGGGTGTCCGTGTCCCGAACCCGGACATTTGAGAAAAAGTCCGGGTTCAGGGTTCGGGTATTTTTCGTGCCTTTTGAATAGCTGCAAGGCAGCCAATCAATAAGTGTTTCACTCATTTGCCCTTAGAAGCCATCACAGCCATGCCTACTAATGGCATGGCTGTGATTGGCCAGTGCACCATGTGACCCAGCCTCGATATGAGCTGGAGTCACGTAGCACTGCATGTCACATGCTCTCAGGCTAGTGTAGGGAGAGGATGCTGCCGCCGATGTGGGGGAAAGATTAGCGTTCTAAAATCATCTCATACTCAATATAGGGAGAGGTTCCTGGTGCTGCTGGGAGGGATAGATTAGTGTTCTGAAATCATCTCATACTGCTATAGGGAGAGGTTCCTGCTCCTGCTGTAAGGGATAGATTAGTGTTCTAAAATCATCTCATACTGCTATAGGGAGAGGTTCCTTCCTGGTGCTGGTGTGAGGAAAGATTAGCTTTCTAAAATCATCTCATACTGCTATAGGAAGAGGTTCCTGCTGCTGCTGTGAGGGATAGATTGGTGTACTAAAATCATCTCATACTGCTATAGGGAGAGGTTCCTTCCTGGTGCTGGTGTGAGGGATATATTAGCATTCTAAAATCATCTCATACTGCTATAGCAAGAGGTTCCTGCTGCTGCTGTGAGGGATAGATTAGTGTTCTAAAATCATCTCATACTGCTATACGGAGAGGTTTCTGCCATTGCTCTGAGGGAAAGATTAGTGTTCTAAAATTATCTCATAGTGCTATATGGAGAGGTTCCTGCTGCTGCTGTGAGGGATAGATTAGTGTTCTAAAATCATCTCATACTGCTATAGGGAGAGGTTCCTGCTGCTGCTGTGAGGGATAGATTAGTGTTCTAAAATCTTCTCATACTGCTATAGGAAGAGGTTCCTGCTGCTGGTGTGAGGGACAGATTAGTGTTCTAAAGTCATCTCATATTGCTATAGGGAGAGGATCCTGGTGCTGGTGTGAGGGATAGATTAGTGTTCTAAAATCATCTCATACTGCTATAGGGAGAGGTTCCTGCTGCTGCTGTGAGGGATAGATTAGTGTTCTAAAATGATCTCATGCTGCTATAGGGAAGGGTTAATGCTGCTGCTGTGAGGGATAGATAAGTGTTTTAAAATCATCTCATACTGCTATAGGGAGAGGTTCCTGGTGCTGGTGTGAGCGACAGATTAGTGTTCTAAAATCATCTCATACTAGTATAGGGAGAGGTTCCTGCTGCTGCTGTGAGGGACAGATTAGTGTTCTAAAATCATATCATACTAGTATAGGGAGAGGTTCCTGCTGCTGGTGTGAGGAACAGATTAGTGTTCTAAAATCATATCATACTGGTACAGGGAGAGGTTCCTGCTTCTGGTGTGAGGGACAAATTAGTGTTCTAAAATCATCTCATACTGGTATAGGGAGAGGTTCCTGCTGCTGGTGTGAGGGATGGACTAGTGTTCTAAAATCATCTCATACTGCTATAGGGAAAGGTTCCTGCTGATGCTGTGAGGCAAAGATTAGTGTTCTAAAATCATCTCATATTGCTATAGAGAGAGGTTCCTGGTGCTGGTGTGAGGGATGGATTAGTGTTCTAAAAGCATCTCATACTGCTATAGGGAGAGGTTTCTGCTGCTGCTGTGAGGGAAAGATTAGTGTTCTAAAATCATCTCATAGTGCTATAGGCAGAGGTTTCTGCTGCTGCTGTGAGGGATAGATTAGTGTTCTAAAATTATCTCATACTGCTATAGGGAGAGATTCCTGCTGCTGTAAGGGATAAATTAGTGTTCTAAAATCATGTCATACTGCTATAGGGAGAGGTTCCTTCCTGGTGCTGGTGTGAGGGATAGATTAGCTTTCTAAAATCATCTCATACTGCTATAGGGAGAGGTTCCTGCTGCTCCTGTGAGGGATAGATTAGTGTTCTAAAATCATCTCATACTGCTATAGGGAGAGGTTCCTGCTGCTGCTGTGAGGTATAGATTAGTGTTCTAAAATCATCTCATACTGCTATAGGGAGAGGTTCCTGCTGCTGTTGTGAGGGACAGATTAGTGTTCTAAAATCATCTCATACTGCTATAGGGAGAGGTTCCTGGTGCTGGTGTGAGGGATAGATTAGTGTTCTAAAATCATCTCATACTGCTATAGGGAGAGGTTTCTGCTGCTGCTCTGAGGGGTAGATTAGTGTTCTAAAATCATCTCATACTGCTATAGGGAGGGATTCCTGCTGCTGCTGTGAGGGATAGATTAGTGTTCTAAAATCATCTCATACTGCTATAGGGATAGGTTCCCGGTGCAAGGGATAGATTAGTGTTCTAAAATTATATCATACTGCTATAGGGAGGGGTTCCTGCTGCTGCTGTGAGGGATAGATTAGTGTTCTAAAATCATCTCATACTGCTATAGGGAGAGGTTCCTGCTGCTGCTGTGAGGGACAGATTGGTGTTCTAAAATCATCTCATACTGCTATAGGGAGAGGTTCCTGCTTCTGCTGTGAGGGATAGATTAGTGTTCTAAAATCATATCATACTGGTATAGAGAGAGGTTCCTGTTGCTGGTGTAAGGAACAGATTAGTGTTCTAAAATCATATCATACTGGAATAGTGGAAGGTTCCTGCTCCTGCTCTGAGGGATAAATTAGTGTTCTAAAATCATCTCATACTGCTATAGGGAGAGGTTCCTGCTGCTGGTGTGAGGGATAGATTAGTATTCTAAAATCATCTCATACTGCTATAGGGAGAGGTTCCTGCTGCTGCTGTGAGGGACAGATTAGTGTTCTAAAATCATATCATACTGGTACAGGGAGAGGTTCCTGCTGCTGGTGTGAGGGACAGATTAGTGTTCTAAAATTATATCATACTGGTATAGTGGGAGGTTCCTTTTACTGCTCTGAGGGATAAATTAGTGTTCTAAAATCATCTCATACTGCTATAGGGAGAGGTTCCTGCTGCTGGTGTGAGGGATAGATTAGTGTTCTAAAATCATCTCATACTGCTATAGGGAGAGGTTCCTGGTGCTGGTGTGAGGGACAGGTTAATCTTCTGAAATCATCTCAATCTGCAATAGTGAGAGGTTCCTGGTGCTGGTGTGAGATATAGATTAGTATTCTAAAATCATCTCATACTGCTATAGGGAGAGGTTCCTGGTGCTGGTGTGAGGGATATATTCGTGTTCTAAAATCATCTCATACTGCTATAGGGAGAGGTTCCTGCTGCTGCTGTGAGGGATAGATTAGTGTTCTAAAATATAAAATGTTTTTTATTATATTAATAAATAGTGCTAAATAGTACATTTGCACCTTGCTCTGCATTTCTTGCACCTAAAAAAAAGTGTGTCTACATTGTTGTTTTTTTTTAAAAAAAGAATAATAATTTATTTTTAATTTTCTTTATTATTAATAAATAGTGCTACACAGTACATTTGCAGCTTGCTGTGCATTTCCTGCACAAAAATTAAAAGTGCGTCTACATTGTTGTTTTAAAAAAAAAAGATTAATCATTTATGAATCTTTTTTTTTTAGTATTACTAAATAGTGCTACACAGTACATTTGCACTTTGCTTTGCATTTCTTGCACAAAATTAAAAAATGTGTCAACATTGCTGGTTTAAGAAATAATTAAAATTTGTGCTAAATTGTACATTTGTGTCCAGAATGAAGAGAGCGACAAATAAGGGACGTGGCCGTGGTGCTGCTGGTGCTGCTGGTGTTGGTGAAGCTCCTGTTGCAAGGAGAGGACGTGGTCGATCTGTGCCAGCTACACACACAAGTGAAACACCGTCCTCAGGTACGAGTAGCCGACAGAACCTTCAACGTTATATGGTAGGCCCGAATGCCGCTCAACAAATGGTGAGGCCAGAAGAAGTACAGGCGATAGTAGATTGGGTGGCTGACAATGCCTCCAGTTCCTTCACATTGTCTCCCACCCGGTCCCTTGATGAAAGCTAAGAGTTGGCACCTGAACACCATGGCCATCTGTCTTTCACCTCAGCCCCTTGTAAATCAGCCAAGCAGTCTGAGCCCCAAGTCATGCAGCAGTCTGTTATGCTTTTTGAGGACTCTGCTGATGTGCAATCCGTGGGCCATCCACATAGCCCTGCCGCAGAAGTGGAAGACATTGAGTGCACCGATGCCCAACCACTTCTGTTGCAGGATGAGTACATGGAAACACCACCGCAGCAGGTCTCTAATGATGATGATGATGAAACACAGGTGTCAACTGTTGCAGCTTTCTACAGTGTGCAGACTGACAAGGAGGGCAGTGGTGAAGAGTGGGTGGAAGATGATGTGGAGGATGATGAGGTCCTAGACTCCACATGGAATGAAGGTGGTGGTCACACAGAGGCACTAGTACAGCAAAAGAGGAAGCAGGTTGCAAAAGCAGAGCGACCCTCCCCTAGATAGTATGCCTGCTAGTACCCACCGCACCCAGGGACCTAGCACACCAAAGGCAGCTGAAAGGCGTTCCCCGGCATGGCAGTTCTACAGACAATGTGCTGACGACAAGACACAAGTGGTTTGCATGCTGTGCAATGAAAGCCTGAAGCGAGGCATAAATGTTCTAAACCTGAGCACAACCTGCATGATCAGGCATTTAAATGCAAAGCACAAGCTGCAGTGGAATAAGTACCTCGAAATCCAGGAAAGTTCTCGGGCTCCTCCTGCTTCCTCTTCTGCTGCTGTCTCGGCCTCTTCCTCCACCTCTACAGTGCCACTGTCACCTGCAACCCAGCAAACAGACGATGTGAAAGCAACGTCACCATGTCCGCCACAGTCCCCAAGCATTTCCACACCATGGTCCCATGGAAGCTTACAGCTATCCATCTCCCAAACACTGGAGAGAGAGATGAAGTACCCCCTACCCACCCACAATCCCTGGCCCTGAATTCCAGCATTTCAAAATTCCTGGCCTTTGAAATGCTGTCATTTCGTCTGGTACACAGACAGTTTTAAAAACCTGATGGCGGTGGCTGTCCCACAGTACGTGGTTCCCAGCCGCCACTACTTTTCCAGGTGAGCCATCCCTTCCCTGCACAAACAAGTCAGGGACAAGATCAAGTGTGCACTGAGCAACGCCATCTGTGGCAAGGTCCACATAACCACTGATACATGGACCAGTAAGCAGGGCAAGGACGCTATATCTCGCTAACTGCACAATGGGCAAATGTAGTGGCGGGTGGGCCTGAGGCAGATAGCAGTTTGGCGCATGTCCTTCTGCCACCCAGTATTGCAGGGCATTTCTCTTTGCCTCCTGTTGCCTACTCCTCCTACTCCGCTGTCTCTTCCTCTACCACCTTCTCATCCGGTCAGCGTAACACCTTCACTACCAACTTCAGCACATACAGGGGGAAATGACAGCAGGCTTTTTTAAAACTGATATGTTTGGGGGATAAACCCCACACTGCACAGGAGCTGTGGATGGGCATTGAACAACAGACCGAGTGGTTGTTTCCACTGAGCCTCAAGCCCGGCCTGGTGGTGTGTGACAATGGGCGAAATATCGTAGGGGCTCTGGGCCTAGCAGGTTTGACGCACATACCTTGCCTGGCGCATGTGCTGAATTTGGTGGTACAGAAATTTCTAAAAAACTACCCGGATATATCAGAGCTGCTGCATAAAATGCGGGCCGTCTGTGCGCACTTTCGGCATTCTTACCCTGCTGCTGCTTGCCTGTCTGCGCTGCAGCGGAACTTCGGCCTTCCCGCTCACCGCCTCCTAAGCAACTTGCCCACAAGTTTGAACTTCACCTTGCACATGCTGGAGAGACTGTGCGAGCAGCAGCAGGCAATAGTGGAGTTTCAGCTGCAGCACGCACGGGTCAGTCGCTCTGTGGAACAGCACCACTTCACCACCAACTAGTGGGCCTCCACGCGAGACCTGTGTAGCATATTGTGGTGTTTTGAGTACTCCACCAACATGGCCAGTGCCGATGATGCTGTTCTCAGCGTTACTATCCCACTTCTATGTCTCCTTGAAAAAACACTTTGGGCGATGATGGAAGAGGGTGTGACACAGGAGGGGGAGGAAGAGGGGTCATTTCCACGGTTATCAGGCCAGTCATTCACAAGTGGCTCAGAAGGTGGGTTCCTGCACCAGCATAGGCCAGGTAAAAAAATTTCCAGCCAGGGCATAGTTCTGAAGGATGAGGAGGACGAGGATGATGATGAGGAGGAGGAGAAACCATGTTCACAGCAGGGTAGCACCCAACACAGCTCATGGGTAACACTGGAGCTTGGCTGGGGGGATACGGAGGACACAGATGATACACCTCCCACAGAGGACAGCTTGTCTTTGCCTCTGGTTAGCCTGGCACACATGAGTGACTATATGCTGCAGTGTCTGCTCAACGACAACCGAGTTGCCCACATTGTAACTTGTTCTGATTACTGGGTGGCCACCCTGCTGGATCCCCGTTACAAGGACAATGTGCCCTACTTAATTCCCTCACTAGAGCGTGATCGGAAGATGCGTGACTACAAGCGCACACTGGTAGACGCGCTGCTGAGGGCATTCCCAAATTTCACGGGGGGCTCAGTGGAAGCACAAGGCGAAGGCAGAGGAGGAGGAAGAGGTCGCCAATGCAGCTGTGGCACCTCCAGCACCTCAGAACACAGGGTTAGCATGGCCAAAATGTGGAAAAGCTTTGTCAGCAGCACGCCACAACAAACAGCACCACCAGCTGATAGGCAACGTCTTAGCAGGAGGCAGCATTTCAGCAACACGGTGGAACAGTATGTGTGCACACGCCTACACATACTGACTCATGGGCCCGCCCCAATCAACTTCTCGGTCTCCAGTTTGGGCACATGGCCTGAGCTTGTTCTTTATGCCTTGGAGGCGCTGACCTGCCCTGCAGCCAGTGTATTGTCTGAACATGTGTTTAGCAGGGCAGGGGGCGTTATCACAGACAAGCGCAGGCACCTGTCCACAGCTAACGTGTACAAGCTAACGTTTATTAAAATGAACCAGGCATGGATCCCACAAGACTTGTCTGTACCTTGTGCAGAACAGACATTTAGACCGGCCTCACACAGCTATTGGTATACTATTTTTTTTAATATGTCTCAATATTTTGGGGGCTACCCCAATTAGAAAAAAAAGAAAACAAAAAACAGTGTTGGCTACCTCCTCCTCCTCCACCGCCACTTCCATCTACACCACCACAGTCACCGCCTCCTCAACCTACTACTCCACATCCACCTCCATCCACCTCCTCCACCTGCTCCTCCATTTTTTTTTTTTATGTGATTTTAAGTTATTTCCTTATTTCCTCAACTCTACTCTTCAGTTTTCTCTTATGAGTGTCACACTTATTTAGTGTAGTACCCCCTTTAGTATACATACTGTATATATTTCACTTTGATTATTTTGAGATATTTTTCCCCTTTTTTCTACATTAGTAGTACTTGAAGGTACTTAGTACACTTTACACATTTGTTTTTTCATAGGTGTGTTCTTGATACTGTGTATCTCTTTATCCCAGCCATGAACTCTCTTGTGCCACCCCTTGGGTTCTCCCATTGAGTGTCTTGGTCCCCTTCCACTACTCCAGAGTCAGACAATGAGCAGTGATCGCCAAATGGAGGTGTTATGCTGCATCAAGTTTCAAGCTGGTTTGTAAATATTTTTTAGGACATCAGTATGTATGGCATTAGCACCCCATATTGATAGGGAATGCTTTAATATAGTTTATGTATTTGCATTTTATTTTAGAGATCTGCTGTTGGAGGCATCTACTCCTGAATAAGTGAAATTATTCACAAAACGTGTCAAGTTACAAGATGCATCCTTCTTTCATACTGAAATTACTTTGGCTGTGCATGGCATGCATTAGAGTATATACCAGCTTGATACATATTTTATACTGACATATGTAACTAGCCGGCTTGTTATGCCAAATCACTTTTATATGTATGTGTCAAATTCTTGTATAATAAGTTGATCTTTTATATATTTATGTGTTATGCCTCATTTAAAGCCCCATGGGTGACTATTTTGTTTTTGTGTATGATATATATTGGGATGGAGGCATTGTACTATAGGCACCTGGTCACATTTCTGCTAGTTCTACAAGATTAAAAGAACCATGTTGGATGCTACATTTGGCATTTACACTTATTGAATGTTGTCTGATACTCATACAAGTGTGTGTTACATCATTGATTTTATTTCAATCACAAATAACTTGGTTACGATACTGAGGCACTACCAGAAACATATACAAAGTAAGTGAACTAATGCTGAAGTTCATAGTACTCATTTGCATTGTTCAGACTTAAGGAAACCATTGGATTGCCATGAAAGTCAAACAACTAGTATTTTTTGACAGAGTAGCCAGCCCAATAAAGTGTTACTAAACCCACAACAATAAAATCAATCTATATATTCAGTAAAGCATGCTTGTTATACTAACTATGGAACCTAAGGGGTTAATCCCTGGCATTGTGTAAAAAGGCTGTTTGATCCTGTATTTTCTGATCCTCCCCTTCTTCCACAGTCCCCAAACCATCTTCTGATCGAATAGAGCCTTGGGGGCAAGCTGCACATGCTCAGTTTGGTATGTATTGCTAGATTTTTCTTTCTTGGGAGAGTGCATGTAATCAGCACAGGGCCGTACTGTCCAGACAGATGATCAGGGGTCCTGCAGCCTCATAGGACAATTTGGGGATAATGAAACTCCTCCCACAAGCTTTAACCAGTGCTCTGCTGGACACTGATCGAAGTCGCAAGACTGCTCTAACTGCTGATGAGAAAAGGTAACATTTTAAGAACTGCATAATTCTGTCAAAACGGGTTTCCTTCAACAATGAAGAAAAACTTTGTAAGTAGTGAAGCCACACACTGATCCCTTGCATACAAAAATGCTATTTTGTCATCAGTGACAATTTCACCCATGCCCTCATCCTTGCAAGTTTTTACTGTTACTAGGGCTTAATCAGAGTAGGAGGAGGATAAGACTATTGTATATACACATGCATGGGAAACACTCCCTCCACTCTCTTAAAAGTAAACATCCTGAATACACTTAATACAAATACAAATGTATCTAGACATTGCTCAGCCTTCAAATCTACATGTTATATTCAATGTCACTACAAATAAACATCCCCCCCACCCTATAAAAATAACTTTTAATCATGAAAAATAATCTTATTTATGTGTTTATTTATTGTATATAAGAGGTCAGAGATATGTGGCATCACTACTTTCTTGTCTAAATAGCTTGTGGAAGGGACAGGATCTAGATGTTTCTGACATCTGGGGCTGGAGGAAGAGAGGTAGAGGACCTCAGACCAGTTTGAAACAGTTTCAAGGATATGTTATTGGCTTTTAACAATTTCTGAAACATATTTTTTTAACTAAGGACTTTTAAGGACACACCGCGTCACCGACTGGGGTGAACAACCATTGGTTATGGCTGTTTATCATGTGATCGGTCGTGACGAAGTCGAAGTGAGGAAGTCACGGCTGATCACAAATGTCATGTCCCCCATTCGCACGGCACATGAGCGCGATTGGGAGCGCGCTGCGTGTGCGCGTCGGTGGCGTCGTGTTCCCAGGGAACACTGCCTGTCACCGACACTGGTATCAGCCGCCGGCTGGCGGCTGTTACCTTGTGATCGGCTGTGATCTACTTCACAGCCGATAACATCCAATGTAAACAGAGCGGTAACTCACTGTTACCAGCTCTTCTCTCCTCACATAGTTTCTAGTGTGAGAAGAGAAGAGCTGGGATCAGTGAGTTACCGCTCTGTAAAGTAAAAACACACACCTGTCACTTCTCCCCTGCCCCCCCAATGCACCTGTCACCCAACAGTCACCCCATCTGCCCCCATAATGTGTACCTGTCATCATAAAATGTACCTGTCATCAGACTGCCATCATAAAGTGCACCTGTCACCCGTCACCTGTCAGTGACCGTGGCATGTCACCCGTTAGTGACCGTGGCATGTCACCCATCACCCATCAGCGACCGTGGCCTGTCACCAATCACCCATCAGTGACCACTGCCAGTCACCCATCACTGACCACCGCCAGTCACACGTCACCCATTAGTGACCACCACCAGTCACCCATCAGTGACCACCGCCAGTCACCCGTCACCCATCAGTGACCACCGACAGTCACCCGTCACCCTTCAGTGACCACCGCCAGTCACCTGTCACCCATCACGCATCTGTGACCACCGCCAGTCACCCATCATGCATTAGTGATCACCACCAGACGCAGGTTACCCATCAGTGACCACCTCCAGACACCCGTCACCCATCAGTGACCACCGCCAGACACGCGACACCCATCAGTGATCACCACCAGTCAGCCATCAGTGACCACCACCAGTCACCCGTCACCCATCAGTGACCACCACCAGACACCCGGCACCTATCAGTGACCACCGCCAGTCACCCGTCACTCATCAGTGACCTCCACCAGTCACCCATCAGTGACCACCACCAAACGCCCGTCACCCATCAGTGACCACCACCAGACACCCCGCACCCATCAGTGTGCACCGCCAGTCACCCATCAGTGACCTCCACAAGTCACCCATCACCCATCAGTGACCACCACCAGACACCCCGCACCCATCAGTGTGCACCGCCAGTTACCCATCAGTGACCTCCACCAGTCACCCATCACCCATCAGTGACCACCACCAGAGACCCATTACCCATCAGTGACCACCGACAGTCACCCATCAGCTATCAGTGACCACCGCCAGTCACCCATCACCTATCAGTGACCACCGCCAGTCACCCGTCACCCATCAGTGACCACTGCCAGTCACCCATCACCCATCAGTGACCACCGCCAGTCACCCATCACCCATCAGTGACCACTGCCAGACACCAATCAGTGACCACTGCCAGACACCCATCAGTGACCATCACCAATCACCTGTCAGTGACCGTCACACCCATGAGTAAACATCACCTGTAAAAGTCTCACACATTCGGCATCGTCATACTCAGGAGGAGTAGTAGAATTTATTTTTGGGCGTGATTTTTGCTATGTACATGCTATGTGTTGGAAATATCATATAAATGGACAACTTTGTGTAAAAATAAAAGCGTTTTCATTTTTTTCCCACATTTTCAAAAAACTACTGGAAAAAAATGACATGTTTAAAAGACTCACTATGCCTCATAGATTATACGTTGGGGTGTTAGCTTTCCAAAATGGGGTCATTTTGTGGGCAATTCTATTATCCTGGTGCTCCAAGACCTTCAAAATATAATAGGTGAAATAATATGAAGTAATTTTCTATACCTGTTCAGTTCCATTTTGTTTTACAGCAGTCATTTTAAACTAGTTAAACTAGTTAAAAGTTTTGTATAGAAGTTCTCACACTATCTTAACGGGTGTTTTACTGGGGTAAAACCTTTCGATTGTGGGGTTGCATATTAGATACTCCGTATCACTCAGAAAATTTGTACAGTAAAAAAAGGTCATCAAAAAACTTTTACACCCTTTTTTTACTTTTGCGAAAATAAAAATGTGTTTCAACAGGTAAATATACTATAAAGGTTGTGTATCGTACATGTATCGTTTTTAGTGCGGGTTTTTATTTAAGATGATGAGGAGGACTCATACTGCTACGGCTTACACACTCTGAAAATGTCCACTACAAATGAGTACCCACACTGCCAGTGACTGTCCACTAACCACTACCAGTGACTACCCACAGACCGTCACCAGTGACT
>BLSH010263062.1:109204-131155 GCA_018402905.1 Glandirana rugosa
TATTTTTAGTCCTTGGAGTTATCTACATAATACTTAGGTTCACGTTGTGAGTATCAGAAGTCATTGAAGTGTGTCTTGGCACTCACGTCGTGAGTACGAAAGTTACCGGTTCAGTACCTCAAGATTGACAAAGGACTAACGAGATCGAAGATACAAATTTAACCTTTATAGTAGTCTTAATAAAAGGTAATATAGTAATTATTATGAACACATTAATAACTCAGAGAAGTAATGGAGGGAATTATTCCTTGAGAAAGACATGGCTTGGGCCTGGTTCCCCTCTTGGTCAGGGTGGGGAATAGATTTAATGAAGAGACTCAATAATTACACAAGTATTATTAATGATATAATGGAAAATAATTCTGATGATATTTCCAATTTAAACATAGAAGCTAGAGCAATCAGGAAACAGTTAGAACTCCATGACTTGGCCATTGAAAGCATGAGTGCTGCACTCACGGTTCTGTGTGAAGTTACTGAAGACTATGAGTGTTGCACTTGGATTCATAATACATCTATTGAGGTTCCTGATTTTTATGAGGTTATTGCCCAACATAGAAAGGAAGTAGATAAATTACAGCAAGCAGCTAGAGATGTCGCCAGGAACTGGAGCCCCTTTGGAGAAGGAGGCTTTGGTTTCGGGGGAATCTTTTTTTGGTTAAAAGATATTGTACTCACAGTCATAATGATTTTGATCCTCGCTCTAATACTTTACTTATGCTTTAAATGCTGTATGTGTGTAATGGAGAAGGCTAGCAGATCCAAAGATGTATTGCCTTATGTAATGTACATGGAAAATTATGAGATAGCCAAAAAGACATCATGTCTATGATGTAAGAGGGGAAGTGAAATAATATGAAGTAATTTTCTATACCTGTTCAGTTCCATTTTGTTTTACAGCAGTCATTTTAAACTAGTTAAACTAGTTAAACGTTTTTTATAGAAGTTCTCACACACATTTCTCACCAGATAAGCAAGTTTGAGCAAAACATGTTATTTCCCCGAAATGACGCTTATTTATCTGCTAGCCAAGGTCCATTCTCATCATGTATTTTGACTAATTATTCCTGTTATGGTCTTCATTGCATTTGTTATGAGAAATGTTTCATTTTATGTATTTCTGATTAGCAGAAAAAAACTATATAAACAGAGAAAATAAAAGCACTTATCAGATCTTTTCTGAACAACACCACTGCTTGTCTTGTGTTCTGTTCAACCGAATCGATCTCCGAGCTCGCTGAGACGAGGACCAACCCGGGCAGGGCTATCAGTCTATCTGACCTATGAGAAGGGTACCCCAACAACAGGGTGTTGAGAAATGAGATGTGTAATTTATGCTTGTAGAATGCCTAAAGGTGCTAGTTCAATGTTGGGCCTCTGTATGTGGTCAAGCCATGTAAAAGTCTCACACATGTGGTATCGCCATACTCAGAAGGAATAGCAGAATGTATTTTGGGGTGTAATTTTTGCTATGTACATACTATGTGTTGGAAATATCTTATAAATGGACAACTTTGTGTAAAAAAAATGCATTTTCATTTTTTTCTCACATTTTCCAAAAACTACTGGAAAAAAATGAACTGTTCAAAAGCCTCATTATGCCTCATAGATTATACGCTGGGGTGTTTGCTTTCCAAAATGGGGTCATTTTGTGGGCAATTCCATTGTCATGGTGCTCCAGGGCCTTCAAAAGTGTGATAGGTCGTCATGACAGTAGATGTGTAATTTATGTCCCTAGAATACCTGACGGCGCTCCCTGCATGTTGAGCCTCTGTATGTGGCCAGGCTGTGAAAAAGTCTCAGACATGTGATTTCGCCATTCTCAGGAGGAGTAGCAGAATGTGTTTTGGGGTGTAATTTATGGTATGCATATGCTGGGTGTGAGAAATAACCTGTTACAATGACAATTTTGTGAAAAAAAAATCTTAATATTTCCAAGAATTGTGGGAAAAAAATTACAACTTCAAAAAATTCACCATGCCTCTTACTAAATACCTTGGAATGTCTACTTTCCCAAAAGGGGTCATTTGGGGGGTATTTGTACTTTCCAGGCTTGTTAGGGTCTCAAGAAATGAGATAGGCCGTCAGTATATCAGGTGTGATCAGGTGTGATCAATTTTCAATGATTGCAAGTTTTTGGAAAGACAATCCTGGCGCTGCCGGGGATAGGTGTGTGTCAATTATGTGCGTAATATATTATAAAAACTTGAAAAAGTGCTATGTGCTGAATGAATCAGGTGAAGGCTATGTTACAAATGAGAGTCGGCTGCTGCCCTGTCACACCTCTCAGGGGGAGAGTGGAAATGCTGATAGTAAAAAACCGTGACTTTGATACAGGCGCTGCCAGATAGTATACTCAGTTATATGTATATCCAATACTAAACATACCAAACCATGCAATCCCAGTGTCTGGGGTGAAAATCAATTAGTTAAAAGTGAGTCACTCTGTGGAAAAATGAATAAATTGAAAACAACCTTCTGCCCGTATTTGTTTGCTACGGCTGGGCCGCCGTTTCAAAAGGCCAATGGGTGTTATTCCTGTCCTGCTTCTTAATCCGTATATCCGGGTACATACACGGGAGAAAGAAACATATGCTATGTGTAGATTCTGTGAAAAAGCACCACAGTGCTACTGTGACTTACTGTGAGGTGAAGTCAGACGAGCGGCTAGATATTTCCGCCGAGGGATCTCCGTGTGTCTGCAGCTGCTGTGGGTGAGCGTCGTGACGTCTCAGGCTACGACTTACGCGTTTCGTCATCCGACGTCCTCGGAGGCGACCTTTTTATGCCTCAAACACTCCATAACATGGATAAAGACTATTCCACCTACACATCTATAAATATTTTACACAGCATACATCTTACAATTTTAAACGCAGTTTTTGAATAAAATATTATTGAATTTTGCATAACATATGCACAATCATTGAAGTACTATTTATCCGCCCAATTTTTTAGTCCAGCACGTTTTACATACGAGTTTTAATATGGTCAATCACATTTCCTCTATACAATTATCATAACACCATTTTATAAAAAAAAAAAGGTCGCCTCCGAGGACGTCGGATGACGAAATGCGTAAGGCAGAGCCTGAGACATCACAACGCTCACCCACAGCAGCTGCAGACACACGGAGATCCCTCGGCGGAAATATCTAGCCGCTCGTCTGACTTCACCTCACAGTAAGTCACAGTAGCACTGCGGTGCTTTTTCACAGAATCTACACATAGCATATGTTTCTTTCTCCCTTGTATGTACCCGGATATACGGATTAAGAAGCAGGACAGGAATAACACCCGTTGGCCTTTTGAAACGGCGGCCCGGCCGTAGCAAACAAATACGGGCAGAAGGTTGTTTTCAATTTATTCATTTTTCCACAGAGTGACTCACTTTTAACTAATTGATTTTCACCCCAGACACTGGGATTGCATGGTTTGGTATGTTTAGTATTGGATATACATATAACTGAGTATACTATCTGGCAGCGCCTGTATCAAAGTCACGGTTTTTTACTATCAGAATTTTCAATGATTGGCACCATAGCTTGTAGACTCTATAACTTTCACAAGGACCAAATAATATACACGTATTTGGGTTATTTTTTACCAAAGATAGGTAGCAGTATAAATTTTGGCTAAAATTTACAAAGAAAAATTACTAATTTGCAAAATGTTATGACAGAAACAAAGAAAAAGGCATTTTTTCACAAAATTTTCAATCTTTTTTTATTTATAGCACAAAAAATAAAAAATCCCCTAGTGATTAAATACCACCAAAAGAAAGCTCTATTTGTGTGAAAAAAAGGACGCAAATTTCATATGAGTACAGTGTTGCATGACTGAGTAATTGTCATTGAAAAATGGCCTGGACAGGAAGGGGGTTTTCGTGCCCGGTACTGATGTGTTAAAGGAGAAATATTTTTCAAATACAGTAAGGTACAGTGAATATAATCACTGCCAGTCATGTGCTATGGTATGCACTTTATTTGGTGGGTCAACCACACTTGACGTACTGCAAAAATTAGGTAGTCTCCAATACAACAAAATTACCCTGACAGATGTCTCACCAGTATCAATACAATTCAGAAATGTATAGTGTAACTCAAAACAAAGTTTTTTTTGTTTTAGAGTAGGAATGGGTGTCTGTGTTCCCATTGGAAATATTTCCATGCACTTCCCCTCTGCTATGGTTCCAGGGACAATTACAAAACTTTGGTTATCTGTTACTCTCTCTCTCAATGACAATGGACCCTGAGACAAAAAGGATAATTAAATCTCCCTAATAGGGGCAACGACAATAATAGAAACCCAATAGAGTTTCTAACCCTAAAAAAAAAAATAAAAAAACTAAGAAAAAAATTGCTGGAGATGTACTTTACCAACTTTCTGTCCAGCTGTTGTAAATAACCGGGTGGATGACTCCTTCCTGTATGGTCCTCCTGCTCTTGATGCTTGTTCATGCCCTCTAGAGCATGCAGCGGTATGCACTGTTATCACAGCAGATCATGGACTGAGGTGCAGGGAAAATAAAATGTGTCCTGTGCCATGTGTTTGCTGTGACCAATTACAAGAAAACAAAACAACATCTGCACTCGGATCCATCAGCCCAGAGATAAATAGGCAAGACAATGAATAGTCACTATAAGTATGAAAGTCACATTGCACTCTGTGGCCTTGCTGTCCTCCTCAGGACCTTGCTGTGACCAATCACAGTGATGAGATTTGTAAACAAAGGCTACATGCTGCAGTCAGTGTTCCATGACATGGAGTGTTTCATACAATGATCGGCATTGTAGGAAATGCTGTTTTTTTTTTGCATATTGCACAGTATCACTAGAATTAGCGCAGCCAACAACAAAATTCGTGATCACCACTACAACAGTGCAGTGTTGCCTCTGTCTGCCTCCTGTACTGACCCTGGCTTCTTTATTGACCATGTTGCTGCCTGCCACCTAGACCGATCCTTTGTCTTTCTGCCACCTGAACTGACCCACCTGCATGCTCCACTGACTATGTTCCTGCAAGACACTAATCTTAACCATCCCCTGTGGACAATTGCACTGCACAGCTGGAACCATGGGAACTCCTTTGTTCATCCTTTGTTCAGCCTTGTCACGTACCTGACGGATGAGCCTGACGTGCAGTGGGATGGCTTCTTGTACAATGCTGGCTCAAGGGCCACTGGTGTTGCAACAGTGGCCACAAGAGCCTGGCGGTACATGGGTGCCTGGGTAGTCTTCGGTGTAGTAGATGTGTCACCAGGATAGATCAGCAGGTAGAATGGCAGGTGTTGTCAGTTCAGCTGATGCAGCAGGAAATAGGAACAGGAAGCAGGCTGATAGGTGCAGAGCTGTGGAGACACTGAATGCATAGTCAGACAAGCCAGGTTTGGTAACAGATAATCATGTGCAGATATAGATGACAAGCAGAGAATGATCAGGATACAGGCAGAGTTTGGCAACTAGATATCAAGCAGTGAAGAGGTAAACGTAGTCAACAAGGCAAGCAGGAGTCAGGGTAACAGTGAGCCGGGTCAAACACCGGAATCAGAATCAGGATCTCAGGAGCAGGTTCCCAGGTACAAGCTGCAGATCAGGCAGAAAAGTCTCTGTGCAGCTGGGGTGTTTAAATAGGAAGTCTTGGCACCAGTCTCACTGGCGCGCATGGCCGTGCGCACCCATGTACCTGCGCACGGAAGGAGGCATCGATTAAGTCTTTGGCATGAACATCTTGTTCAGACTCCCAGGAATTTTCTTCAGAGCCATAGCCCCTCAATTTTATTAGGTACTGTACCTGGTTTCTCCTCTTCACTGTCTATGGTCACAGTTTCCGGTGGCCTGGATACTCCAAGAGGGAAACCTGGAAGACAGGATTTTCATTTGAATGACTCAGGTAGAGCTAATTCATAAGCAACCCCATTAAGTTTCTTCTTGACTGGGAATTGTCCCATAAATTTAGGTGCAAGTTTCTTTGAGGGACATGCCAACCTGAGATTCATAGTGGACAGCCATACCTGCTCTCCTGGGTGGAGAATCAGTTCACCCCTTCTTTTCCTGTCAAAGGCCCTCTTGTTAGCCACGTGTGCTTTGGTAACCATTTGCTGTAGCAAATTATTATTGAGTTGAGTAAATCCACCATGTCTTGGACTCAGGAATTGTGGCCTCTGGTATAAAGTCAGGCAAAAAGGATGAGTGAAAACCATAATTTGCAAAGAAGGGTGATTGACCTGTGGCAGAATGGCTGGCATCATTGTAGGTGAATTCTGCCAGTGGCAGCAGTGATACCCAGCCATCCTGGATAAATGTGGTGAAGCATTGCATATACTGCTCCAGCGTCTGGCTGGGCCTCTCTGTCTGTCCATTGGTCTGGAGATGGTAGGTGGAGGACAAGGATCTTTTGATCTTAAGGGTTTCGCACTGAGTTTTCCAGAATTCAGACATGAACTGAACCCCCCGATCAGAGACAATGTTTGTAGGGACTTCATGAAGCATTACAACTTTTCTGATAAATACCCGAGCCATCTCCATGGCTGAGGGTGTATATTTCAGAGGCAAGAAGTGGGCCATCTTGGACAATCGGTCCACTACCACGAAGATGGCCATGCATCCTTCTGACGGGGGAAGCTCCACAACAAAATCCATGGCTATCATTCTCCACAGTCTATCAGAGACTGGTAGTGGTAAGAGAAGACCCCAGGCTTGGTTCTTAGTACCCTTGCTCTGGATGCAGATTGCACAAGAATTCACATACCTTTTACAGGTTTCTTCCAGGTCCGGCCACCAGAATGTGCGTTTCTGGAGATCAAGCTTCTTGTGGACTCCAAAATGACCTGCTAGGGGTTGATTATGACACAGACCCAATATGGTAATACATAGACATTCAGGCACAAATACCTTGTTTACTTACAAAAGCAATCCTTCCCGGGATGTCAGCATGACCCCTAGAGGGCTAGGGACATCTGCCGAAACCTACTTCATTCGGGTGAGAAGGTCATTCTATAAAAGTAATAAGTTACCTTCAGACAAGATGGTATCTGGCACTGGTGGTTCTTTGGGGTCATCGAACATATGAGACAGCGCGTCTGGTTTGACATTCTTCGAGGCCAGCCGATAGGTAATGTGGAACACAAATTGGGAGAAGAACAGGACCCAACGTGCTTGATGCAAACTTTAGGCGTTTCGAAATCCTGAGGTACCAAGACTTTTGTGGTCAGTATAGACCAATATGGGATGTGCTGCTCCTTCTAGAAGGTACCTCCACTCTTCTAAAGCCACCTTTATCGCCAGTAACTCTCTGTCCCCAACATCGTAGTTCCTCTCTGCTGGAGAAAGCCGGTGGGAGAAAAAGGCTACTGGATGCATCAGATCCTTAGGGCATTGACACTGGGAAATGATTGCTCCAAAAGTAAATACAGATACGTCTACATCTAGTATATATGGCAGAGATGGGTCTGGGTGACTCAGAACAGGTGCCAAATAAATAATCTCTTTAAGGTATCAAATGTGGCTTGTGCCTCAGGTGTCCAATGGAAGCGGATGTTCTGTTTAGTCAGCTGTGTGATGGGGGTTATGATAGAAGAGAAGCCTTGGATGAACCTCCTGTAAAAGTTGGCGGATCCTACGAAGTGCTGCACCCTCTTCTTGTCGGTAGGTGCAGGCCAGTCTAGGATAGCAGAGGCCTTTTCAGAGTCCATCTTGATCCCTTCAGGTGAGATTACCAGCCCCAGGAATTGGATGCTGCTCTGTTAAAACTCACACTTTACACCTTTAGCGTATAGTCTGTGTTGGTGGAGCTGGCCCAGCATCTTTTTGACATGACCTCGATAAGAATCTAGAGAAACAGAGAAAATCAGAATGTCATCTAGATAAACAATCAAGAATATGTCCAGGAAGTCTCAGAATATGTCATTGACAAAGTGTTAGTAGGTAGCTGGGGCATTGCATAGGCCAAAGGGAATCACCAGATATTCAAAGTCGCCCAATCGAGTGCGAAAGACCGTCTTCCACTCCTCCCCTTGACAGACTAAATTTTAGGCCCCCCGCAGATCTAATTTTGTGAAGATGGTTGCCGATCTTAATTTCTGAAATAGTTTGAGTACTAGAGGGAGCGGATACCAGTTCTTAACTGTAATTATGTTGAATTCTCAATAATCCACACAAGGTCCTAGGGAGTGGTCTTTTTTTTTTAACAAAAAAAATTCCTGCTCCTGCTGGGGAAGCAGAGGGTTGGATGAACCCCTTTTTCAAGTTCTCTTGGATATATTCCTTTAGTGTCTCCTGTTCTTGTTCAGCAAGAGGAAAGATCCTACTGAAAGGGATTTCAGCCCCTGGAAGTAGTTTAACCAGGCAGTTATATGGCCAATGCAGGGGAAGAATGTCAGCCCCTTACTTAATTAAGACATCCAGGAACTCATGGTAGGGTTCAGGTACAGCTTGTCACACCTCAGATTCAGAGTCCATACAGAGTAGGGTTGTGGAAGGAACTGGGGACCCTGGTAGGCAGGGTTACTTGCAATAGGCTGAGCGGATGTTGATTCTTCCTGTGGCCCAGTCAACTTGTGAATTATGCACCTGTAGCCAGGGTAGGCCCAGAATGACAGGAAATAGTGGGGAAGAGATGACATTAAGGATTAGGATCTCCTTATGTTGGAAGGAGGTCAACACACAAAAGAGAAATATCTCTTGTGTTACAGGTCTGGACTTGATACATGACCAGGCCATGACAGGTAAACGGAAAGTCCTTGTGCGTTAGATCTCAAGGGGATGCATTGCTGTGTGGCAAAAGTCTGATCAATAAAACAACTGCAGGCCTCAGAATCAATGATCACGGTAACTAGCACTTCCCCTTTCAGCAGCTGGAAAAAGATAGGAAGAGCTAGATGGGTGGTATTGATAGATGAAGAAAAATGATTAACTGAAGAGATTGTCCACCACTTATGAGTCTTGACTGGGCAGGTGCGTACAAAGTGGTCCGTTTCCCTACAGTATAGGCAGAGGTTATTCTATCATCGGTGCAGGTGTTCCTCCAGAGATAGAAAAGAGAGGCCAATTTGGATAGGCTCCGGTGCTTCAGTTGCAGTAGTGACAGGAGCGGGCTGAACTGGAGTGAAGCTGGCAGGAGCGGGGTGAGTAGGAACTGGGATCCGGGGCATCATTCAGGCTGGACGTGGCTGCTGGGCTGATCTTTCTGACCATCGCTCATGGAGCCAACGGTCAATTTGAATGGCAGTGTGATAAGGGCTTCCAAAGTGTTTGGGACTCTGACACGTACCAATTCGTCTTTCAGACCTTCTGGTAACTACAAGCGGAACTGGTGTCACAGGGCTGCATCATTCCACTGCGTGTCTGCACTCCAGAGTTTACCGTCCGTAACATAAACTTCAGCGATTCTGCCGCCTTGCTGGAGTGCATGAAGGGCATCCTCTGCTGTGGTGGTTCGCTGTGGGTCATCATACAATTGGACCATCGCGCCGAAGAAGGCAGACATGGATTGTAGCAATACATGATTCTTTTCCAACATCCGATGAGCCCAGGAATGGGCCTCATCCTGGAGCAGTGAGATGATAAATCCTACTTTGGTGGTTTTGAGGGAGAAAGTTTGAGGTTGCAGGGCGAAGTACAGCTCACATGCGTTGCGGAAGGAACAAAATTTTGCCCAGTCACCTGAAAATCTCTCTGGTGCTGGAACTCTGAGTTCAGGAGGCAGCATCACCACTGAGGGTGCTGTAGTGGCAGTCCCTGAGGCAGGGGGTGCAACAGTGCTTGCTGGTATAGCTAGAGACTGTACATGTTGTTCCAATTGTGTATAGCCCTCCTGTTTAACTGCTTTGGTGAGGGCTATAAGGTGCTGACGTGTCTCATCCATGGCCGACTTCCCACTTGCAGGCTCAGACATGCCTGTCTGATACTATCACATACCTGACAGATGAGCCTGACATGCAGTGGCAAGGCTTCTCATACAACTCTGGCTCAAGGGCCACTGGTGTTGCAACAGTGACTGCAAGAGCCTGGCAGTGTATGGGTACCTGGGTCATCTTTGGTGGAGTAGATGTGTCACCAGGATAGACCAGTAGGTAGAATGGCAGGTGTTGTCAGTTCAGCTGATGAAGCAGGAAACAGGAGCAGGAAGCAGGCTGGTAGATGCAGAGCTGAGGAGACACTGAATGTGTAGTCATACAAGCCAGGTTTGGTAACACATGATCAGGTGCAGATATAGACGACAAGCAGAGAATGGTCAGGCTATAGGCAGAGTTCGGCAACAGGATATCAAGCAGTGGAAAGGTAAACATAGTCAACAAGGCAAGCCGGGGTCAGGGTAACAGAGAGCAAGCGTAGTGATTGTGAGCCGGGTAAAACACAGGAATCAGAATCAGCATCTCAGGAACAGGTTTCCCAGGTACAAGCTGCAGATCAGACAGCAAAGTCTCTGTGCAGCTGGGGTGTTTAAATAAGAAGTCTTGGTGCCAGTCTCACTGGTGTACATGGTTGTGCACACGCACGTGCCCTCATGCAGGCACGCAAGCCCTCCCTGAAGATCCCTGACAAGCCTTTTGTACTTTCTAGCCAATGAACATAGGATTCTTTGGGGCAGCCAAGTACCAGTAGGCTAGGTTTGCTTGGGTTACAGGGATGGGGACTGTTACAGGTGACACTACATTAAGCTATATTTCCTTACCACCCATACAGAGGTGAGTATTTGAGTACACTGTTTTTGTGATGATGTTGGTTGATTTTTGTGATATGCAAGATACAATGTCCAGTAGATAATCAGTACAAGCAATTAAAAAGTCTCACATGGGGTTCATGTGCACAGCAAACCGATATGGATGATTGATTCCTCTTTTCTGTGCCACCTGAGCAGATTCCACTTCAAGCAGTAGTAAACCCATGCATTTAACAGGTTAAAAACCAGTCTCATTTCCGGCATGTGCCGGAAATGTAACACTCCCATTGGTTGTGCTCTAAACCATACTGTCAAACCATCCAATGGCTGGTGTCATAGCTGATCACATGTGCAGCATCATGGCAGTTGTAGATTAAACAGAGGCCAAGATGGCAGCTTCCTTGGCTGAAAATGATAGGAGGGTTTACTACCACTTTCAGTTTGGGCTCAATTTTCCCTCAACTGCATTCACAACCACTCACCTGCTACCACAATCCCCTCCTTCTGTCCAGGGCACGCATCAGAAGTAGAGATCGGCCAAACACCCCCATGTTTGGTTCGCAGCAGAACTCCCAAACAGGGGAAAAGTTCTAACCTGAATGGCAAACCCCATTGAAGTCAATGGAAGCCGAACAGGAAAAAATCAAAGTTTCCATTTTGAAGGTTTATATACAAGTAATTGGCCATAAAAGAGGCATGGGGGTCAGGGTACTGCCCTGGGGGACATGTATGCAATAAAAAAAAAAAATAATAGCTTTTTTCAGGAGCAGTAAATTTAATGATGCTTAACCATTTCAGCCCTGGAAGGATTTCCCACTTTAGGACCAGAGCACTTTTTGCGTTTCGGCACTGCATCGCTTTAACTGACAATTGCGCGGTCATGCGACATTGTACCCAAACAGAATTTGTTTCCTTTTTTTCCCACAAATAGAGCTTTCTTTTGGTGGTATTTGATCACCTCTGCGTCATTTCTGATCACCGATATAAACAAAAGAAGAGCGACAATGTTGCAAAAAAAATACAAATTTCTTAATTTTTGCTAAAATCCAAATCCAAAAAAATATATAAAAAAAACATGTTTTTCCATCGTTTTTGGCTGATTTAGATTCTTCCTCATATTTTTGGTAAAGAAAAAAGCAATCGGCATTTATTGTTTGCGTTGCGCAAAAGTTGCCGCGTTTACGGATGATGAGAATTCATTTCTGGGGTTATTATTTTTTTTTATTTTTTACTAGTAATGACGCCGATCTGCGATTTTTAGCGGTACTGCAATATTGCAGCGGACACGTCGGACCATTTTGACACTTTTTTGGGACCACCGGCATTTATACAGCAATCAGTGCAATAAAAATGCACTGATTACTGTGTAAATGCCATTGACAGTGAAGGGGTTAACCTGCAGGGGGCGCTCTAAGGGTTAACTGTGTTCCCTGGGTGTGTTCTAACAGTGTGTGGGCTGGCCTGGCTGGAGGAAGGGGGTGATCATGGCTTCCATATAGAGGAAGCCTGTGATCACCGCCCTTCCACTTCTATGAGAAAAGAGATCCATGTTTACTTACACAGACCTCCGTTCTCTCACTGCGGAGGGGTCATCGCGGTGATTGAGTCCACCCTACCCGCTCCCTGGCCCCCCTGGACACAGTGAGTGCACGAGCGTGCCTCCAGCGGCGTGCACGCTCACAGCACTAGTTATCGCAGCCGCCATCATATGACGCGGTATGCGATAACGAGCCCCTCTGTCGCCGTCAGACTGCAGTTGGCGGTCAGCAAGTGGTTAAAGTGCAACAAAATGAAGGAAAAATTCCTATAAACATCTAGTGTCTTGAGGGACCCCTTAGTCTGCCTGTAAAGTGCCGCATCTGCAGCATGCATGCAACAAAAATGACATTGCTAAAGAAAAAAAGACAAGTCAAATTACATTTAAATAGACGGGTTGCAATTATTGGCACCCGGCTATTGAAAAAAAAAAGAAAGAAAAAAAATGGTGTGGGTCCCCCCAGTCACCCCCCCTTCTAAACCATACCAGGCCACATGTCCTCAACATGGGGCGGTGGGTGCCTTGCGGTAGGGGGGACTCTGCCTTCCCCACCTCAAAGCACCTTGTCCCCATGTTGATAGGGACAAGAGCCTCATCCCCACAACCGTGGCCGGTGGTTTTGGGGGTCTGTGGGCAGAGGGCTTATTGGAATCAACAAGAGGGCCCCCAGATCTTGGCCCCCACTATGTGAATGGGGTATGGGATACATAGTACCCATTCACCAAAAAAGTGTAAAAAAGTAATAAAAATGTTTTTGACAATTCTTTTATTTAAAAAAAATAAACAATAGTGTGCCCCAATGTAAAGCCACCGTCAATCATGCCGCCTGCCACACCAGATGAAAAAAAAAACTGCTCCCGCCATCTATGAAGGTTGGCCGCCTAATGCAGGCTCTGCCGTTTGACATTACATATTTAAGCAAGGGCGGGGCCACCTGGCATCATCCTCTGGAGGCACAACCCCCTTGGGACATTATGGACCGGTGAATGCTAAGTCCTAAGCTTGATAGATATACCTCAAATAACTCTTCCCCTTCTGGCGAAACTAAAAAAATCACTCACTCAAGAAACTCATGACTTGGTCAACCTCTAGAGAAAACTCTATCCCCTAGAGAAAGAGTCCATCCACTACTCCCACCCACATAACTCTCATGCCAGAACTGATCATGTATTTACGCAGAGAAAACTTCTTCCCCTACAAATGTTGGTCTCTATCTTAGCCGTACCCTGAAATGACCATGACCGATTACTAGGTAAGTACAACTCTGCAACTTGCTTCTGCGTATATACATGTCCATATGCATGTCCCATCTAGTTCAGGCAAAAGACAAAAATAAAAATTGCATGCTCAAAACCCTAAACCCACAGTTGAGAAGGAGGCAAAAGATCCTTATAAAGCATATTTCAGTTTGCTTCCACAGGGACCAATTTATTCCTAAATCCCTAAGGGAACTGAATACTCCTGATCCCTGCACAGTAGACACTCCTAGACTCTGCACTTTACATTGCTACCAATCGGTACTGAATTATTAGGTAAGTACAACTCTGAAACTTGTTTCTCTGTATATACTTGTCCATATACATGTCTTATCTAGTTTGGACAAAAGACAAAAATAAAAACTGGGGACTTTACATTGCTACCAATCGGTACTATTTAAACCTACATGCTCTCTATGGGTGATGAATGACTCTATCAATAGCCTTAATACAAGTTTACTTGGCTAAGAAGTCAATTTGAATATTTAATTCTCAAGTTGGGTACAGTCTCTTCATTGTGGCAGGCATATAAAGCAGTTATGAAGGGTCACATGATACAAATTGTGGTCAGATTCTTCCCTGACTGGACAAGATACCGTATTTTTACAGACCTGAAATGTGCCTTGATCTGGCTGGTCAGTATACCTGAAAGAGGGCATACCCTGGATGATTGTCATGACAAAGGAGCTGTGCCTGCTAATTACTCTGACCTGGGGGTCCGGGTGGGTGGGGACAAAGAAGCCGAAGCCGACACTGAGAGGGAGGAGGATGGAGCGTTATATGCTCCAGACTCCTCCCACAAATACAGGATGGCCTTCGGCCAGCCTTCAGACTTGTGGTCAGATTCTTCCCTGACTGGACAAGATACCGTAATTTGCCAGACCTGAAACTTGCCTTGATCTGGCTGGTCAGTATACCTGAAAGAGGGCAAAAGACACAAAATAGATATGAAATAATTTTTATTTATTGCAGAGACTAACAACCATTTCCAACTAATTTAACAGAGTATTGAAAGCTCGGATAACTTCTGCATGCGGTTCTGGTATGACTATAACAAGCAGACCTCCAATGCCCCATGTGCTTAATAATGTAAGCTGGGACCCCCTGCTTAGAAGCCGTGGAAGCTGCCCCAATCCTAAATTAATGACCAGAAAATGTCTAGGATTTAGATGTAAATTTTTCAGCAACATATGCACATGCGTGATAAATTGTTTTGAGGACAGAGGACACACAACAGTGTTTACAGAGCGTATCCAACACTATCATCGGACACCATGGGCCCCCAGTGCCATAGTATTTAACCACAAACCCAGGTCCTAACTGTCTAGTTTTACTGTTCCTTAACTGCAAGGGGTAATGGTCACACTCTTTTGTAAGACTGCTTTTAAGTAAAACCAGTGCCTGTAAGTTAGCCTGCGAAACTTCCCCTGGTCTGAGAAAAACAAAAAAACTCAGATAAATGGTAGCTTTCAACACCAAACTGGGGCCCACCCCAAAAGGGGAAGTAGACAACATGTCTGACATGTCCCGGAAAATTCTTCCCGTAATCGGTAGTCGTGACAATTGTGCTTGCTCCTGAAACCTTTGCATCCCCTTCAACAAGCTTTCAGTGGGTGAGCTGCAAAAATTGACGGGCTGTCAGGTGACTGTAGTGATCTGAAATGCTTTACCCCTGACAAATACAGCTTAACAGTGCTAGCGGACAATCCCAACTCGCTATGACAATGAGCTGCAAATGCCATGACATAACTAACTTCCCCCGGGGCATCACAAGGAAATTGATCCATGAACCTACAAAACGCCATCCACCCCGTGGTATAAGCTTTCAAGGTATTTCTGGACAGGGAACCGTTGGCAAACACCATGGCCTGATCCCAAAACCTGCCTAGTCCATGATCAGCTGGGCGTAAAGCGGAATTGCTCTGCCCTCCAGCTCGGCTCCCGGATGCTGTAAGAAAAATTGTGGTAGGTTAAATCGTGACAGTGGGTCGGCAGCACCATTAAACCTACCCCCGATAAATTCACCTTGGAAATGAAATCTGAAGGTGATGCCTAACCATGTCAACCTACGCATGAATGACATGATCAACAGTGACCCTGACCTGCCTTTGTTGATAATGTTGGCCGTAGCCAAATTATCAGTGAAAAAGATTACCGATTTCCCAGTCCACTCTGCTCCCCACGTGACTGCCGCTGATACTATCGGATAAATTTCAAAGAGCGCTGAGGTCTGAGCAAATTGGGGTAATTGAAACACCTTGGGCGGCCATCGTCCAGCACACCATTGGTTACCAAATATGGTCGAAAAACCCATGGATGCTGCCGCATCGGAGAACACCCTAGGTGAATCAATGGTAGGCTGTGGAATAAGTAGATACCGTTCCAGCCACGAAGGAACTGATCCCACATAATCAAATCAGCCCTGGCATCCGCCTACAACCTGACCACTGATTCAGAGTCCTTACATGAGGGTAACAAGGCCAACAACCTGGATACGAATGATCTACCCTGAGGGATAATCCTCATAGCATGATTCAACATGCCCAAGAGAGACTGTAGCTCCCTTTTAGAACACACTGATGACCGCACAAACCCATGAATGGTCTGCCAAATCCTCATCAATTTCTCTTTGGGCAAACTTGCAAACATGCTACTGGAATCCAAGGTTATACCCAGAAAATTGATAACTCTGGCTGGCCCCTCCACTTTGCGGACTGCTAACGGAACATTCAATTCCGAGAACAACCCGATAAGTGAGTCTAGATCCTTAGGAGATGACTCCGGGTCTTCAATCAGTAAAAAAATCAGCACTTCCCGCTCACAACCCTTGTAGTTACCCAAAATCCAATGAAGTACTTGTGCAAACAAATCAAACAAGCAAGGACTGCTCTTTGATCTGAACGTTAATATAGTGGCAAAGTAATAACACCCCCACCATTTAATACCATACCATTGCCACAGGTCGGGCTTGATAGGCAGCAGCTTGAACGCCGCATCCGCTTTGAACAACCAAGCCCCCTTTCCTAACTACAAAATGTGTTGTATGGCTGAATCCACTGATGCGTATTTCAATGAAAACTCTTCAGATGGAATGAGTGAATTCAAACTCGGTATGTGGGAAGAATGAGGCGCAGACAGATCATAAATCAAACTAAATTTATTGGAAAATTTACCACAAACAACCCCTATAGGGCTAACTCTCCACGTGCCAAAAGGTGGAGATGCGAATGGACCAATCACGAACCCCTTAGAGATTTCTACTTCTAATAGTTTATCCACCACAGCAGCATGTCTATCTGCTGACAGCAGATTCCTATACTCAGAAGACTGTGTCAGTAGTGTGATGAACCCTGTATGAAACCCTACTGAAAATCCTTCCGTCAAAAATTGCCTTAAACCCGGTATCGGATGATGTTCTAAACAGTCCCCTAATAAAAAGACGTTAATTTGGCTTAGTCATGTACTGGAAGACCTAACCAAACAAGAAGACTTAGGATGTGCCCTGAAGCAATTTGTGCAGACATGTAGGAGCCTACACTGATTGTAATTACAACCTGCCTGGTTGTAATTGTTGCACACCTGCGCCTTACCCACAAAGTGGATAGGCCTCCCCAATTTGTCCACCTGTCCTGAGGTCCTGTGGAAGATACCCCACTGCCTTGTTTTACCGCCCCGACATGAGTATGTGCCTCGAACGTGGGGCACCAGGCTGACGTATGAGCTGTGGACTGACAATTGCCGCATACAGGAGACTTCTGATTGGCAAAATGCCTGCAGAAACGTTCCATATTGAGGTTTCTCCAACATGTAACCAACTGAAACTGAGCCCAAGTCGCTGCAACCTTCGCTGAAAATGATCTATGGTACTCGTAGAAACTATACCCACCATATTTATGCACGAAATCCACTACCATGTGTCCAACTCCTCTCTTCTACTGGGACTAACTGAGCATATAATATCCCTGAAAATACCAAACGCCAGTACAAATTCTGCCACACTAAGCTTGCGGTTAAGCCTGGGGTCCTTTGTTTTAAGTACCACCAATCCCTGCATGCATAGGACTTGTTCTCTGATACATCCTGCGAAGCAATCAGCAATGATGTCAAGTTGACATCCCTCCCTTCCAAGACATCTTTCTTGACACTGGTTGGGATAAAGTGCGCTGGGGATACTGATAGTAACACTGACAATGGCGAAGGGGCTGCCACCGGTAAAAGAACGCCAACATTGCCTGCAGGTGCGCTAGGCAGAGCAGGGGCTGCTGGAACTGCCACTGCTTGATCCCTAGCAACACGTGCTTCAATCACTTCCATTCTATCCTGTAACTGCGACATGGATGTAACTAACATATTTAACACTGTGTGAATTTGTGTCAATGATGTGTGCACTGAAACGTGCTCTTCGCTGGTAGAGGCAATTGGCTGCGACGGAGTCTGAAACAAAAGCCTAAATAACTCGGCTTTCCTGGCTGAAGCTGGGAATGGAATGTCCCTCTGACGCAGCTCTGCTATGAGCCTGGGAATGGTCCAGTTCCTTAACGACTGAGTACTCCCATGTTCAGACCCACCTCGTGGGGTCGGCGGGATGAACGCCAAATCCTCACTATCAGAAACATGCGACATGTCCAATCTACAGAAAGAAAGCATAAGGGTAAGCAACCCCCCTACATGAGCCAGTACCGAACCCCGTGCATGATTTCCTAAGGATGTGCATGAAAACTATGCCATTCGGCAGCGCGTGCAACCCCTAAAACATAACCAACCCTATGTGTAATATGCTACCTCCTGTATAGCCCAAGCAACCTGCAGCACTGATACAAGAATTAAAAAACGAACACTCAGGGCTAACGTACCCACAGAACATTGTGGGTAATTGTAAGTGTAGGAAGAATGAACGTGCACATATGACATATGATATACAGGCGAGCACTATATGTTCTATAACATTAAAAACGAAAACTCAGCCCATATGGACCCGTAGATGTGACGGATCCTGCAATGACCATCTGACTACTACTATCTTGAAGTGAAGTGACCTGACACACCTGTTAATGAAAACACTCTGGGGTCCACGAATGACCAGATACCTGAATCTGGTGCTGCACCTAACGAATGACACTGCAGTGAAATGCAGATGAACAAAAATGAAAAAATAACGAATGACACTGCAGCGAGATGCAGATGAACATCAATAAATGAAGAAATCACGAATGGCACTGCAACGAACTGCAGACGAACATGAATAAAAATGAAGAAGTAACGAATGACACTGCAGCGAGATGCAGACAAACATGAATACAATGAAGAAATAACGAATGACACAGCAGCGAAAATGCAGATGAACATGAATACAATGAAGAAATAACGAAAGGACACTGCAGTGAAATGCAGACGACCATGACTAAACTCAATTTTTTTTTTATAACGCACCTGCTAAAGATGCGACAATCAAAAGGTCCACCTATGGAGATCTCAAGACCCCACTGCAGAAGCAACGCTACTGACCGGTAGAAAAGAACCACCTGTGACAAAAAACTGACAGTGAACCCCCTTCCACTAACCAATAGTGACATCCAACCATGACCCTGCTGATGCTCCCAGAGACACCCCCCCCCCACACCTAACCAATGTCCTACAACAGTGCAACTGTAAATACTGCCTCCCCTTTGACACCTCCCCTACTTCAATACACTTCTTGCCTCCCTCCTTCCCCCACTTACCCTGGACACATGAAAAAATCCAGCCACCGCCGTGGCGACTACCTGCAACCCCCCCAACATGCTGCCTGCCACCACGCCATCCCCCCATCCAGGCATGCCAGGAAGAGAAATGGCGCAGCCAACCACCCACTGATTCGGCAGATCACCTGACATTTCACTTCCCAGCTGGTGGGGCGGGCGGGGATGGTGGGGACGACCGCCGTATTGAATCGGCCTTTTGCATTTGCCACCTGCCCCCCCCCCCCCACGCTACTCCCTGGAGAAATGCCCGGCTGTGAACAGCGAAAAAACTCTGCCCCCCTCCGCCCTCCCAATTGTACCTGCTGATATTCAACCCCTGCACCTGTCACCACGAGCCGCCCGTACAACCAGGAAGTCTGCGAAACTGGAAATGACATTGCGCGGCTGCTTCAACAGACCAAGGAGCTGAGAGGGAGGAGGATGGAGTGTTATATGCTCCAGACTCCTCCCACAAATCCAGACTTGCCTCCAAAGGAAAGAAAGAGCAAGCTCAAATCAACAATTGGAATCCCAATTGTATGCAGCTTAAGCCCATTTTAAATAGTTGCCTACCCTCTCTAACTGTAGAGCTTTAGACCAGGCTTGTACTGAACTGGACCTCTGCCTTACAGAACAGACCCTCCATTGAGCACACCAAAAATGGTATTACAAGGCAAATAAGCCTGATACAAATGCTTGCAAACAAATTGAAAATGTTTGCCCATAAACATTCCCCGATAGCGTTACATACCAGATTGTCTCCGCACTAGAACACCTAATTTTTTTATTTGCTGAATGTGTCCAGACAGATGCCTCCAAAATAAATGCCTTTTTGAAGCGACTCTTGCTTCTTAGATCAACAGCAGCCCACAGAGTTCTTATGGAACAGGACATTGCAGTCCCCAACATTCTCCAAAGTGTTCAGGACCTTAAACAAAGTAAACACCTAGGACTGTAAAGCTACACAGCTCTTTATTATAAGAAACTGGTGGACATAATAGCCCCTCACCTAGGGGCCTTGTATGTTTCAGTCAAACAGGCCAGCTCTTTCTCCTTTTCCCTTCTGACAGCTAATACTGTCACGACTCCCAAGCCTGAAAATAACCTCCACTGTTGGGCTAATTAAAGACCTATTTTAATAATAAATACAGACATGAAAATCCTTAGAAAAATTTTAGCCAACTTGCTCAATTATTTTCTTGCTCTTCTTTTCAAGGAGGATTAAGTGGGCTTTGTCCCAAAACACCAGGCTAGTGATAGTATACAGAGAATACTGCACCTTACCCATATCGCCCACTGGCTTTCCTCTGAAATGATGCTCTTGTTATTCAACATAACTAAGGCATTTGATACCCTCTCTTGGCTCTATCTCAATACAGTTATTCACCCTCTGGGTGTTGGTCCATTCTTTATGAAGTGCATAACAACCTTGTAGAGTACCCCTCAGGCTAAATTGAAATATTAAATATAAATTTAAATATTAGAGATTCAAATCCTCCATCTTCCCCATTCAGAGGGGTAAAAGAGAGATCTGTCCTTTTTCTCCCCTACGGTTTATTTTGGCAATAAAACCCCTGGTGGAGGCTGTAAGATGTCCTGCGGACATTTGAGGCTTGGATTTAGCAGGATCTCCTCACAAAATCTCTCTATTTGGGGATGATATTCTACTGTTTTCTTTACCTCACCCCAACTGTCCCTCCTGAACCTTTTCAAGCTTCTAGACACTTCTGTCTCCTTATAAGCTTTGCAAGTGAACCTCACCTGAACCAAATCAAGAGCGATGTTGGTGACTTTATCCACTCGGGCAAATGAAGCCCTGAAACACTACTTTCCTTTTTGGTGGACAGCAACTTTACCATACCTGAGCATCCAACTCACCCCTACTTAAGACACTTTATTTACCACCTTTGTTTCAGAAGTTATCCGTATTACTAGATTCTTAGAGTAATTTCACCTTATTATTAGTAGTAGGATTAATGCTATTAAGATGACATACCTTCCTAAACTTTTATGCACTTTCAAATTCTACCGGCATTTATCTCTTCGCATATACAGTATACAGAAAGGCATTCTGATAAAAATATAAATATTGAGTATATTATTCATTGTAAAAATTAAAAAAGAAAAATAATAATGAATTAAAAAGATTGCAATGTTATCATGCTACATTTTGAGGCTTTATGGTATGTGCCCATGGATCATCCTCCTATAATTACGCAATGATTGTGTATTGAGTTGCCAGGTGTGATGAAGGTGAGGTTGAGGATGATGGGGTGTTAGCAGGTTGAAGTGGATGGCAAGGTAAGATGAAAAGGAGAATGAGGATGACAGGGGATGGGGTGTTAGCAAGGTTGCAGTGGATGGCCAGGTGTGATGAACAGGAGGACGAGGATGAGGATAAAATGGGTGGGGTTTTAGCAAGGTTGCAGTGGATGGCCAGATGAGATGAAAAGGAGGATGAGGATTATGGGGGTGGAGTGTTAACAAGGTTTCAGTGGATGGCCAGGTGTGATGAAGAGGAGGATGAGGATGACAGGCATGGGGTTTTATCAAGGTTGCATTGGATGTCCAGGTGTGATGAACAGAAGGATGAGGATGAGAGAGGGTGGTGTTTTATGCATGTTTGCAGTGGATGGCTAGGTGTGATGAACAGGAGGATGAGGATGACAGGGGTGGGGTTTTAGCAAGGTTGCATTGGATGTCCAGGTGTGATGAGAAGGAGTAGGAGGACAAGTAGTGTGGACCTGTAGGTTACGTTGGAACGATTTTGGGGTGGG
>BLSH010263062.1:157572-168958 GCA_018402905.1 Glandirana rugosa
GAAAGTAGTTTGCAGTGGATGGACAAGTGTGATGAAGATGAGGATGAGGATGACAAGGGGTGGGGTTTTATGCATATTTGCAGTGGGTGGCCAGGTGTGATGAGCAGGAGGATGAGGATGATAAGGGGATGGGGTTTTAGCAAGGTTGCATTGGATGTTCAGATGTGATGAACAGGAGGATGAGGGTGACAGGGGGTGGGGTTTTATTCATGTTTGCAGTGGATGGCCAGGTTTGATGAAGATGAGGATGAGGATGAAAGGGGGTGGGGTTTTATGTATGTTTGCAGCGGATGGCCAGTTGTGATGAACAGGAGGATGAGGATGACAGGGGGTGGGGTGTTTGCAAAAGTATAGAAATATCTATGACCTCAATATGCACGGCTGCAGGCTGCAACTGATGCTGCAAAAACATGTACAATGGTGTTATCTCATTTATGCAATCACTATAGTCTGTGTCCATGTGCTTTTATGGGAGACAGATCTTCCATGATTCTAGATGTGATATCCTACCTACTGTGTTCTTTTTTAGTTACTGGGCATGGAGGAGGATGGAGGGTCTGGGCAGTCAGTTAGGATCTGTATACACACCCACATTTGTGATGTAAATACCATGTGACCTTAAAACTCTGAACAGGAAACACAGGTTACAATAATGTATGTGTGTAGTATAGCATTACAGAGGTAGACCCTGCAAGCAGGAAGTATCTGGCTATGCCAGATCAAAGAGCCTTTTTACACAATGCAGATAATTAACCCCTTAAATTCCACAGTAAGTATAACAAGCAAGCTATTCTGCATATACAGACAGATATTACTGTTGTGGGTTTAGTAACACTTTAAGGGGGAAATTCTTTCGGTCCTTAAAGTGATACTAAATCCGCATTTTTTTTTCGTCAACCTGCTCCTTTAAGTCAGTTTAGTAGGTATTCACTAACCTTGTCCTTCTTTTTCCTTTGTAAATTATATTTTTTGGGGGCCTTTTTCCCCACTTCAGGTCCATATCCTTGTTGACTGTCCCCTCTCCAGCACCGCTCTCAGGGAACAGCCGTGCGAGCATGCTCCCACCTCTGGGACTACATCCCTGCGGGGAGACACTGTCTGCACTCACAGGCATGAGAGCTACGGCCGAGGCAGATGATGTCCCTATCACAGCCTTTCCTCCTGCCTACGTTTGACAGCGGCTCTGTGTTTTGAGTTTGTTGGCTCCATGCTCACTTTCGGACATTGAGCACAACAAGTCAACTTTACAAAAGTAAGGTAATTTAAGATAATATATAACTGCAGTACTTAATAAGAGATAGGCATTCTGAGGAGGTGGGAATGAGCGTGTCTAGTGGGAGGTGTCTTGGAATCGGAAGATGTACTAGTTATAGAGAACTCGGCTCATTCTCGATCAAGCTTTAAGAGGAAAAGCGGCAATGCACATGCGCGATGCCACTATGCATGATGGGAATTGTAGTTCCCACACAACAATGATTCAGCGGCCGGGAGAGCGCTCAGGGAACAGGAAGATATGTGCTTCCAAAGGCAGAAGAGATTATAACAAGTATTTTAAAAAGAGGAAAAGGTGACACTTTGGGGGAAATTATATGCTGAATGTAGATGCCTATAACTAATAGCGCATATATATATATATATATATATATATATATATAAAGTGTACCTTTACAACCACTTTAAGTGGTTAAAAGCATGAAGGTGCCGCTTGCATTTTGGCCCCTCTATGCATCTCAGCAGCAAAAAAAGTCCCTCATAGGTGGTTTCTCCATACTCAACATAAGTAGAAGAATATGTTTTGAAAACACTTGTACAGCTACAAAATTGAATTAAAGCATCATCTAATAAGGGTATTGACACATACACAGAAGCTGTGCAAAATTAGGGGGTCCTATATCCCTAGGGGGCTTGCTCACTCCGTCAAATGCCATTATTTTATGCAGGAATGCCACATATTTTGTTTTCTTCTCTATGTTTTTTGTTGTATCCTTTCTATCGTGAATCTAATATGCCATAAATCATTTTATTCTGTAATGACACTTTGTGTGACTTTGTGACATACGTGTTAAAAAGGGATTTTTATATTAAAACTTACCGTAAAATCCTTTTCTCTGAGTTCACTGACAGACGCAGCTCTCCATTGACATGTGGGGTTATATGCACATCCTACTAGGAGTTAACTAGGCAAATAGAAAGAAAGCAATCTGGCCCCTCCCAGGGGGCAGTCCTCTCTCTCTCTCTCATATAACCCCCCCGCTCTGCTTAGCATATCAGTTCATAACAAGCCGTACAAATGCACCACAGAGGGGTGGGTGCTGTCTCTGTCAGTGAACTCAGAGAAAAGGATTTTATGGTAAGTTTTAATAAAATCCCTTTTTCTCTTACGTTCACTGACAGACGCAGCTCTCTATTGACATGTGGGGATGTCCCAAAGCTGTGTCAGTAAAGAGGGGTGGGTAAACGACAACAACTGTACCCAACAGAATCCTATCAGGAGGCGCCAGTCGCACCTACACTGCCGCCTGTAAAACTTTACGGCCAAAAGAAGCATCCGAAGATGCTGACACATCAACTTTATAAAACGTAGTAAACGTGTGCACCGAGGCCCAAGTAGCCGCCTTGCACACCTGTGACACCGAAGCCTGGTGTCTGAAAGCCCAGGAAGTACTAACTGCCCTGGTAGAATGAGCCGTGACTGGAAAAGGAGAGACTTTGCCCCGAACAGTATACACATGAGTCACAGTCTGCCTGATCCAATGGGAAACAGTAGCCGACGAGGCTGCCAACCCTTTGCGCGGGCCTTCCGGCAGCACAAACAACGCATCAGATTTCCGAAAAGAAGCTGTAGCCGCCAAATACACCCACAAAATCCAATGAATGCAACTCAAATTCCTTAGGATGCGATGGGCATAATGAAGGAAGAACAATATCTTCGTTAACGTGAAAAGAAGAAACCACCTTCGGTAGAAACGAAGGAGAAGGGCGCAAGACCGCCTTGTCTTTGTGAAGGACCAAGTAAGGAGACTTGCAGGATAACGCTGCCTGCTCAGATACCTGCCTAGCGGATGTAATGGCCACCAAGAAGGCCACCTTCTGCAACAGCAATTGCAAAGGAATATCCCTGATTTTCTCATATGGCAGTCTCTGCAGTACAGAAAGTACCAAATTCAAATCCCATGGTGCCATAGGCGACCGTACCTGAGGAGCCACATGGCGTACACCCTGTACAAATGTACGAATCAACGAATGTGATGCCGAGGGCCGCTGAAAGAGAACCGCTAGAGCCGAAATCTGACCCTTGAGAGTACTCAATGCCAAACTTTTATCCAGGCCCTGCTGCAAAAAAGCCAGCACCCGGGACACAACATAAGAGCAGGGGTTCCAACCCCCCGTCTCGCAGCAAGCAATATAGGCCTTCCAAGTACACTTGCGTGCTTTAAGCATGGTAGGGATCACGGAGTCAGAGACACCCCTATCCCTCAACACCTGGGACTCAATAGCCAAGCCGTCAAAGCCAGCGAGGGTAAAGCAGGGTGCAAGATGGGCCCCTGAGACAACAGATCTTCGCACAGCGGAAGGTGCCAGGGAACATCTGCCACCATTCGCACCACGTCGGCGTACCAGGGACGCGGAGGCCAATCCGGAGCTACCAGGATTGTCGGAATCCCCTCCGCTTCCACCCTGCACAGTAGCCATGGTAGAAGCTTGATTGGAGAAAACGTGTACAGATATCGATACCGACACCAAGGCGCTACCAGCTCGTCCATGGCGGCCGCCAGCGGGTCTCTCGTCCTGCGCACAAAAGTCTTTACCTTGTGATTGAACCGGGATGCCATGAGGTCCACATCTGGCGTGCCCCACTTGAGGCAAATCTGGCAGAACACTTCTGGATGTAGGGCCAATTTTTTACGCCCGGAATGTGAATGGCGGAAATCGCCGGCACCTGAAGTTCTGCCATTCGCAGAATGAGAGCCGCTTCCACAGCCGCTGCCGAACTCCTCGTTCCGCCCTGATGGTTCACATACGCCACTGCCGTGGCATTGTCCAACTGAACCCAAACTGGGAGGCCACGCAACCTTACCGTCCAGTGGGAGAGACAGAGCCTGATCACCCTCAGCTCCAGCACATTGATCGGAAGGCGAGATTCCGGAGCCGACCAACGGCCCTGAGCAGACAGCTGCCCCAGGACCCCACCCCAGCCTGATAGGCTGGCGTCCGTCATTACTATTGACCAATTCAGGGGAAGAAAAGACTTCCCCAACGTTAGACCCGGGGCACGAAGCCACCAGGTCAACGACCCTCTGGTCTGAGGATCCGGTCTGATCAGCTGGTCTAAGGACAGTGGAGACTTGTCCCACCGAGTCAGAATCGCTCGCTGAAGGTGTGACTCTGGGCGTATGGTACCGCCTCGAAAGCTGAAACCATGAGCCCCAACACCCACATACAGAACCGTAAGGAGGACCACCGGCGTGACAGCAGGGTTCGCACCACTGCTTGCAGTGTCAGTAACTTGGCCGGAGGTAAGAAAACCTTCGCCTGCTCCATGTCCAGAATCAGACCCAGATATTCCAGGCGACAGGATGGTGTCACCGTCGATTTCTGCAGGTTGATCAGCCAGCCGAAGTCCTTTAACGAGGTCATGGTGATAGTCACATTCTCCTCCAGAGCCGAAGCAGACTCCGCTCTCAGGAGCAGGTCGTCTAGGTATGCTACCACCACAATGCCTCTCTGCCTCAGTAGCGCCAGCACTGGGGCCACCAGCTTGGTGAACACCCGAGGAGCCGAGGCCAGACCGAAGGGAAGTGCCACAAATTGGTAATGGAGATCTCCCACTGCAAAGCACAGGAAGCGCTGGTGCCGGAGACAAATGGGAACATGGAGGTACGTGTCCCTGATATTCAGGGATGCCATGAAATCCCCTTGGTGCAGGGCGGCCACGACCGAATGAACAGATTCCATCCGGAATTTTTGCGCTTTCACAAAGTGGTTTATCGCCTTTAGGTTTTCACTTCCCTCCAGTGAAATCCTTGATGATTTCATCCAACTGTGGCCCAAAGAGACGACCACCCTGAAAGGAAAGATCCGCACGACCCTTCTTGGACGCATGGTCACCCGACCACGAACGTAACCAGAGAACTCGTCTGATAATGACTGCAAAAACAGACATTTTTGACAACATGGGAAGCAGGTCCAGAGCTGCATCACACAGGTACCGAATACCCTGAAACAAATGGTCTGCTTTCTGCGACGCCTCAAGCGTCCTGCCACAGTCCAAATCATTCTGCAGCTCCGCCATGCAGTCAAACAGATATTGCGCCGCCATGGCAGACTCCAGGGCCGGACTCAAGGCTGATCCTGCCAACAGGAAAAGTGCCTTTGACACTGCCTCTGTCCGCCTATCGGCTGGGTCCTTAAACGAGGGAGACCCTTCCAAAGGAATGGTCGTTGCCTTGTTCAGGCGAGCCACCGGAGGGTCCATTCTTCACAAAACTATCCTCAAAGGGATAGCGTATAGCGAAGCGTTTAGGTAGGGAGAAGGAATTCTGCGGACGCTGCCATTCCTGATAGACCAGGTGGTAAAAAAATGTATCATAAGGATAAGCCTTAGGCGACCTAGGTGGCCTAGCAGACCCGCAAACATATGCGGACACTTGCGACTCCCCTGCTTGGTCCAGTCGCAAGGACACACGGATATTAGTAATCAGTGCGGCCACCAGCGCTTTTTCGTGCGCAACCGAGGCCCCCTGGTCCTCTTTGCTGTCCGAGGGGTCCCCGTGACCCCTGAAGCCATTTCCGGTTTGGACCCTTTCCCTGAGGAGCAAGGGGGAGGCGGACGCTTTTTAGGGGCCCCCAGAGCGCTGCTCGGCCCCACCCGGGGGAAGAAATTCCCCAAACACTGCTCTCAGCTGGTCCAGGGACACCAGGGTCCCCAGTGCAGGTTACGCTGCCGCTGACTCCTCCTCAGAAGGACCTCCAGGGTCATCTGCCATCGTACCACCGGAACTGACAGTCAAAAATAGAAAATGACCTGACACCCCCACAATGCAGCCCCACCGCCACCACACAGAATGCCAGGGAGACCCCAGGAGGACAGCACCCACCGCTACCAGCACCCCAGGGAGAGCCCAGCTATACTTGCTGTTTTGCCCACAAGCGCTGCTCCTGGCAGGAGTGCTTAAGGACCACCAGTAAGAAGCCTGCACCATCTATAGTCAGCCACGCTGTCCCAAGCGAAAGAGGAAGTAAAACGGCAGCAGCACGTTTTTTACTTCTCCAGGGACATCCAATATGGCCGCCGAAAACGTCCACAAGAGGCCAAAGCCTGTATGCAGGCCGTGACTAGCACTGGCCGCCACTGGCACTAGAGGGAAACCCTCATCAAAATGGCCGCGGCTAAGGCAAAATGGCGGCGATCCGCCGCAAAATGGTGGTGGATCTCCGCATGGCGGTATGAACATACAAGGTGCGTTACGAACAAAATGGGTGCGGGGAGAGGATGGGGAGGGGGGTGTAGGAGGGAGGCGAGGACACCCAGGGGGGCACCAGCCCAGCGAACACCCTCCACCGGTCGGCCAAAAGCTACAATACGCCCAGCACCCCTCCTCCGCACCCCTGGGGGAAGAGAGGGGGTCACTCACCAGTCTGACGGGCGTAGCGGGTAGCCACCCGGTCGCAGGCCTTCCTCCCATGCCGGAGAGGGATGCTGCCGGCCATAGGCCCCTGGACATGAACCAAGTCCGGTCACCGGGCGCAAGTGGGGGTCATCCACTGGCCACCCGCATGGAACGGGCACGATGTGGTGGACCCCGCCAAGGCTTAGGACTAGCTTGCATCGGTCGGCCGTGCTGGGGAAAGAACCAGATTCTAACTATCCTCTATGCCCCAGCCAGCTTCTTGATAGCAGTCTTCATCAGATAGCTTGAAAAAAATAAAAAAGCGGTAGCAAAAAAGATGAACCACAGGTCCCATAAGGGAGCCAGGTCTAACTCATTGTACTAGGCATAATAAAACTGATATGTTAAGCAGAGCAGGGGGGTTATATGAGAGAGAGAGGACGGCCCCCTGGGAGGGGCCAGTTTGCTTTCTTTCTATTTGCCTAGTTAACTCCTGGTAGGATGTGCATATAACCCCACATGTTAATGGAGAGCTGCGTCTGTCAGTGAATGTAAGAGAAAAATATATTATTTATGAGGGCGTGGTGACAGCGCTCTAACATGGCCGCTCCTTACTTAGGCTCTGTTCACAGCTGGGGATACATAGCAACCACAGAGCTCCTCCAGCACTGCATCCACTCACCACCTGCCCCTAGAGTTACGCCACAGCACAGGGCAAGATACGCTGCAAGAAAGAACCACCATAGCCCAGCAAGCTGGATGGATTGTTTATTTCACAGAACCGCGGGCTCAAAATGGCGGTGGAGTTTTGGGTAGAGAAGACTACAGCTCAACTCCAGCCCGCTCTCTTAACCTGCATATAAAGCACAGAGGCATCTCCCCAGCCACCGGATCGCTCCCCCCGCATCCCACGGATAGGCTGCATGGATCGGTACCTATTCCGGCCACCTTCCCACTCAGGATCAGGATCGCGACCCCTGATCCTAAGATGGCCGCCGCACCACAAGCTGCATCCCCTTCCAGAACCACACCACATCTCACAGTGTGAAGTTGCGGATCCAAAGGACTACACAGACATTATGGAGGCAAGTGACATGGGGGACACGATGAACCGGGGGAAGCCACAGGAAAGTTTCCCAGGCAGTAACTGCCCTCCTCACCTCCAACATACCAGCTGCAGTGTAATAGGCTGTGGTGGCAGGCAAGTCACAGATCAGAACGGAGATAATAGAACACCCCCTGAGGCTCTTAGAAGCCAAACAGCGTATATCCTTTCTTGAGGACGAACAATATCAATCTAATACATCCATGAAGCAATATTCTCAGACACAACAAATCCTCCACGATTGAATAGAGGACTTAGAGGAACAATTTAAGGTTCATAGGTCTCCTGGAACCATTAAACCGGGGTCCTTGCCTGAAATATGTAGTACCCTCATTCCGGGGATCCTTGGCATAAACAGGCCCTGTGTGACAGAGAGGGCGCACAGAGTAGGCGCTCCAACAATCCCAAGAGCCCTAGTCCAGTGATAACCAAATACCTAAACTACAATGACCGACAGGCCATCCTACAAAACTTTCCAAAAAGCTAAATCGCTGGAATTTGAGGGCCAATAAATCCTGATCTTCACTGATTACTCAGCAGAGGTTTCACGGAAATGAATTTCAACCGGTCTGCTTGGAGCTCTTCAAGAGAGGAATTCAGTTTACATTCGCCTACCTAGCTGTTCTCCGCCTACAAACCCCAGATGGGGAACAATTGTCATTCCAATCCCTGGATCAAGCACAATCTTTTCTTCATTCACTCTCGTACAAATCACCCGTGTCAGAAAACTTCCAAGATAAAACCAAACATGGGCCCAGAGAACAAAGTTGCCCTAGAAAAGATCCTCCTAAGCGTCTGAGAGCAAATCGTCTTGGAGACCTGGAACAATTTCACTGACCAACTCCACTTCATCTGTTCTGTCTAGGAAATGGTAATATTCGTTCTCCCACCTTATGCCAGGTGAATGTTATTTGACAAAATGTTATGTTTGGTTGAAGACCCTTGATTGGGCCAGTATCTACCAAGACGCTAGCTCCTGATAAGTTGATTTATTCCTTTTACATACGCCTGTCATACTTGTTACTTCTTATGCATAAGCTAGGGGTTGGGCCACACTGCTGACAAACCCCCCCAGGGGGAGTGAGAAGTTCACTCCATGGGTGGGCATTTTGCTACACCACATATGGTTCTTCCCCCATTTGCCAGTACTTCAGTGGAGATGCCACCAGTATCCCACCAGTATCTCCTTAAACATCAGTCAAGGGCTGGTGGCTTTTCTTGCAGTGGTTAGCGCATGCAAAAAAAAAAGAGAAGTCTGTTACATTACTTTTGTTAGACTTTGGTTTCTGTCCCCTCACCTCCCCCCTCTCTTTTCTCCCCCTCTTTTCCTTCATGAGGGGTCTACTCAGCTTATACTATTCAGGCCTTGCTTATTTACAAACAAGACATGTACCCTCAGATGCAGTTTGGAGTAGGGGAAGATATTATTACAATACCTCAACGCAGTTAACCCCACATCATATTAAATGAGAGTAGTGTCATGGGATGTTAAGGGGTTACGTTCCCCGGCCAAAAAATGAAAATCCTAAGACACCTCAAGCAACTCAAAGCTGAAATAGCTCTACTGCAGGAGACCCATCTAGCACAAGAGGACTTCCCTTGCATGCAAACATTATGGGTAGGCAAAGTCATAGGGTCAGCAACCAAAGGGGGAGTAAAGCGGGAACCTTGATTCTTTTCCAATAAAATCTTAAAGCGTAACTCCACTTTTGTTGAGAAAAAAAACATTCCCCTCTGGGTGATCTATCACTGTACATTGCAAGGATTGTAGAAAACCTTTGTTGCAGATTCCTACCTTTTGTTATCCCGAAGAAATCCCTCTGTGTTTCTCTGTGCCTCTGTACTGAGTGGGTCTAATGGGAGTGGTTTCATAATTATCAATCAGGTGTGCAGCTGGAGAGCACTAATTAGGAAATCTGCTGGGCCTGCATGCCTTTAGACGTGCTCCTATTACAAGTATCTCTCCAAAAATGACATTTTTGTTACAGGGAATGCCTGAAATCTGACTTATATCTTAGGCAGACTTTGGGAAAATTGGTGAGCCACTTACACAAGCAGGAAATTATGTTTCTGGAGAGTGGTCAGTACACACTCTGTATACAGAACAACTCCAGGTAGCCATATTGCAATGCATTCTCAGACAATTACAGCAGTTGCAGATTGAAAAGGAAAGGTCAATTTTAATAATAATCAATTACAATATGATTTGTATCGCAATTGTACACGCTATATTAGTTTTTCTTTATTTGCTATTTTTTCCCCCACGAAAGTGGAGTTACCCTTTAAATATGACCTGGTTAGTGTTGAAAATGATGATGAGGGTAGATTATTTTCAATATATCATACAATAAACTGTGCTAAAAGTCCAAAAGAAGCTGCAGCAAAATACTAAGCGTATATGGTCAAATAGGCAAACAAAGGCTGCGCTAAACTTTTATATTTAAATTAACAGCTAAATAAATTAAGAACAACAAATAAAGAGTCCAAATAATATGGTATTCCTTGCACCGCTAAACATCCGTGTTGAACAAACTGATTGTAGTAACACCACGAAAACACTGGTGAGTAAAGGAAAGTCCACCACCGATATATGTAGGGGGGCTTACCAGAACACTAAGTGTTCAGTTGCAGATGAATCCCCGACCTGGGATGTGGAACCACCCAAATCTTCACCTTAGATAAATATCCTTCTCACAACGATACATTCTCCAATGAGTAGGTCACTAGGGGCTGAGAATCCCTCTCAATGCCAGACACATTTCCCAGTTCACATTCGCGTAACGTGCACCATATGAGAAAAAGGGGGACTCATGGTGAAGTAACGCAAGATAAGTTTATTAAAAGTAATAAATTGTACTCACAATTATAAAAGCAGAATCACATATATGCCAGCCGGCTCCCGCTTCCCGGGATAGATATCAAAATAGTGGTGACGTCAGAGCGTTCTCCCGACGTACGTTTTGTCAGATATCTATCCCGGGAAGCGGGAGCCGCCTGGCATATATGTGATTCTGCTTTTATAATTGTGAGTACAGTTTGTTACTTTTAATAAACTTATCTTGCGGTACTTTACCATGAGTCCCCCTTTTTCTCATATGGTGCACGTTACACGAATGTGAACTGGGAAACGTGTCTGGCATTGAGAGGGATTCTCAGCCCCTAGTGACCTACTCATTGGAGAATGTACCGTTGTGAGAAGGATATTTATCTAAGGTGAAGATTTGGGTGGTTCCACATCCCAGGTCGGGGATTCATGTGCAACTGAACACTTAGTGTTCTGGTAAGCCCCCCTACATATATCGGTGGTGGACTTTCCTTTACTCACCAGTGTTTTCGTGGTGTTACTACAATCAGTTTGTTCAACACGGATGTTTAGTGGTGCAAGGAATACCATACTATTTGGACTCTTTATTTGTTGTTCTTAATTTATTTATCTGTTAATTTAAATATAAAAGTTTAGCGCAGCCTTTGTTTGCCTAGATTATTTTCAGCCCACCTAAAGTTTCCTACACAGGAACTACTAATTTCCAGTGTTTATGCCCCAAACTCTCCCGACAGGTCCTACTTTGCCTCGCTCACACAACAAATTATGAGCATGCCGCATATCCCCTTCCTGACGGGGGGGACTTTAATATGACAATGTCTGACATTGAAGACAGATCCTCAAATC
>BLSH010263062.1:171179-188054 GCA_018402905.1 Glandirana rugosa
ACGTTTGTATGTATTTAGGGGTGGCAGTGGATGGCCAGGTGTGATGAAGATGAGGACGACAGGGGGTGGGGATTTATGTATGTTTGCAGCGGATGACCAGGTGTGATGAACAGGAAGATGAGGATGACAAGGGGGTGGGGTTTTAGCAAGGTTGCATTGGATGTCCAGGTGTGATGAACAACAGGATGAGGGTGACAGGTGGTGGGATTTTATGCATGTTTGCAGTGGATGGACAAGTGTAATGAAGATGAGGATGACAAGTGGTGAGGTTTTATGCATACTTGCAGTGGATGGCCAGGTGTGATGAGCAGGAGGATGAGGATGACAAGGGGGTGGGGTTTTAGCAAGGTTGCATTGGATGTCCAGGTGTGATGAACAGGAGGATGAGAGTGACAGAAGGTGGGGTTTTATGCATGTTTGCAGTGGATGGCCGGGTGTGATGAACAGGAGGATGAGAATGACAGGCGGTGGGATTTTATGCATGTTTGCATTGGATGGCCGGGTGTGATGAAGATGAGGATGAGGATGACAGGGGTGGGGTTTTGTGTATGTTTGCAGTGGATGGCCAGGTGTGATAAACAGGAGGATGAGGATGACAGGGGGCGGGGTGTTTGCAAAAGTATAGAAATATCTATGACCTCAATATGCATGGCTGCAGGCTGCAACTGATGCTGCAAAAACATGTACAATGGTGTTATCTCATTTATGCAATCACTATAGTCTGTGTCCATGTGCTTTTATGGGAGGCAGATCTTCCATGATTCTAGATGTGATATCCTACCCACTGTGTTCTTTTTTAGTTACTGGGTGTGGAGGAGGATGGAGGGTCTGGGCAGTCAGTCAGGATCTGTATACACACCCACATTTGTGATGTAAATACCATGTGACCCTAAAACTCTGAACAGAAAACAGGAAACACAGGTTACAATAATGTATGTGTGTAGTATAGTATTACAGAGGACGACCCTGCAAGCAGGAAGTATCTGGCTATACCAGATCAAAGAGCCTTTTTACACAATGCAGACGATTAACGCCTTAAATTCCACAGTAAGTATAACAAGCAAGCTATTCTGCATATACAGACAGATTTTATTTTTGTGGGTTTAGTAACACTTTAAGGGGAAAATTCTTTCGGTCCTTGTGATAATAAAACCCTCATTTTTTTTGTCAACCTGCTCCTTTAAGTCAGTTTAGTAGGTATTCACTAACCTTGTCCTTTTTTTTCCTTTGTAAATTATATTTTTGGGGGGCCATTTTCCCCACTTCCAGTCCTTATCCTTGTTGACTGTCCCCTCTCCAGCACCACTTTCAGGGAACAGCTGTGCAAGAGCACTCCCACCTCTGGGACTACATCCCTGTGGGGAGACACTGTCTGCACTCGCAGGCAGGAGAGCTGCGGCCGAGGCTGATGACGTAGCTCCGCCTCCCATGCCCTTTGCTTGGCATGAGAATCTGAAGCTCTGGTGCACAGCCCCGCCTTTCCTCCACCCTACCTCTCACAGCCTTTCCTCCTGCCTATGAGTGACAGCGGCTCTGTGTTTGGAGTTTGTTCACGTTCACTTTCGGACATTGAGCACAACAAATCAACTTTACAAAAATAAGGTAATTTCAGATAATATTTAACTGCAATATTTAATAAGAGATGGGCGTGCTGATGAGGCGGGAATGGGCGTGTCTAGCGGGAGGTGTCTTGGAATCGGAAGATGTACTAGTTATAGAGAACTCGGCTCATTCTCGATCAAGTTTGAAGAGGAAAAGCGGCAATGCGCATGCGTGATGCCCCTATGCATGACTGGAATTGTAGTTCCCAAACAACGATGATACAGCGGCCGGGAGAGCACTCAGGGAACAGGAAGATATGTGACTCTAAAGGCAGAAGAGATTATAACAGGTATTTTGAAAAGAGGAAAAGGTGACACTTTGGGGGAAATTATATACTGAATGTAGATGCCTATAACTAATAGTGCATATATATATATTAAAAAAAAAGTGTACCTTTACAACCAAGTTAAGTGGTTAAAAGCATGAAGGTGCCCCTTGCATTTTGGCCCCTCTATGCATCTCAGCAGCAAAAAGAGCCCCTCAAGGCGCATGCGCGGAGCCAACAAAGATGGCCGCTTAGCCTAGCAGCTCCACACCAGCCCGGTCCCGTTCACCCCACCACGGCCGTCAGAGCAAGTGAAGGACACCCCACAGATCGATCGGGGACTGCAATGGGAACCCCTAGATGTCCGCAGCTCCGGTGAGGAGGGACTTGTCCCGCCAGCTTGAGACCTCGCTCCATCGCCCCCAGCCCAGGCAAGATGGCGGCGGCCACGGGCACACAAGGTCCATACTCGGCACAGGAGGAATCCATAGCAGACCAGGAAGCTCCAGGCCTCTAGTCAACCTTGTAGATACAGGGCACATTGAGTACCCCACAACACTTAACTTCATCCCCGGCTTCCACAGAATCCCTGATCAGACGGTCAATGGGGGACGGCATGCTTCCGCACATGGAGGACTTCCTACATAGCCCTGATACCAGGGAGGCAGACAATCATGGTCCTACTCTCACCCCTACAGACTTCCCTTCTTTGATGGCTGCCTTTCATAAATTGCTGTCCAGGGGCCTCTCCCAGACAGCTACCCAAATCACCACCTCAATTCAAACTGATATTCAACAATTGGGTGCCAGACTGGACTTTATTGAGAAAAAAGCTGACCAGGCCACAGAAAAAATCAATCAAAACACGCTAGAATACAGGACCAGTTGGAAACGGCTATCTCCAAAATCGATGACCTCGAAAATAGGTCCAGACGTTATAATTTCAGAATAAGAGGGTTACCAGAATCAATTAAAGATATACACTCAGTGGTCTGCTCCTTTATCAAGAGCCTAATCCCAGACATCACAGAACAACGTCTGGAATTAGACAGGGCTCATAGAGCCTTACAGCCACCTCGCACTGAGGGTCTCCCCGGGACATTATCATTAAACCACATTTTTATGCTGTAAAGGAACAAGTCATGTGACTTTCCGCACCGCTGATAATCTCACTATACAAGGACATTGGATCCAAGTGTTTGCAGATCTCTCTCCCTAAACAGTCCAGAAACAAAGGGCCCTGAAGCTGCTACTGCAGGTCCTGGTTCAACATGAGATCAGTTATAGATGGCCCTTTCCTTTGCGCCTAAATTTCTCCCTCAACAACAAAGCTCATCACTTTTCTACATTCACTGAAGGGGAACATCTGCTACTTCGCCTAGGCCTCATCTCCCAGGAGCTATCTCAGAACCCCTCTGCCAAAGGTGCACTATGCTCAAAAAGGCCTCCCCCGCCAAGCCCCATCAATCCCATTTGGGAGAAACAACAGCCCAAAAAGTCAAAAGATGCCCATCCACCTTGAGGACCCTGACCAAAACACCCTAACTGATATTATACCTTTCTTAGGATCTGGCTGGGTCTGAGACTCGGACCAAATCACCTGACTACAACTTGTTCGACCCTAATGTGGTCGTGCCCCCTTTCCCCTTTTCTACAAACTATGCCTTTACCCCTGCAGGGGAATTTTTTTGACATCTTTGGGAAAGGGTGGCCCCTGTTGTTCACAACGTTTTAGTTAAGTTCTCTATAACTGTACTTTGGGTCCTATTTATCTTTCAAGCCACATTAGGATCTGAAAGGATTCATACAAATGGAGTCCTTAATCAACCTCACTTTTACCACCCCACAGTTCTCGGTTGATCGTCACAAGGGAGCAGCGGACTAAAGATTGAAGGAACCCATGGGAAATCTCCTGAGGGACGTTCCCAGACCCCTCACCCGGCTATTAGAACTGCCGCATGTTCCCCTTGGCTGGAAGAGTGGTTACAGCTCTATATATTTCATGGACAGAGGGTGGGAAGGGGTCAGAGGGCTCTTCCTGGTGCCTCACACCCCCGCGTCCCGCTTGATGGGGGGTGGGGGTGTGGGGTGCTGGGGAGGGCACATAAATGAATCCGTGTCCCAGAAAAGTTATCTAATCAATGACACCAGTATGCTCTGACAATTATGATTAATGTTTTTTTGATTCTAGGCAGGGGGTTCCGAGTTGGTTGTCCTGCGCCTCCATCTGACGTCGAGAGAGTTATATCTTGACTATATCTCCCAGTTTGTGGAGATTGTGCCCTCATTGGGCGAGGGTTGGGGAGGACATGTTCCCCTCCAAACCCTTTGTATTTACAGTATGTTTTTTACAAAATGTATTGATCGTTTATTTCTATTTTGTTCTTCTCTCTGTCTCTCCTTCTTGAGCTCCTCTACCCCCTTTTTCTTCTCTCCCATGCACGGTTTTCCTGGACACGTCAAACAGGGGACGGAACACTTGGACCTCAGCAGGTCAATTGTCATATCAAAAGAATCAGCTCCTGGGTTGAGTAGAAACAATAAATCTAGTGAGTCTCCTTTGCCTCTGATCCATGTCAGATCCCCCATCACACACCTCTGCATAATATCCTACAATGTTCAAGGCCTCAATTCGCCCCTCAAACGTAAGAAAATTTTGCAGCATTATCATACCCTCAAGAAGGATGTGTTAATGCTGCAGGAGACACATTTCCCGGCCTCATATACCCCTTCCTTTATCCATAAGGGTTACCCACAATTCTTCCTAGGGAATGCAGAAAACAAAACACAGGGTGTTGCAATATGCTTCGCCAAAACAGTAGACTTTACACCCAAACATATTCTTAAAGACCCTGCAGGCCGCTATCTTCTAGTCTCAGGCATGATAGGAGCCAACATGTATACATTCGCATTTTACTATGCACCCAACAAGGGCCAAGGCCCCTTTTTTGAATCTATGCTCAAAACCCTGAAGCCTCACCTGCAGGGTACTATAATTCTAGAGGGCGACTCAAATATTCCACTCGACTTCTCCATAGATAGTGTAAATCTAAATCAGGATGCTCCAAACCTAAACGGCCCCCCAGACAAAGTTCAAAAATAGCTGGCTTGCTTGATGCATATTGTTTGGTAGACTTACGGAGGGAAATGAACCCAAAGGCCAGAGATTATACTCACTACTTGGTCCCTCATCACACACATTCCAGGATAGACCACATCTTCACCAACTCCTCTACTATACCGTTCGTAACTTCCTCGAGAATATGTGACACCGTATTGTCGGATCACTCCATAATGACCCTTAAGCTCCAATGCCCTATGGGCCCTAATTGACCCTAGAAATGGCGCCTCAATGAATCGCTCCTGACTGACCCTGTCAAGTGTACAATCCTCGAGAACGCATTACAAGAAAATTTTAATAATAATGATAACCAAACAGTTTCCCCGGGCACCCTCTGGGCTGCCCACAAGGCGGTTATCAGGTGTAAACTAATCCAGATGGCTTCACAGCTTAAAGGAGAATGAAATGCGCATATAAAGAAACTGACCACAGAATTCCACTATCTTAGTAACCAATACAACAGAAACCCGAACCCAGATAGTTTAGCCTTAGTGGACGCCGCTAGAACAGAATTGAATATGGCCCTAACTACCTCTGCTGAGAAGCACTTGAGGTGGTCGGGGCGCGGTATTATATGCAAAAAGAGAAAATTGGAACCAAATTGGCAGTAACACTTAACCCCAAACCTCGCACTCTTACACTCCCTAAAATTAGGACCAAGTAAGGCGAACTAACTCAAAATCCCTTCAAAATTATGGATACCTTTCAGGAGTTTTATACCGCACTCTACGGAGACCAGACACAGACTAACCCACATAAATGTAATACCTTCCGGAGTGCGCATGCGCCGGTCTCCGTGATGGCTGCTTGATCGCGGAGCTCCGGGCTACCCTACCACCAAATGCCCTAAGTAGCAGCCATCCGGGTCCATCCACCCCAGACCAAGCGCCCCTTGATGCAGCGGAGGTAGCGGAGGAACAACGGGAGCCCCCCCTGTCGATCGGAGGCGGACGCCGGGACCGGCCCAAAATCGAGGCCGCGGCTGCGGCCTAGTCACGGACGGGACTTGAGCGGGCGGAACACAGACCAGCACCAGGCAGTCAAGGCCTCATGCCCAAAAGGTGAGGAAGTACCCTTGGCAAGTGAAGCTGTCCTCCAGGGCCTGTGACAGTGGACTTATTACAGTGGTTCTTAAGTGGAAACAGGCCCAGAATGGACTAGGCCCGCTCAAGCAAACCCCGCGCCGCAACGAGGGCTCCTAGGACACCCTATCCCACGGTCACCTCGCCCCCCCTATCTCTTTTGTGGGGACCTTTCAGTTACAAGGGGTCAGAGGTAGCCTTAACCCAGCATATCTCCCTAAAAGCCAGTAGAGACTGTTTTGGATCTCCACCCAGCTCTCCCTCATACTTCCATCACCATTACCCCTTTCTCATATTAGGCCTCACTTTATTATCGCATCTCCCATGTACGCAGCAGCAGTAAGAAGGGATATATCCAAGCATCCGGGGTTTACTAAACATACCTCAGACCAAGCTCCTTTGACCCCTCTAAACCAGCAGGACCCCAAGGCCAGAGACTTTCCTGAAGATATGGAGGCAGGGGCTGAGGGAGGCTCCCGAGTCCTTCCCGAGCAAGATCCGCCATCTTCTAATTTTCTGCCCCCCAAAACACGTCCCCGGCATCTACAGTGTCCCTCTTGGAACGGACTTTGGAAGAAATGTTTGCTTCCCCGGGGGGAGTGGGGATCACTGACCCTGACACCCCAGCATTGTTGGGGCCTCCCACCCCATCCCCGCCACCTGACCTGAGATTCATGATGGAAACCTTCTCTAAAATGCTGGCGAAGGGCCTGGCCCAAACAGCGGCCCAGATCACTTCAACTATCCAAGCTGACTTGCAGAACCTGGGCTCCAGGATTGAAGTGGTGGAACAAAAAACGGACCAAACCATCGCCAGAGCAAACCAGAATACGGCAAGAATCCAGGATCTTCAGGATCAGCTGGAAGCAGCCCATTCCAAGATTGACGACCTAGAGAACCGGTCCTGTAGATACAACTTTCGCCTACGGGGGGTCCCGGAAAACATTAAAGATGTTCAGGAGACAGTTCGTTCCTTCATTAAGGAAATCATCCCAAATATCCCAGACCACAGACTGGAACTGGACAGAGCTCATAGAGCCCTTCAAGCTCCTCGCACAGATGGCCTTCCAAGGGACATTATCGTCAAACCCCATTTCTTTGCGGTTAAAGAGGAGATTATGAGGACCACCAGGAAGCTGCCCCAGTTATCCTTCCGAGGTCACCCGGTACAGGTGTTTGCGGACATATCCCCAGCTACCATACAAAGGAGGAGGGCACTGAAACCCCTACTCGAGGTCTTATCAAACAAGGCAGTCAAGTACTGGTGGTCCTTTCCGTTTCGCCTTACTTTTTCATACAAGGAAAAGATCTATGGTTTCTCTTCTTTTAATGAAGGGGAACATCTCCTGGTTAAACTAAACCTCATTTCTTTGGATCCGGGCTCCTCACTCCAATCCAGAGCAGGGGGTTCCTCCAAGCGCCCATCCCCCCACAGTCCGATTCCCCCTGTGTGGCGACCAAACCACTCTAAGAAGTCTAAGGACTCTCACCCTCCTTGACCATTCCTCTAACAGTTTAAGGGTTTTGCTCTGACACGATAAGACTTTAATGTTCCTTCTGATTATGAACATTTGTCCACACCTAGGGGAGTGGTCTCTTACGGGAGGCTCCCTTAGGCCCCAGTTTAAAGTTCTCTTGGTTTAATGTTTTGTTATTTTCCATTAGGATACAGCTCTCCTCGGCTGATTGAGGTATGGGCGGGTACTCGTGGAATGGGAGGGTTGTGACACGCTTAACTCCACTCCCCCCCTCCCTCCTAACCCCCCCAATGTAGGGGTCCCGGGGTTGGGATGGAAGCAGGGGCTGGGAGGGTTTGGATTCCTAACAATACTATAACCCCCCGGGGGATAGCACTATTGCTATAGGCCTTCCTCTGCCACCGATTTGTGAGGAGGGGGGGGATGAGAGGGAGGGAGGGAGTATTCCCCCCCTTTTCTTTTCTTCTCCTCTCCCCCTTTTTTTTTTTTTGTTTTTGTGTTTGTTTTTGTTTTTTATTAATAATTCTTCCCTTTCACAGGGTTTTGTTTCAATTACCTATTGTTTTGCTCAGCTTCTGGGGTTCCACCCGATAGTTCTATTGATGTTGGGCTGTTTTGGAGGCGGGGCGGACGGCATGCTCCTCCCTCTGCTTACGGGCTCCACTTTCTGGTGTAGCGCGGGAGCAGATGTTTGGCTGCCGGTATAGGCAGTCGTTTATAAGTTGCCCTCGGGATATGGGAGTCGGTTTTCTGGCTCTCATCCCCCGAAGGTGGAGGGGGCGGACGGTTTTTGGCCGCTATCCCTCCCTCTCTCCTCTCCTTTATCTGCTTTCCTTCCCCCCTTCCTTTCCTGTCCTTTTCTTGTATCTCTTCTCTTTTCTCCAGGTGCCGTGGTGGTCCTTTTCCGGAGGCGGCGAAGGGTACGAGTTCCGCATTCACAATGAAGGTATACCCATCTGCCCAAGGTGGTGGGAATCGGGTGTGAGGTCCTTCGATAACGTAAGTGACTTTTTTCCTCTTTACAATGGTTCCCCCAGATAATTTACCCAGGGGTTTCAGAGTTGCCTCCCACAATGTGCAAGGCCTCAACTCTCCTGTAAAGCGTAGGAAGTACTTCCAGTCAGCCCACTCGCAGCATCTGGAAGTCCTTCTTATCCAGGAAACACATTTCCCCTCCCAGTTTTCACCTAGTTTCGTTCACAAAAACTACCCTCAATTTTCCTAGCTAATGCTCAGGACAAGACTAGAGGGGTGGGGGTCTTTTTTGGGAATAAGACGCGTTTTAACCTGCGTAAGATCATTAGAGACCCGGAGGGCAGATACATCCTGGTACTGGGGGACCTTGGGGGTTCCCCTTATTCTTTCGTGTCCTACTATGCCCCTAACACAGGTCAAATAAAATTCTTTCATAACATGTTGAAATCCCTCTCCCCTCATTTCGAGGGGACTTTGATCCTGGGGGGGGGGGATTCCAACACTGCTCTTGACCACATGATGGACAAGTCAAGGCCGGCCCACACTCGCCTTCTGCAACCCCCAAAAAGAAGCCTTAAACTAGCCAAACTCATCAACTCACTAGGCTTGGTGGATGTATGGCGGGAATATAATCCTACCACTAGAGATTTCATGCACTACTCAGCCCCTCATAAATCTTATGCTAGAATTGATCATATCTTCATGGGAACCACGTCTATTCCACGAGTCTTTAAGTCCTTCATTAGAGAATCCTCCTTATCAGACCACTCTATGGTAGTTGTCCTTTTAAGGCCCTTGGGAGACTTGGGGACCAGACCGCAATGGAGACTGAGGGAGTCATTATTGAGTAATCCGGTCCATTGTACCTTGCTCAGGAGAGACCTGGAGGAATATTTTAATTTGAATTCCAACCCTGAGACATCCAGTATGACCCTATGGGCAGCCCATAAAACAGTCATTCGAGGCAAGATAATCCAGCTAGCTTCCAAATTAAGAAAAGAGAGGAGATCCCACCTAGTTAAACTTGAGCAAGATTTTCATAAACTCGCAAAAGCACATAAGAAAAACCCTACCCAACAGTCCCGGTTGAAGCTGGAGGCAGGGAGGTCATCCCTTAATCTAGCTTTGACCACCCAGGACGAGAAACAAGCTCAATGGTCAAGTGCCCATTTCTACCTTCGTAAGGATCACATAGGCCCGAATCTAGCGTCCAAACTATCCCCAAAATTCAAATTATTTGCATTCCCGAAAGTAAGAGACCTGTCGGGAACCCTTACCCAAAACCCTCATAAGATTATGCCCACATTCAGGGAATTTTACGCAAAGCTTTACAGATCAAAGTTCTCGACCCCCCCATCCCAATCATACAACTTTCTGGACAGCGTCCCCCTCCCTACCCTGTCGGACGATCATAGACTTTCACTAGAAGCCCCCATCTCGGTATCTGAGATCCTAGATGTTATCAAACACCTCAAAAAGGGCTCCACCCCGGGGCCGGACGGTCTATCGACAGGATATTACAAGCAATTTGGGTCTACCTTAGCTCCGCACTTAGCGAATTTCTTTAACTCTCTTCAATCAGATGCAGTCCTCAATAAGGACCTTAACTCAGCTAACATAGCGGTTATTCCGAAACCAGATAAGGATCCCTCTGATGTTGGCAATTACAGGCCCATATCCCTAATCAACAACGACCTAAAAATTTTAACAAAAGTCTTGGCCAACAGACTTTTGGCCTTCATAGGACAATACATCCATAAGGACCAGGTTGGCTTCATTCCCGGGAGGCAGGGCCCTGACCAGATCCGTAGGGCTATTGACATCATCTCAATTCTGGGTTCAGGGTGGGGAGGGGGTCCAGCCCAAGAGGGCTTCATCCTGTCAGTCGACCTGCAAAAAGCTTTCGACACTGTCGAATGGTCTTACCTTTTTGAGGTCTTGGGTAGATGGGGGTTTGGCCCTAAATTTTTACACATTCTCAAAGCACTATATTCCAATCCCTCAGCCACTATTAAACTACAAAACTTCCTCTCCAAGCCGTTTAATATCCATAGGGGCACCAGACAAGGCTGCCCGCTATCCCCTTTGGTTTTCGCGATCGCCATCGAACCTCTGGCGATCGCTATCAGGGAACATCCCGATATTAGGGGGGTGAACAGCGGCTCGGTCAATCATAAATGCGCTCTTTTTGCGGATGACTTGCTGCTGTTTATCTCCTCCCCCCTGGTCTCGGTCCCGCACATAGTTAAACTCCTGCAGGATTTCGGCTCGGCCTCAGGGCTTCAGGTTAATATAGCTAAATCGGTGGCGCTAAACATCAATGTCCCGGAGTCCTTGATTAACCAGATCAGGGCCCAGTTCCCCTTTCCGTGGTCCCCTCAACAGATTCCTTACCTGGGTGTGAAATTGGCAGCTGGGTTTGACCAGTTATATTCCCTTAATTACCCCCCATTATTTAAACGAATTGAGGACGATTTGCGCAACTGGGAGGGGCTGGGCTTATCCTGGCTGGGCAGAATCAATACAATCAAAATGACCCTCCTTCCTAGAATCCTATACTATTTCAGGGCGCTTCCTATGCCCGTTAAAAAGGCTCAGGTAAACAAGATCCAGGCTCGGATCAAAAAATTTGTTTGGGGGCATAAGGGTTATAGATGTCCAGCAGAGGTCCTATGGAGACGGCGTTCCCAGGGTGGACTTGGCCTTCCAAACCTCTGGCGTTACTACCAAGCCACACAACTTGCCCAGTTCTCCATAATTTACGCCAGGTCCAATAGACCGGACTGGGTGGGATTAGAGAGACAGGCGGTCCCCAACAACACTTTAGACTATTTGGTTTGGGCAGCTCCTAAGACCAGGCCGGCTGTCCTATCCCCAACGCTTTCCAACTCACTTTCCCTGTGTGATCACCTCTTTAGCAATACGAAGCTGGCCTCCGCAGTTAGGCCTCTCCAACATATTTTTAACAACCCCCGATTCCCGCCGGGTCAAAACATCCGCTCTTTTAAGTGGTGGACAGATAAAGGCCTATATAGAATAGGACACTTCCTCTCCGCCTCAGGCCCCATCACCCTAGACCACTGCCTGGGCTCGCTAGATATGCCCTCCTCAGAGAGGTTCAGATTCCACCAAATTCACCATTTCCTAACCTCCCTGTGTAAGCATAATCAGACTACAACTGGTGTCACTACTTACGAGAAGTGGTGCTCAGACATCACTTCTCAAAAAGGAGGGATCTTGATTATTTATGCTTTACTAATGGACTACCCCGAGAAACCGCCTTACGCTGGGAGCTGGGAGTCTGACATGGACCTGAGATGGGATGCAGAGACTTGGTTTTCCCACTTCCTAAGAGCCTTCAGGGGAGTAGTGAATATCTCCCTGATGGAAGCCAGCGTCAAGATATTTATTCGGTGGTATCTTGTCCCCTCCCGTCTTGCGTCCATGTTCCCGGGCTCCTCGCCTCTATGCTTTAGGGGTTGCCATCTCTTGGGGACCTTCTACCACACCTGGTGGGAATGTCCCAAGATAAGGGGCTTCTGGAATAAAATCTTTTCCATTTTGCGGAAAGTGTCAGGCCAACCCATACCGCAGACACCTGAGATAGCCCTCCTTAATCACAGACCGGCAGGTCTCACGAAAACCCTGGGTAAACTTTCTCATTTTATTCTACTGGGGGCCAAGCTCACCATTGCCAAAGCCTGGAAAAAGCCATATGTCTCTGTCAAAAGGGCCAAGAGGAAGATTACATGGATCATGTCTCAGGAAAAATATGCAAATATGCTCTTGGATACCTCTCCTAAATTCGAGGCAATTTGGGAACCCTGGAGGCAATACCTTAATCTTCCCCTTTGAACCCGTTCGGCTTCGGGCAGGACTTCCTTGGTACCTTCTTCTCTCTCTCTCCTCTCTGTACTCATCTGGCTCCTTCACCAGTCTTCGATCTCTTTTCCTTTATCCCGTAATTGCTGCCCCTTTTTCTTCTCTTTCTTATTCACTGATTTAACAGGTTGTTTCGCTTTATGAATACACATACAGTGGGTTTAAGGGCGCATCCGAGTCTGGGAACTAGCCCTGGACAAATCTTACTGAGTATGTCTCTCCTGGGGGGGGGGGGGGTCTTGGGGGGTTCCGGAACAATTCCTGGCACAGTATGTTCCCACCTGGGGTGCTGGGGGTTGGATCGGGACACTCTCGGGGGCGTCCCCCTTACCTCCCCACCCGGGGTTGATTCCGAGATTATTTAAGTCTTGTTGCCACTTAACTGTATGTGAAGTTTGACATGATGAGAGCTACCTCTTGCTTATTGTTGAGATTTGTCATTGTATTTGTGAAACACCAATAAAGCTTTCAAAAAAAAAAAAAAAAATGTAATACCTTCCTACACGAAGTCCCTCTGCCCTCATTAATAAAAGATCACCATGACCTTATGGAGAAACCTTTCTCAACGGAGGAGATCTTGGAGACCATTAAAAACTCTAAATCAGCCTCCGCCCCTGGCCCAGACGGCTTCCCAATGGGATACTATAAAAACTTCAGTTCCATACTGGCGCCGCACATGGCAAGCTTCTTTAACTCTCTCCGGGACAGAGCCACACTCCTAAATGACCTAAATGTCACTTTCATCTCAGTCATCCCTATACCTCGGAAAGATGCAAATGATGTTGCCAATTACAGGCCCATCTCACTCATTAATAACGATCTCAAGATTATGACTAAAATAATGGCCACAAGACTCTTTAGCTTCATAAGCACATATATACACAGAGATCAAGTTGGCTTCATCCCGGGGAGACAGGGGCCCGACCAGGTAAGAAGAGAGATCAACATCATTTCACTTTTGCAATCGCACTGGGATGGGGCGACAAGAGGGATACCTCCTGTCATAGGATCAACAAAAGGCCTTTGACTCCGTCACCTGGCCTTATCTTTTCACAGTTCTTGGGAGATGGGGCTTCGGAGGAAATTTTTTAAGAACAATACATGCCTTGTACTCCAACCCAACGGCACAGATTAGTCTATTAGGTCACTATTCTCAACCCTTTTATATCAGAAAAGGAACCAGGCAGGGCTGTCCCCTTTCTCCCCTGATATTCGCGATAGCCATCGAGACACTGGCAATCTCCATCAGAGCGCATCCAGATATCAGAGGGGTAAGGTGTGGCACAGGGGAACACAAATGTGCCCTCTTTGCTGATGATATGTTGCTCTTTGTCACATCTCCGCTTATATCCACCCCAAATATATTTAAGCTCCTGTGAGAATTTTGGTACATATCAGGCTTAAAAGTTAATATGACAAAGTCGGTGGCGCTGAACGTTTCGGTTCCCAACACCTTGACAGAACAACTTAAACATTTCTGTTCACTTCCCATACTTGGGCATTAACTTACCAAATAATATTTCAAACCTATTTTCTGATAACTACCCCCTCATGTTTAAAGAGTTAGCAGAGGATATGCAATACTGGTTGAGGCGTGGTCTATCCTGATGGGCAGAATTAATGCGGTAAAGATGACTTTACTACCCCGCTTATTATGCTTATTTCGGTCTCTATCGATTCCCATTAAGAAGCTAACCCTAAAAATAGCCAAAATAACAAGGTTTGTGTGGGGAGATAAGGGTCACCACCTATCTGAGGAGATCCTGTTTCGGAAGAAAACTCAGGGAGGCCTGGGCCTTCCAAATGTCTGGTGGTACTATCAGGCAGCCCAACTGGTGCAACTCTCGATAGTTTATTCTAGGGGTCCTAAACCAGATTGGGTACAAATGAAGAGACAATCCATCCCATCCCACACAATTGACTTTCTCCTTTGGAGACATCCTAAAAAAAGACCATTGATACTGGCTCCCACCCTTTCCCACTCCATGGCACTATGGGACTCCGTTTCCAAACTCCCTTCCTTGATCTCCAATATAAAGCCCATAGCTCACCTTTTCCATACACCAGAATTCCCCCCAGGACTAAACATTCAGGCTTTCAAATCGTGGCTTAACAAAGGCCTCTTTAGCATAGGCCACTTCTTTACAAACACAGGCCCCTTACCTATAGACACTGCAAAATTAAACTTGAAATGCCAAATACAGAGTTTTCGACATACAGATATCACACTATCTAAACTCTTTATTGCCCAACAGCACAGAACCCCCAAATCCTACTAAGTATGAAACATGGTGTTCTGACATAATGGATCAGAGGGGAGGGATCTCAATCATTTATGCCACTCTAGCAGACAAAACTGACCCCCGCTGTATGTTAAAGCTTGGGAGTCTGACACTGATTCTCCTTCCGATCCCGAACTATGGTACCAAGCGTTCCAACGCTCCTCTAAAGGCATCATGAATATTTCTCTAATTGAAGCTAATATTAAAGTATTTACCAGATGGTATTACGTCCCAACCAGCCTAGCAAAAATTTACCCAAGTGCCTCTCCCCTCTGCTTCAGAGAGTGTAAACACCTAGGTAATATGTTCTACATCTGGTGGACATGCCCACGCATCAGATCGTTTTGGAACTCAATCCATAACTTAATCCGCAAAGTAATGGGGGCTCCTGTAAATCAATTTGCCCTACTGCACGTCAAAATTCCTAATATTCCAAAACACACTATGACCCTGATAAGATTCATGTTTTTGAGAGCGAAAATCTCATTAACCATGGCCTGGAAATCATGAGCTATTTCTATTCGAGCAACTAAAAGGAAAATTTCATGGATAATGACACAAGAGCAGATAGTGGAGGGGCGCATGCGCGATGCGGAGCTGAGCGGTCGCACTTGATCGGAGCTCCGCCGGCCTGAGACTGCATATAACACCCCGCGGGCGATCAGCACCACGCCGAGAGTCAACATTCTTCACATTCTTGTGTGTGAAGGCTTGTGCATGCCTGTGGGCAACAAAAAATCTCCCAAAAGACCGCCACAGCAGCACAATTTAACCCACTATCTTCTCCACTCTGCACAGAAGGGAAGCATGGCACAAAATGGTGGCAAGGCCCAGGCCTCATCCGGATCCTCAAAGACACAGACATCTGCAGGAAATAACAGTGAGTACACACCTCATCTCACTAAAGAGGATCTGGATGCTAGTCTTGCAGCTATTTATGAAAAACTAGCAGACAAATTCCAAACTGAAATTGCTAAATCAACCAATGCCCTCTCCCAGGAAATATCTGCCTTAGGGAACAGAACAGACGTTCTGGAAACTAAACATGATGAGCTTTCCCTGGCTCATAACGACCTCAGGAGAGAATTTGAGACCCTCTCAGATAACTTTGCGATTATGCAGACGCAATTAGAGGATCTCGAGAACCGAAATAGACGCAATAATTTGCGTATACGCGGGGTCCCTGAATCCATGACTGACTTGATGCCATCTGTTCTAAAAATTTTTCAAAAATTATTACCAGAAAAAAATGCAAAAGAATTTCTGTGCGACAGGATCCACAGGGCCTTAAGACCTAAACCTCCTCCAGAAAAACCCCCTAGAGACATTGTAATGTGTATGAAGGACTTTCTTATTAAGGAAGAGGTGCTGAGAGCGTCCAGAAATACCCCCAACATTGAGCTAGAGGGGGCTAAGATCCAAATATTTCCTGACATATCACAGGCAACCCTGGAAAGAAGGCGTAAAATGAAGGATGTCACCTCAGTCTTACAAAGTGCTAGAATACGCTACAGATGGGGATACCCATTTAAATTAACTGTACCCCACAATGGATCAATTTACACAGTTTTCAATCTAGAAGAGGGAAAAGATCTACTGGTTAAACTGGGCCTGCTTGATCAAGAACTACCACATGTCCCCTCAGGTACACCCAGACCATCCCCTATTTGGAATACACCAGCAGCTAGAGGTACCCAACGGAGATGGCGTCAACCCTTTAGAAATCAACTCTTCTTATCTCTTTTTTTTTTTTTTTTTTTTGCTAATAGTCTCATACTACACCTAACTTTTACGGAATTTTATAGTCAAGTACATAGAACTAAAGATTTCCCAACTGCGGTAGAGGCAACCCATGGAGATCGACGACCACATAAGGTTTATCCCCTACCAGACCCACATGGACTCCCCTGTACACCATCAAGAACTAGTTCGTCCGGGTCAAATTGGTCATCTAGAAAAGGGAGAAGATCTAACTTTTGACACATTTAACTAGGTAACACCCCATGTCAATTAAATTTACCCATAGGGGTAGACATCGCATAAGATCGTGAAACATTCTGACTCCACTGTAGGAAGTAAAATGCGGAAGAAAGGTCCCAACGGACACTATACAGTCCTTTATAAACCTAGAATCGGGGGAGATCGAGTTACAACCCCCATAAAGACCTGCGAGAGTCGTGGAGAAGGA
>BLSH010263062.1:203033-232867 GCA_018402905.1 Glandirana rugosa
CCCGTCAAACGTCAGTCACTGTGTCCACCCCCGTCAAACGTCGGTCACTGTGTCCACCCCCGTCAAACGTCGGTCCCTGTGTCCACCCCCGTCAAACTGTGTCACTGGCTGCAAACTGCCCCCACCTGTGTCACTGGCTGCAAACTGCCCCACCTGTGTCACTGGCTGCAAAGTGCCCCTCCTGTGTCACTGGCTGCATAACTGCCCCCACCTGTGTCACCGGCTGCATAATTGCCCCCACCTGTGTCACTGGCTGCAAACTGCCCCACCTGTTTCACTGTATACTGTGTCCTGTGATGCTGAGCTGTATACTGTGCCCTGTGATGCTGAGCTGTATACTGTGTCCTGTGATGCTGAGCTGTATACTCCTGACACAATATGTGGAATACAGGGGACAGAGTGGGTGGATTATATAAGGGGTGGGGCTTATTAAAAGTAGGAGGGGTCAAAGGGAAGGGCGGGCCTGGCGCCCCCCATCCAAAAACTTCACCAGCCGCCACTGCCCGTAGGTATAACTTCCGGATTAGGGGACTCCCTGAATCCATCACAGACGTTCAGGGTACAGTTTGATCTTTCATTAAGGAAATCATCCCGAACATTCCAGATCACCGATTGGAACTAGACAGGACCCATAGGGCTCTTCAGCCTCTCCGCTCAGATGGTCTCCCTAGGGACGTCATAGTGAAACCTCACTTTTTTGCTGTCAAAGAGGAGATTATGAAGCTCTCCAGAAACTCCCCCCATTTATCATTCCAGGGCCACTTAATTCAAGTTTTTTCAGACATCTCACCAACTACTATCCAGAAAAGGAGATCGCTCAAACCCCTCTTGGAGGTTTTGTCACAAAAGTCCATCAAGTACTGGTGGTCCTTCCTGTTTCGCTTATCCTTCTCCTTTAAATGCAAGAACCACGGCTTCTCCACATTTCATGAAGGGGAACATCTACTGGTAAAACTAAACCTTATTTCCTTAGACCCGGATACCTCCCTCTTATCCAAAGCAGCAGGCCCGTCCAAACGCCCTTCACCACAGAGCACAATCCCTCCAGTCTGGCACAATCAACATTCTAATAGATCCAAAGACTCACATCCCCCCTGACCCCTCTTCCTGCCCCTCTGAGATTCACCCTCTGGACTGGGAAGCTCTCCCATAGCCTCCAAGGCGGTTAACTGTTTCTAATTTTGACTGTTGTTTCGAGAATTTTTTCCTTTTTCAGTTTTTTATTGTTGGGGTAGTAAATTACCCCTGTTAATGTTGCTTTGCTCCGCAGGTTACTCTCCTCCTTGGGACTATGTTTTAAACCATCGGGGTGGGCTCCCCTCATTACCCTCCCTGGATCACGGCGCAGCCTTCCCGATATGTCCCCGTTAGGGGGCTGAGGGGAGGCCTGGGCCGGCGTTGGGGGGTGCACGCGGACGGGCTTGAACCCCCCGAAAGCCCTCAAAACGAGGGAACTCTCTTACATACTCCTCATTTGTCTGAATAGCTTTTCATTTGATTTAATGTATAATCAGTCTATTTTTACTCTGCTCCTGGGATTTGGTGGACTGTTGCTATTACCATAGTTTTTGCTATTGGGGGGCTCCTCGGAGGGGGGTGCCCCCTTGGGTTGCCCCCCCCTTCCCCTCCGTTGGACGCTCCCTTTTCATAGGGGGGTCCCTAAAGGACCCTTTTAGTTCAATAACTGTTTATCTTATTTGTACTGCCAATCAGTAGTATTGTTTCAGTTATACAATTTGGGTTGTCATAGGGGCGAGACGGAAAGCATGCTCCTCCCTCTGCTGTCGGGTCTTACCTCATGGTTCCCCCGAGAGCAGATGTGATACTGCCGAATAGACAGGTGTTATCGGGTTGGTCTCGGGACTAGGCCACTAGTTTTCTGGCTTCAGTCCCCAGACCACTTAGGGGAATGATGGACTTTTTCCACTCCCCCTCTCCTTGGTCTTTGTATCCCCTGGCTCTCTCCCTTTTCTCTCCTTTCCCTTTTCTTCTCTCCCTGTTTATTCTCTTCCAGGCACCAGGGCGGCACCCTCCCAAGGGACGTGGCATCCTCCAGCTTTTGTCCAAGACCACACACAGAGCTATCGTCTTGATATCATCAAGGAGGGGTAAGTTGCCCAACACTTACTCTTATACTTATCACAACTTAGACCATGGCATCCCCCACTAACTCCCAAGGTTGTTTAAAAGTCGTCTCTCATAACATACAGGGACTTAATCCCCCCCTAAAATGTAGGAAGTACTTCCAGGCAGCCTACTCACAGCACCTAGACGTCCTCCTCCTTCAGGAAATCCACTTTCCTTCACAATTCAACCCGAAGTTTCTCCACTGAGGCTTCCCACAATTCTATCTAGCGAATGCAACGGATAAGACGAGAGGGGTTGAAATAGTCTTCACTAAAGGCCTTGGGTTTCTTACCCGAAATGAAATTCGGGATCCTGAGGGAAGATTTATTCTTTTGATAGGAGAACTCAGGGGCAACACCTACACATTCCTTTCCTATTATGCCCCTAATACTGGACAGGTTACATTTTTTCAAGCAATGTTTGACTCCCTATCCCCCCTCTTTGAGGGGACCCTGATCCAATAATGCGCTTGACGTCATGTTGGATAAGTCGGGCCCAATTCGGTCTAGACTCCTCCAACCCCCAAAAAAGAGCTTAAAAATCGCCAAACTCCTAAATTCATTGGGTCTAGTGGATGTCTGGAGGGAGCTTAACCCTAACATGAAGGACTATACACATTTCTCAGCTCTCCACAAAACATTGGCCAGGATTAACCACATTTTTGTGACTGCTCCTTCTATCCCATCTGTCTCTAACTCCCTTATAAAAGACTCCCCGCTATCTGACCACTCAATGGTAATCCTTCTTTTTTAGACCTCAAGGGGTTTCGGGCCCTAGACCGCAGTGGAGACTGAAGGAATCCATTCTAAATAACCCAGTCCACTGCACGCTATTAGGACCTTAAAGAGTATTTCAGCCTAAACTCGGGGTCAGAAGTTTCACATATGACTCTTTGGGCTGCCCACAAAGCAGTTATCAGGGGTAAAATTATACTCCTTTCCGCTAAGCTTAATAAACAGAGAAAGAGCGATCTAGTCAATTTACAGCGGAAATTTCACAAACTCGCTAAAACACATAAAAAAAACACAACCCCACTGTCTAGGGCTAATTTAGAGGCAGGTAGGGCGGCCCTAAATTTAGCTTTAACCACCCGGGCTCAGAAACAAGAGCAATGGTCAAATGCGCAGTTTTATCTCAGAAAAGATCCTATAGGTCCTAAATTAGCGGCCAGACTCTCTCCAAAACTCAGAACGTTCTCTTTCCCTAAGATAAGGTAAGGGACCCGTCAGGGACCCTAACACAAAACCCTCACAAGATCAAGTCCTCTTTCCAAGATTTCTATGCTAAGCTCTACAGGCCGGAGTACCCAGCTTCATCTCCAGTCCTGTCCAACTTTCTCGATAATATTCCCCTCCCTAGCTTGTCCAAAGATCATTGCCTTGCCCTAGAGGCTCCAATATCGGAGACTGAGGTTCTTGACGTAATTAACCACCTTAAAGGGGGTCCGCTCCTGGTCCTGATGGACTTTTGACAAGATGCTATAAGCAGTTCGAATCTATCTTAACCCCCTACTTAACTATTTTTTTTCAATTCCCTACAAGAGGGAACTCAAGTTAGTCCGGATCTTAACTCGGCCAATATCTTGGTCATCCCGAAGCCAGGCAAGGACCCTCCGATGTCTCCAACTATAGGCCTATCTCTCTAATCAACAATGACCTCAAAATCCTAACCAAAATCCTGGCCAACATACTGGTGGCCTTTATAGGAGAGTATATTCACAAGGACCAGGTTGGATTTATCCCTGATCGTCAAGGGCCTGACCAAATCTGCAGAGCAGTAGATCTCATCTCTCTCCTTAGATCTGGATGGGACAGGGCCCCCCTCAAGAAGGCTTTGTTCTCTCGGTAGACCTTCAGAAGGCGTTTGACACAATAGAATGGCCCTATCTCTTCGAGATCCTCGGTCGCTGGGGCTTCGGTCCTTGTTTCCAACAGACTCTTAAAGCCTTATACTCCAACCCCAGAGCGAATATTAGACTGCAAAACTTTCTCTCGGACCCTTTTACCATTAAAAGGGGCACCAGACAGGGGTGCCCGTTATCCCCCCTAATATTTGCAATCACTATGGAAACCCTAGCGATAGCCTTAAGGGAAAACCCAGATATTGGGGGGGTGAGATGTGGCCCACAAACCCATAAATGCGCACTATTTATTACCTCCCCTCTCGTCTCTATGCAGAACATCCTTAAGACCCTGCAGGACTTTGGAGAAACTTCGGGACGAAAGGTCAATATGTCCAAATCAAAAGCACTTAATGTCACTCTCCCTGAGTCAACGGTTCAACTTCTCAAGGACTGGTTCCAGGTGCCCTGGAGTCCAGCCCACATTCCCTACCTAGGTATTAAACTCTCAGCTAAAATTGACCAACTTTACTCCATCAATTACCACCCCCATATAAACAACTTAGAGGACATAGATTGCAGGAGGAAATTAAATCTCTCCTGGCTGGGTAGAATAAACGCGGTCAAGATGACCCTCCTACCCAGGATCTTATACTTCTTTCGGGCCCTAACCATCCAAATTAGAAAACCAGAGCTCCTTAAACTCCAATCAATAATCAAAAAATTTGTTTGGGGAAATAAGGGCTTTCGATGCCCTGCTGAGGTTCTCTGGAGAAGTCGCAAACAAGGGGGCCTGGGGCTCCCTAACCTCTGGAGATACTACCAAGCCGCCCAACTCGCACAATTCTCCATGATCTGTACACAGAGCAACAGACCAGACTGGGTGGGAATTGAGAGATAGGCAACCCCTTTTAATACTCTAGACTACCGGGTGTGGGCCAAACCCAAGTCAAGACCTCCAATTCTGTCCCCAATGCTCTCTCACTCAATAACCCTTTGTGATCACTTATTTAACACTACCAAACTGTCATCCCCTACTCGACCTTTAGAACATCTTTTTAACAACCCCCGGTTTCCCCAGGCCAAGATATCAGGGCTTTTACCTGGTGGACTAACAAGGGCCTATACAGAATAGGACACTTTCTATCACCGTCTGGCCCCATCTCCCTTGAACACTGTTCTAACAAACTAGATATGCCCCAGCGGAAAAATTCCACTTCCACCAGATACACCATTTCTTAGCGACAATTTGGAGGTCCACTCTATCCTCCGGTGCTATCACCCCCTACGAAAGATGGTGCTCTGATGGTCCTACCCTGAAAGGGGGAACCTCTAGCTGGGAGAGGGACTTGGGCCTAAGTTGGAATGGGGACCTCTGGTTCTCCCTCTTTTTGAAATCCTTCAGGGGTATGGTTAATGTATCCTTGATGGAAGCGAGTGTGAAGGTAATTTCCCGGTGGTACCTGGTACCTACCCGACTCTCGTCCATGTTCCCGTACTCTTCCCCGTTGTGCTTCAGAGGCTGTCAAATCCAGGGTTCCTATCTTCATATCTGGTGGGAATGCACCAAAATCAGGGGATTCTGGAGCAGAATTTTTACATTACTAAGGTTGGTCACAGCCCACCCTATACCTCAAAGTCTGCAGATAGCGTTACTAAATCAATGACCAGAGGGCCTATTCAAGTCCCTATTCAAATTAACTTACTTTATCCTGCTGGGAGCCAAACTCACCCTGTTGAAAGCCTGGAAAAAACCCTATGTCTCCTTCAACGCGGCTAAGAGGAAAATCAACTGGATCATGTCCCAAGAAAAAATCTCTAACATTCTCCTTGACTCCTTCACCAAATTTGATATTGTATGGGACCCTTGGCTGACATATCTCAACCAGACCCCCTAAAGCGAATTATTGGCTCTAGTGGGTGCCACGCCCTGATGCCTTCTTCATACTATACTTCTTAAATCCTCTAGTACCTTTTACCTGTCTCCTGCCTCTCCCTCTACTTTCCCTTTCACTTTTTTCCTCCCTTTCTCTCTCCCCTTTTGCACCTCTCCAAAGTTATTCTCTTTTCTTATATTAACAGTATGGTTTTCAAAAGAGATGGGCTATATGTCAAAGGATAGTCCTTGCCCTATTACTGTATTTATGCTCTTTATTTGTACTTTACTGATTTTGTTTGGTTCGTTTATTTGGAAGGACACGCCAGCCCTGATATGACCCTAGCCCAGACGCAGCTTGTTCCCTTTTGCTGCGCTGGGTAGGGGAAATGATCGGAGCTGTGGAGCCTACCTTCAATGTTCCATTATTGGTCAGAGACTCTCATTTACCTCTGTTAATGTCGTTTGATTGAAGTTTTGTTTATAACCTGGGTGAGGCCCTCCCTTACCTTTTATATGTATAAACCACTGTACATGATAAAAACCAATAAAAACTTTTAAAAATAAAAGCACAGAGGCATCTCCCCAGCCATCCCGCGGACAGGCTGCATGGATCGGTACCTATACCGGCCGCGGTCCCACTCAGGATCACGATCGCGACACACATCTCCATCACAGGCGACCCCTGATCCTAAGATGGCCTCCGTACCACATGCTGCATCCCCTTCCAGAACCACACCACATCTCACAGTGTGAAGTGGTGGATCCAAAGAACTTCACAGACATTATGGAGGCAAGTGACATAGGGGGACATGATGAACCGGGGGGAAGCCACAGCAAAATTTCCCAGGCAGTAACTGCCCTCCTCACCCCCACCATACCAGCTGCAGTGTAACGGCTGTGGTGGCAGGCATGTCACAGATCAGAAAGAAGATAATAGAACACCCCCTGAGGCTCTCAGAAGCCAAACAGTGTATATCCTCTCTTGAGGACGAACAATATCAATCTAATGCATCCATGGAGCAATACTCTCAGGCACAACAAATCCTCCATGATTGAATAGAGGACAATTTAAGGTTCATAGATCTCCCAGAATCCATTAAACCGGGGTCCTTGCCTGAAATATGTAGTACTTTCATTCCGGGGATCCTTGGCATAAACAGGCCCTGTGTAACAGAGAGGGCACACCGAGTAGGCGCTACAACAATCGCAAGAGCCCCAGGCCAGTGATAACCAAATACCTAAACTACTACGACCGACAGGCCATCCTACAAAACTTTCTGAAAGCTAAATCGCTGGAATTTGAGGGCCAATAAATCCTGATCTTCACTGATTACTCAGCAGAGGTTTCACGGAAATACAAAGAATTTCAACCGGTCTGCTCTGAGCTCTTCAAGAGAGGATTCGGTTTACATTCACCTAACTAGCTGTTCTCCGCCTACAAACCCCAGATGGGGAACAATTATCATTCCAATCCCTGGATCAAGCACAATCTTTTCTTCGCTCACTCTCGTCTAAATCACCCATGTCAGAAAACTTCCAAGATAAACCCAAACATGGGCCCAGGGAACAAAGTTGCCCTAGAAAAGATCCTCCTAAGCGTCTGAGAGCAAATCTTCTTGGAGACACGGAACAATTTTACTGACCAACTCCACTTCCTCTGCTCTGTCTAGGAAATGGTAATATTCATTCTCCCACCCTATGCAAGGGGAATGTTATTTGACAAAATGTTATGTTTGGTTGAAGACCCCTTGATTGGGCCAGTATCTACCAAGACGCTAGCTCCTGATAAGTTGATTTATTCCTTTTACATTCGCCTGTTATACTTGTTACTTCTCCTGCATAAGCTATTGGTTGGGTCACACTGCTGGCAAACCCCCACCAAGGGGAGTGAGAAGTTCACTCCATGGGTGGACATTTTGTTACACCACATATGGTTCTTCCCCCGTATGCCAGTACTTCAGTGGAGATGCCACCAATATCCCACCAGCAGCTCCTTAAACATCAGTTGAGGGCTGGTGGCTTTGCTGGCAGTGGTTAGTGCATGTGGAAAAAAGAGAAGTCTGTTACATTACTTTTGTTAGACTTTGGTTTGGTTTCTGACCCCTCACCTCCCCCCTCTCTTTTCTCCCCCTCTTTTCCTTTATGAGGGTTCTTCTCAGCTTATACTATTCAGGCCTTGCTTATTTACAAACAAGACATGCACCCCCAGATGCAGTTTGGAGTAGGGGAAGATATTATTAGAATACCTCAAAGCAGTTAACCCCACATCATATTAAATGAGAGTAGTGTCATGGAATGTTAAGGGGTTACGTTCCCCGGCCAAAAGAATTAAAATCCTAAGACACCTCAAGCAACTCAAAGCTGAAATAGCTCTACTGCAGGAGACCCATCTAGCACAAGATGACTTCCCTTGCATGCAAACATTATGGGTAGGCAAAGTCATAGGGTCAGCAGCCAAAGGGGGCGTAAAGCGGGAACTTTGATTCTTTGCCATAAAAATCTTAAAGTGTAACTCCACTTTTGTTGAGAAAAAAAACATGTGATCTCTGTACATTGCAAGGATTGTAGCAACCTTTTTTTGCAGATTCCTACCTTTTGTTATTCTGAAGAAATACCACTGTGTTTTTCTGTGCCTCTGTACTGAGTGGGTCTAATGGGAGTGGTGTCATAATTATCAATCAGGTGTGCAGCTGGAGAGCACTAATTAGGAAATCTGCTGGGCCTGCATGCCTTTAGACGTGCTCCTATTACAAGTATCTCTCCAAAAATGACATTTTTGTTGCAGGGAATGCCTGAAATCTGACTTATATCTTAGGCAGACTTCTGGGAAAATTGGTGAGCCAATCACACAAGCAGGAAATTATGTTTCTGGGAAGTGGTCAGTACACACTCTGTGTACAGAACAACTCCAGGTATTGCAATGCATTCTCAGAAAATTACAGCAGTTGCAGATTGAAAAGGAAAGGTCAATTTTAATAATAATCAATTACAATATGATTTGTATCGCAATTGTATACACTATATTAGTTTTTCTTTATTTGCTATTTTTCCCCCCAGGAAAGTGGAGTTACCCTTTAAATATGACCTGGTTAGTGTTGAAAATGAATATTAGGGTAGATTAATTTTAGCCCGACTAAATTTTCTGCCCCAAACTCTCCCGGCAGGTCCTACTTTGCCTCGCTCACACAACAAATTATGCACATTCATGACCTAGTGATCTCTGATCACATTCCAATCTCCGTCACTCTGAATGATTCTATCTTGGGGGAGTATGTCAGACACTGGCGCTTTCTCTCATACCTAAACCAGAACAAGGCTTTTACACTTATGCTAGAAAATGCATGGCTAGAATACACAGAAACAAACGCACCCCACATGAATAATCCCACACTCTTTTGTTAAGGGGGAAAAGCCTACCTTAGGGGTAAGACTATTTCATATGTAGCTAATCATAGAAAAAATACACAAAAGTAATATGTAGAAGCTAGCGAAAGACTCAGAACCGCCCAGAAACAGCTTAACAGCCACCATACACCTGAAAGTATACAAAGATGGCAGGAAGCTGAACGCCTGTTCGATCTATGGGCAGACAGCTTAGAAAATATTAAAGCATCCCAGAAAGACCTCTATTACCACAAGTATGGGAACAAAACCGAGAAGCTATAGGCGAGGCTGAGCAGGGGAACGTATCAGCCAACTCACATATCCTCCCTGAAGGATTCCAAAGGCATACTGCATACATCCTCCAAGGATGTAAAGAGGATACTAGAACAATACTACACAAATGTATATGCCGACAAACCTATTGATTTACACAAAGCAAATAAGTTACTACCCTCTGTCCTTCCACCCACAATGGAATCAGAACACCTGATGTATTTGAACTCCTCTTAAGGAACTAATTGATGTCCTTAAACAACTTCCAAATGGCAAGGCCCCTGGTCCTGATGGTTACACCCCAGAGTTTTTCAAATGAACTAAAAATATGATCTCCAGCACCCTATTAGAGGTCTATAACAACATTTGGCAATGGGGCTCTTACCTACCTACTGGCCACACAGCCGCTATCAAGTTGATCGCAAAAAAAGGGAAAGGCCCTACAGAATCCAGTTCCTATCACCCAATATCCCTTTTAAATGTAGATTCCAAGATTTTGTCTAAGATAGTGGCTACATGTTTGACATCTATCATGCCTTCCCAAATTCACCCAGCACAAGCAGGGTTCATAAAGGCAGATCAGCTGCCGCAAACATATGTAAAGTGAGAACAGCCCTAGAATACGCCAAGTCTAACCCATCGAAAGACCTGGCCATCATAACATTGGACGCATAAAAGGCTTTCAATAATGTTAGCTTTGCCTGGCTTACCAAGGTCATGGAGAAATCAGTCAGGCCCCTTCTGCCATTTCATAGAGAGCCTGTACTCTGCTCCCTCAGCCAGAATATCAGCGGCAGTATACCTTTCTAACCCATTTACGCTACACAAGGGGGCACGACAGGGGTGTCCCCTATCCCCACTATTGTTCAATCTAATCTAACTATTGGCCACGGCTGATCACGTGGTAAAGAGCTTCCAATGGAAGCTATTTACCGAGATCGGTAATGCGGAGGGTCAGACTGACCCTCTGCACCACCGATCACAGCGGTGCGCGCCCCCGCAGGCGCGCTATCGCGGGTTATCCTGAAGATGTCATTTTACATCCAGTCAGGATAAGGAAGTCACCGCCCGGCTGTCATTTTTCAATAGGCCAGGCAGGAAGTGTTTAAGCACAAAGACGTGCAAAAAATTATAACGCTGCTATGGCGTTCTTATGGCACAAAAAGAAATCTAGAATATCTATTAATAAACAGTTTCTCCCAAGGAGTGAAGGAGGTGCAAATTTCCCAAATATTAGATTGTACAATATTTCATGTCTTCTAAGATTGGGGATTGACTGTATCCTCAAAGCCTCAAGATATACAAACTTTGATCTGGGATCAACCCTGGTCCAGCCTTACAACCTCTCCAGACTCCTGCATAGCTCAATAAGGATGATCCCTACCCACCTCAAACATAATCTACTGATCTGAGACACGGTCATTGTCTGATGGGAAGCTAGAAAATGACTGGGTCTGTCTTCTCACATCTCCAAACATCTTCTGATACAAGGAAACCATATGTTTCCCCAAGGCCTTTTATACAAACCTTTCTCAAAGTGGAGAGACAAAGGCCTGATAAATGTCTGCTCCCTATTCGAGGAGGACACAGAATCTATCAAATCCACAAAATCCTGGTGGAGGAATTACATATACCACAGAATCATTTCCTACAAATATATCAGCTAGCAGATGTTGTGCATAAAGTTTGCCCTAACAAACTTAGCAGATTCTGCACAAAAATACTCCATAGAAGACATATACAAACTGCTAAACTCCTACTTCACAAAATCCTTCCACTATACTTCTGTTAAAGCGTGGAGCAAAGAAATCCCCAATGAGGACATTGTTGATAAAATTCTGGAAGTTTACACCCACCCTCACTAATAACATATGAGACCTGGAGGGAATCCCAATTCAAATTAATGCACAGAGCCTTCATCCCTTTTTCTACCAACCATGGGTCTCAACACAACACCTCCTGTCCCTGGTGTGCCTCGTCTAGACCAACCCTGTTACATCAATTCTGGTCTTGCCCTCGCATTGAAGCCTACTGGAACCAGGTAATATCATTTATCTTCGGGATAACAAACTCTACACTGGGTACCCAAAAGTGAACAACCCTTGTGGGGTTACGGTCATGCTGAATCTGCAGGACAGCTACCAGTGGACACTCATCTGCCTACTAACAGTTCACAGGTCAGTTTTTAAACAACGGATCTCTCCTACTCCACCCTCTATTTCAGGAATCAAAAGAGAACTTAAAACATTACTATTCCGAGAAAAATTGGACATATTACTACAAAAAGACTACAACAACAAGAGTTTCTTTAGGAGATGGAGCTCCTTCATAGAAAATAGCCTAACTTCTGAGAAAAAGAACTCCAGTCCCCTATATCTTCCCAGTTTATGCAGCTTACCTGAACAACAACTTAATTTCCTCTTTAATGTACTGCTTCACCCGACTTTCCATACAAGGTCACTGTTATAAATAAAGGCAATTGTATGCATCTGCTATAGTGGTAAAACATCCCACATGATCTCTCTCTCCTCTGTTTATTTGGGAGATAGCAAGCTCATAAAATGTACTCTCTCACCTTCCCCCTCTCACCACCCTCCTATAATTTCCACTTTTTCTATCCCTCTCCCCCCTCTATTCTACTTGCCTTTTCACAATTTTTCTTCTTGATTTAGGGGTTTCTTGACCCTGCCCTCAGGGAAACTTAGCTCATTGTATCTACTAAACTGGTAATTGCTTCCCTCTTTATATAGTTAGCCTTCAAGGGCTACTGCCTCTTATTGGATGGTCTTACTTTATTTCAATGTGTAAAAAATTATTAAAATGCTTCCTTAACACTGTATTAATGTGAACCACCTAATAATTTTTTTTTTTTTATAAAATGGCGTTGGCGGCAGCCCGCAGACACAGCAAGGAGGCCAGCATCAGAGAAGTCCTACAGTGACAACAGGGCAATCCTTTTCTTAACCTGCCAGTGAAGGCTCCTCTGGCTCCTCTACCCCATCCACACAGAGGCCGGCTAAATCTAAAGCCCGCAGGGAGCCTCCCAGCAACACCACTCCAACTGACAACATGGAGGTAAGCTCTGCCCAGGCCACTGGCCCTACAGCCCACCGAGATAATGTGCTGTATTTCCCACAACCGATAAACCAGTATCTGACATAGTTCTAAAAGACATGCTTATATCCCTGCACTCATCTCTCCACTCTGACATGCTCTCCTGTATTAACCAATTAAAAGGTGAAATCCAGGACTTAGGAGAAAGAGTAGAAAGAGTTGAAACATCTATGTCTAAAGTATCTGTTTCCTTCAACACTATGGTAGATGCCCATGAGGACCACTCTGGGGATATTATGTGGCTGAAGAACAAAGTGGCTGACCTGAAGGACAGATTCAGGAGAAACAATATTAAAATAAGAGGGGGGATGCAATCCCACAGGACCAGCTGATGCAATATGCCCACACTCTTCTCCACCCTGGTTCCATCGCTGGCCCCTATGGACCACCTCGTTGACAGAATACACAGACTGCCAAAACCCTCCTTCCTCCATCAAGAGGTTCCAAGGGATCCAAGGATTCACTTCTTCAATACCAAAGAAAAGATCCTATCTGCCACCCGCCAGATGAAAAACCTCCCTGAACCCTACTCTTCAGCACAGCTGCATACAGACCTCTCGCAACACATCCTTCGATTCCGCAAGAACTTAGCGACAGTGACGGTGGCCCTGCAAAACCACAAAATCTCACACTGGTGGAAATATTCTGCAAACGTACTAGTCACGCATAACGGTGCTACAACCCCACTTAACACCCTGGAGGAGGGCATGCTTGCCCTGAGGCAATGGGGCATTGTACCAGACTCACCACTGGCGGAATGGCATAGTGGACCACCTTGCCTGGTGCAACCAGATTGGCAAGTGGTCTCCCACTAACAATCTACAAAATCAAATGGATCTGGAAGCTCCTGAATCATTTCATCAGCCTACCAATCTTATCCCTGGCCTGAACAAGCCTTCTCTTTTGCCCTCTTTGTCCCCCTGCTCAGCTTCATCGCAGACTGTATATTTCTGCACACAGCCCCCAGTATTGGCCACCCTCTTAGACACTTCGTATTGTTTATTCCTCCCCAAGTTTTGTTTATTGCAGCACTTAGTTGGTTCTTCATCACAAGCTTAGCCTCTTTACCCTGCATGGACGACCATTTTTATCAAAACATATCTACCCTCATCATCTTTGGAGACTTAGCCCCCTTCAGTGCCCGGATCATTGCCAACCAGTTACTATGCCTCTCCAATGCCACTAAAATGTCTATCTCTTACTGTCAGGGGTCTCAACCACCCAACCAAAGGGCTTTCTCTTTGGAAAGAAGCAGCCACAGCGAACGTGGATATTCTTTGTGCACAGGAAATGCATTTTCACAAAGATGCAACCCCCAAATGTAGGCACAATGACTACCCATATATATTTCTGGCCAGTATGTCCAAGAATGAACATGGAGCCTTCCTAGCTATAAGTAAATCTGTGACTTTCCAACTCAAACAATCCATATTAGACAATGAGGGTAGATATATCATTATTACAGGGGACCTAAACTCCAGACCATTCACCATCATTAAGGTCTATACCCCCAACACACATCAGTTATGGATTCTGCGCAAGATCTTCAGACTCATCTCCCATGTCAGGTATGGACAACTATTGATGTGCGGAGACTTTAATGCAACCATTCACCCTATCCTGAAATCCAGCTCAACATCCAAAGGAAGACATCACTCTCTACAAGACCTTTTCCATTTTCCTTTTGCGATGTCAACATGCATGTGAAAGGGACTACAAGTTATTTTCCTCCAGGCACCACTCATACTCTCATATTGATTATTTTGTAACTGACCATTAAAAGGTAAATTTTAAGGACCATAGTCCTGGTGGGTCGGACTATTTAGGCACTTCAGATTCAAAATTATGTATAAAAAAATATAAACTTTATTATTAAAAATTGTATAATGTAAAAAGAAGGAAACAAAACAACACGGTTTTTTAAAAACATATGTGTAGTGTAGCAAACATTGTACATTAAAATATGATTATAACATCATGTGGGAACACTAAGCCCCTATGCCTCAACGCGTTTCACTGACTTGCTTCCTCAGGACACATTCAGGGGTCATGGAAAACAAACAGTCTCACTGTTTAAGACAAAACACACATATCGGTATTATACACAATTATTATTCATAAAGCAGCCACCAACTCATAAATTAGGCTGAGACTTGACCATAGATGTCTTCACCTTACTAGTGACAGGACGTATGTGCATAACGAAAAGGAATATACGGGTTCCCATCCACGCATCAAAATAGCCTGGAATGGTAGTGGGTATAAACCTCGGGACCTAAAGATGCCCTTGTAGTGCTCTAATAAGAGAAAATCCCAATATTTATAGAAGAAACCGGCATCAAATATCCAAATCAACAGACCACCAAGACAAAATTGCAACACTTACTGATTACTGTGGTAGTGTCTGCATAGATCCCACACAGTAAAGATAGGGTAAAGTAACCAGATAGGGATACTAATGTCATATATTCCTTTTTGTTATGTACATGTGTCCTGTAAAAAAATATATTTTTAAGTGTTTTGGATAGCATCGGGAAGGGTTGTCACCCCTGTATCATTTGTTTTGCTGGTTGTGCCCCATTCAGAAGATTTCATCTCCCTTTCTGCCCCTGTGACAATTGGATTTTGAAAATTTTGGGTTGTTGTGGAAACGAGTACTGGTGATAAAGCTTCAATGGAGACACCTTTTTCCCACGATAACTCTTACAGGAGTGAATTTCCCTTTTTCGTGGTATATTACCTCCCACTTCCTGTTGTCTCCCTCCGTTTGTATGTAGGAGTCGTTTGTAGGTCAGATGTTTGTAACCCGGGGACTGCCTATATATAGATATGTAATTCTGAGACTTTTCTGACTCTCATTTACAACATGTTTGTTCTGGGTCTAAGATTCAAAAATATTTAATTCAGACACAGCCAGACAAATAGTATTTTCAGAAGACAACAATCACAGCCCTTATCCTTCCCTTACAACAGTCAGTTTAAAGAATTTTTGACTGCAATTTTATTCATACGATCATAAGAACATGCGGTTTTCAAACTGATCTTGCAGTATAGTGAGAAACTTTGCCAAACTCATGCCATTCTATGTGAGTTCTGGGTACCAGGGTTTAATAAGATTATGTTAAAAAAGGAAAAAAAAAACTCTTGTGTAATACAAGAATATTTATTCTTTTGCCACCACGCGCATGAGCAAGTTCTTAAAACATGGCTAAATGATACAAAACTAAACAGTGCCAGTAATGCAATGTGCTAGCTTACAAATAGACTGCATATGGACAAAAAAGTACTAATATCTTAAACTCCAAGGGGTATATTGAAATAAAATTTACATAATGAGAAAGATGTAAATTTTCTCCAGTGGTAGAGAAGCACCCTGCTGCTGAATATATACACATTCTCTAATGCTATATTAGCTCACACAATGGCTCCTGAATAAATTTGTCATTTGTATGTTAGAAATTCTTGCTGCACGCTCAAGTTTAATGCCTCTGTTTGATCAAATAAACCTGTTTGTTTGGAACTTTTCAGCCAGAACTCTAGGTGTGACATTTTATATTAGTTCCTGGAATGGTACAACTTTTCATGACCTGATATTTGGCCTTAAGAATAATCATTGTGGGAAATTACATTTGTGCATTTCAGCTAATTATGTTCTGTTCAATGAATTGTTGCAGAATCCCATTTCCATTTTAAGTTTATCTCTTTGTACTTGTATACACTACCTTCTGTTTTGCTGCAAGTAAAGAAATTAAAATATGGTGATGTATTCATGGTCTGCTATAGTATCAATAACATTCACAGTTGTCACTGACAATATATGCATATTTACATTACCTTATTCTTGCTAATCTTAAGTCACAATAAAGAAAATAATATTCAACATAATTTTGGTTGTCAGTAGGCATTTTTAAAATACTTCAGTGTGCCTGCTCATAAACCTTGTTTCCAAAGGGTGTTCTGAAATGTTAATTAACATAAATGCTTAGGTTGAATTTTTATGTCTGTATTACAGTGAATATTTTTAGACCAAAAAAGGTTAGAATTTAATTTGGTCGGATTCGCTCAAATTTCAATCTAAGATCATCCACTATACAGTATATGGGGGGGGGGTACAGATTGTCAAAACAGGTCCTCTTTTGCTCATAACTTGAGAGGGGCTTTAGATTTCCACATCTAGCACTATATTATCAGGCCGTTCTCGGTGGTGCATTCCCACAATTAAAAACCTGAATGGATAGCTATGGTGAGAAATGCACTACACTCAGTCCCTTTAGATTTTATCAAATGGCAGCCTATGAAACAACAGTTGCCTATTTTAGCTCCTACTTTGTCCAATTCTCTATTAGTCTGGAACAGGGTGTGGAACAATCCAAACTTTCTATTGCCCTATCACCCATTGGCACACTTTTTTAACAATCACACTTTTCCGCTGGGTCAGAATCTGGAGGCTTTTCAATGGTGGTTAAATAAAGGTCTCTAGGCTAACTGGTACCCTATTCCATATGCTGTGGTCATGCCCAAAGATTCTCCCACTTTGGTCTCAAATAGGTAAAATAATAACTGATTTCACAGTCATATCCCAGCAACTATCTCCAGATATGGCAATTCTATCATTAGAACTGTTTTTCACACAACCTTCATATAGAACTATAACCCCCACATTTTACTAGCAACTAGACTTAATATACTTACAGTATCTCACAAAAGTGAGTACACTTCTCACATTTTTTTTTTAATTCAATAGATTTTTATTGAAAGATATTTGAACAATAATAGAAAGGGAAGGGATTACACGGGGAGGTAAATATGTAGCATGTCAGTATCTGAGTAATATATAAGAGAAGCTGTTACATAACATGAGAATAATCTGAGTTTCAACTATAAATGTAACTGTTACAACATGTTAATTAGTACACGACTAAATATGAGATTTGAGGTGAGAAGAGACAGGAAAAAGAAAATAAAAAAAATAAAAAAAAGAGGGGGAGAGGGCAGAGGTAAAGAAGAAGAGGGAGGGAAAGAAGGGAAGGGAGGAAGGGAGGAGATATCCCTGGTGCAGCGCAGCACTCTGTCTATCGCGTAGGGTTCATTTATGGAGCTAGACTTGATTCTAGCCAGACGTAGGGCCAAGGGGGTTACCCCGTGCTCTTTTGCCCCTTGGTCACCCCACTGGGTGCTTGCTGTGACCGGGGGGGCATGTTTGTTGCTGGTTAAGAGGGGGCTGCGCTGCTCCTAGGTATGAGGTGCCTTTTCAACTGTGATATGGAGACCCGAAGAACAAAGAACAATCATAGATATGCGGATTTCCATTGGGACCAAGCAGTCCATTTCCGGACTGTGGGGTCCGTATTTCCTAAGGAGTTGGCCATGATATGTTCATAAGTACAGTGTAGATCAGTTGTTTCAATGACTTCCTGTATTGTAGGAGAGAGAGTGCATTTCCACTTTTTCGTTATGTTTAGTCTGGTGGCTAGTAGAACGTTGATAATGGTGTATCGGATAGTAGGTGGGAGGTCTTCTATGTTTAGGGACAGAATGCCTAATGTTGGTGATGGTGAAATTCTTCTTTTTGCCATTTTAGAGATTAGGTCAAAGACTGCTGACCAGTAGGGTTTTAATGCGGGGCAGGACCATAAAGTGTGGTAAAGGGGGGCGTGGTTTGGCGCGCTGTGGAGATGGCAGCCTAAGAGAGGAGCTCCGGTTCTCCAGGGGAGAAACATAGCCTTTAGCACAGTCTATCAAGAAGCATGGGCAAAATCGGTAGACAATTGCCATTCAACAACACCCCAGATTCCCAACCGAGCAAAATCGGATTTATTCCGCACACAGCCCGGTTCTTCGAGCGGGACGGGGACACCGAGGGGAAGCCCGCATCCCCACACAAAGGCACCCAAGATGGCGGAGAACACGTCCAAGCAGAAGGCACAGCCTGACCAGGAGACCCTGATGAACCTTCTCCAACAGGTTCCAAAAATGTCAGATTTGCAACTTATTGCATCGGACATCAAGGGAGCCCTGACCGATGCCGTGGTGGAACTCAAGGATGAGCTACGGGGCGTATCAGATCGGTTGGAGCAGGTGGAACGAGCTGCAGGGCGCCATGATGCGGATATCATAGACCTACAACAGCACGCGGCTCAATATCATTATCAAATGATCGACATGCAGAGAAGATTAGAAGACCTCAATAACCGAGGAAGAAGGAAAAATCTTTGGATCCGGGGCATCCCCGAAACAGTCGAGCATGATCAGATCCCATTGGCGCTTCAATCCCTGTTCAACAGTCTCATCGAACGCACCCAAGACTCGCCCATCGAATTTGAACGAGCTCACAGAGCCCTCAGGCCGAAAGGCAGAGAGGGAGACCCACCAAGGGACATCATATGCTGTTTTGTCGACTATAAACTGAAAGAGGAAATAGCATATAGGGCGAGGGAGCAGGAGGAGATCCGCTTCAATGAAGCCAACATAAAAATCTTCCAAGACTTATCGCAAATTACTTTGGGTCACCGCAGAGCTCTCCGGCCTATCCTAGAAGCACTGAAGGAACGGAGGATTATCTACAAATGGCGCTTCCCATTTGGCCTATGTGTCACAATCCAAGGGCGCTCTTTCACTATGCACACCCCGGCTGACCTTCCACAATTCTTCGAATTCACCAATCTACCCGAGATCCCGGTGCCAGACTGGTACAGAGAATTCGCATTACAGGAGTCCTGGAAAGATCACCTCCCGCCTGTCCCCGAACAAAACACACCAAGACGCCGCCAACCCTTCACCCCCTATCGCAGAGGAAGAAGGGACCGGATCCCAGCTGCTGCTCCCGCCGCACCCGAGGCTCCTGTGGCTGAATAGGCCATGCAGAGAAATATCCAAGAAACTCTCCAGTCAAACCCAGATAAGTACATGTTTAACATATCCCATTGCCCCTGACTCTGTCCCGTCCCTATGTAACTATGCCTAGTATTGCCACCCGCCACCATCCCATGGCTGACTTGTACCCCATATTTTTGACTTAACCCAGTATGGCGCCCCCCTGAGTAGCGAATACTCACATTGGATGTATCACTCCACTGGCCCTATACCTGTGTTCCTGGACCACCGAGGCCTCCCGGAGTGCTCCACACGACTAAACGATAACCGGTTAGATTTCATCCAGATCTGGGAACAGACGGTTTAACCCCTCACCCGGATTGCTCCAGACTGTTGTCCGCTGTCCGGAATGTCTGCCACATGACCATTAGCCGCAGACTTAGAGAGCACCCTCAGGCAGCACATATATAATGACCGCCTGAGAGTTCCATCAAATAAGTCAGTCCAAGGACAATCCCGGAGGCTGCTGGCCCGGGAACTTGCCTAAGATTTGGAGACCTCTCTCTGCTCCTTTTGAGATTCCCTAGAGGCCTCAGACGGACGTAGCCTAAGCAGTGGCTCATGTGGATCCCGGGAGAGACCGACCGGACCCCTATCGATGTCCCCGGAATCCCTGACTAGCTCTGACTGCGAGCTTTCTCCCATAAAATGTCATTCACAAATCAGGGAAGAACACGGACGCTCTCTGAGTCACCTATCCCTGTCACTGAACTGAAAGGTGATACCGCTGGGAAGCACTGAACAGGGCATCGTGCTGGGGGGAGCAAGCCGTGCCTATGGGGGGGTGCACGGGGGACCGGGGCTCACCGTTCGGGCCCCTCTCCCCCGCGTGCACTCCTGCCTATTCCTGGGGCTGACAGATGTTCTTATCAATCCAATGTTCAGTTATACTGTTGTTTTACATTGTGTGTTGCCCTACCTAGTTACATGTCACTGCAGCTATATGAGTAGACTGTATTATGTATATAATGAAGTTAGACCACAGTTTCTCCCCTACATGGGAGCCTTTTCTCCACACCCCGCGCAAGACCAGATACCCCACCTTCAGCCCCGCTTAGCCGGACTGTCCCTAGAGAGGTTCCCCCCCAAACAGTAGTGAATCGGGAAACCTCCTCTCGATAATCACTAAATCCTCTCAGACCAAGGGTTACCCTTACAGTCACATCCTTAACAGACCTCCTGTAAATCACAGGGTTCCCCTCCCCCTTCATCCCCTCATACCTCTTACCCCCCCAGTGCAACATTTTTAATAACACATTACCATCTAAACCCTCAGCCTCGGTTTTGCGTCCACGCGGCTTAACAAAATGCTTAATCACTATACGCTTAAAATAATGTCCCTAAATACAAGGGGTTTAAATACACCTGAAAAAAGGTCAGCGACTTTAAGAGAAATTCATAAACAGAAGATCCAAATCGCATTTCTACAAGAAACGCACTTCAGAAACCCTCAAATCCCGAAATTCAACTATAAACATTACCCCACAACATACCATGCCTCCTCCTCCAAAGCCAAAACCAAAGGGGTTGCGATCCTGATGGAGCGTAACCTCCCCTTTGTATTGAAAGCTCAAAAACAGGATCCAGAGGGCAGATTTCTCTTTCTCAAAGGCCTGCTCAATAATAAACCAGTCACACTAGCAAATATTTATGCCCCAAGTCCCCTTCATTAGAAAGGTCTTCGATTTACTGATCCATTTCCATGAGGGTATGATCATCTTGGGAAGAGACCTCAATGCTCCTCTTCAACCCCAGCTGGACTCCTCTTCAGGTTCCTCAGCTCTCCCATACAGAGCACTGAGGCAAATTAGACTACAACTCAACACGCTCGCACTACATGACACCTGGCGTACCCTGCACCCAGAAACCAAGGACTACACATTTTTCTCCCCCCCTCATCAGAAATATTCTAGACTGGACTATCTCTTCCTAACACAAAACGACCTCCAATACCTACACAAAGCAACCATTGAACCAATGTACATATCTGACCACCACCCCATTACTTTAACTCTGAGAATTCCAACCCACGAAAGAAGAGACAAAACCTGGAGACTTAACCCTTCTCTAATCTCGAACCCTACACATAAAAACTTACTGGAGACAGATCTAAAAACTTACTTTGAACTAAACTCTTCCCTAGATGTATCACACATAAACACATGGCTGGCCCATAAATGCGTCATTCGCGGATCCTGTATAGCGCTCTCCGCACGACTTAAAAAAGCTAATCAAGCACAAACTGAAACTCTCACTAATAAAATACGCACATTGGAAGCACTACACAAATGCTCCCAGGCCCAGAAGACTCTTGACGAACTAACACAAACCAGGAGAGATCTCATGGAACATCTTGGAATGCAAACCAGAAAGAAATTTCTTCTATCCTCCAAGCTGTTCTATGAACAAGCCAATAGGAATGGGAAATTCTTGGCAAGATACCTACAAGAAAAAAAGAGTTCCTCCACTATATCACAGATGAGAACTAAGGGAGGCAGTAACACCAACATGACAGATGAAATTGCCAATGTATTTGTAGAATATTATTCTAAACTCTACAACATCCCCACTAACACTCCCACAAAAGCACCACCCGACTATCGCATACAAAAAATCAGGTCATACCTCGCAAATGCCAACACCCCAAGGCTAACCCCTGAGGAAACCCAGGCCTTGGAAACCCCAAGAACCCCGAACGAATTTACTCAAGCCACCCAAAACTTGAAACCGGGGAAGAGCCCCGGGCCAGACGGCCTTCCAAATTTATACTATAAATCTTTCGCCACCGTCCTAGCCCCCCACTTCACCAAAACCTTTAACACCTTAGCCACAGAGACCAACATCCCCAGGGACCTACTACAAGCATTCATTACAGTAATACCGAAACCAGGTAAAGACTCTTCCCACCCCAGTAGCTACCGGCCCATATGCCTCTTAAATACAGACATAAAAATGTACGCAAAAATCCTAGCGTCCAAAATCCTCCCGTTGCTATCACGCCTGATTTCTCCAGACCAAGTAGGATTCGTCCCTGGAAGGGAAGCCCGGGACAATACGATCAAGGCGATCAACATCAACCTCTGGCTTCGAAAAACAGGTCTGGAGGGCTTCATGTTGTCAACTGATGCGGAGAAGGCCATCGACAGGGTAGCCTGGGACTTCCTGAAAGAGGTCCTTCAACACATAGGCCTAGGAAAATTTATGACAGCCAGTATCCTAAGTCTCTACTCTAATCCCTGTGCAAGGGTGAGAGTAAATGGGCGCCTGTCGGAGGCCTTCTCCATCAAAAACGGAACTAGACAGGGCTGCCCCTTATCCCCCTTAATATTCGTACTTACCCTAGAGCCCCTACTTGCGCATATTCGGAACAATCCCGACATAACGGGGGTAAATATTAAAAGCAAAACATTCAAACTAGCCGCCTTCGCGGACGATATACTACTGTTCCTTACTAAACCCCTGATTACAATCCCCAACCTTCTCAAGGAATTCCAAACATTCGGTGACCTCTCTAATTTTAAAATAAATTATTCCAAATCACAAGCCCTCAATATATCACTCCCAGACAACACCTTACACTCAATTAAAAATCTCTCTCCTTTTTCGTGGCAACCAGCGACAGTTCCTTATCTAGGCATTAAACTACCAGCTGACTTGAATCTCCTTTATCACCACAATTTTCTCCCCCTTCTCCGGGGATTTTCGGAAGACCTGACAAAGTGGAACAAACTAAAGCTATCCTGGTTCGGCAGGGCGGCTACTTTAAAAATGTCTGTTCTTCCCAAATTCCTCTATTTAACACAAGCCATTCCGATAACCCTCCCCAAAGCATTCTTCCAAGCTCTTAAAACCATGGTTAATGCCTACCTGTGGAAAGATCTTACGCCTAGGATTAGTATGCAAAGGCTGGAAGCCCCTAAATCAAAAGGTGGCATTGGCCTCCCAAATTTTTCCCAATACCATCAGGCAGCCCTACTCACGAAAGCAGTCGACTGGCACATACATGGGAACCAAAAAGACTGGGTCGAGATTGAATCCCTGATTATAGGAGCCCCACCCCAGACCATAGCATGGTTTCCAATCAAACACAAAGACCACCTGTCAAGAAACCATCCATTGGCATACCCACCAATCAAAGCCCTACATGGCATAGCTGCAAACACAAAATTAACATCTATCCCGGGCCCCATGACGCCTCTGCGTTTCATCCCCGACTTTCAACCAGGCTCTTTTAAAGATTTTGCCTCATTTCCTCCTGATTATAATCCGAGAGCAACACACTTCTTTAACAGGGGTAAATTCTCTACACCTGACGAAATAGCAAACCAACAGAACATTCCCCCAATACCACCTTGGCCATTTAGACAGATTTACAACTATTTAAACAATACATCTCATAAGCTAGCCTTCTCGAGGACTAAGACCACCTTCGAAGACCTGTGCCTAGGCCAACCACGACGCCATATTATAGCGAATATCTACTCCTTGCTTAACCTAGAGAAACCAAGTCAAATACCTCACATAGAGAGAGCCTGGGGCATAACTGGTGATAATGTTCTCTCAGAGGAACAGTGGGAACAGGCTTGTGACACAGCACTGAAGGGCCCACTAGACGTAGCCAATGCCATGCAAGAGCACAACTATAAAGTGCTCACCCACTGGTAAAAGACGCCCACACTCCTACACAAAATCTTCCCAACAATCCCAGACCAATGTTGGAGATGCAAATCCCACCCGGGCTCGATGCTACACATATGGTGGGAATGCCCGATCATTCTCCCCTTCTGGAGAAAAATACATGAAATCATCCAGAAGACCTCCTTCATCACTCAAGCATAATGGGACCTACATTTAAAAAATCTCTAGCCATGCACCTAATAAACGCCGCCAGAACATGCACCCCCCCCTTTGGAGGCAACAAACTCCTCCATCCATTACGAACTGGATACAAAAAATTAATAAAATCCAAGAGATAGAAGAACTAATAGCCATGTCTTCTGAAAACATACATAAATACCACAAAACTTAGTTAAACTGGATCGAGTTCAAATCGTCCCAATCCTATAAAGATCTTTTACCATAGACGTATTTCTTGTGGGCCCTCTTCCCACTTACCACTACTCACATGAATCTTAAAGCTGATCCCGAAAGCTACTGACGAAGCTGAGTGCTAAACCCCACTCCGAGCTCTACTCCCTTCTATGACCCCCTTTCCTCCTCCCACCCTCCCCTGCCCCTCTATCTATCCCCTACCCTCACCCCTTTTTATTTCAGTTCAAGCACATAGATTGATCGAATAGACATGCTGCCATCATCAGAGTTGAATGGCTTCATTACACCTAAATATCCTTGCTATCCTTGAATGCAAACAACTTCTAATATATGAGATCATCTATGATTTACCAACCAATTCCTATGTATTAACATTGTAATGTGCTACTTTGTGCTCTGTACTTTCTATTTCCTTCAATAAAACTTTGTGGAACTAAAGTGTGGTAAAGGTCCCCATCCATGCCGCAATTTCTCCAGCATTTGGGGGAGATATTGGGGCCAAATTTGGCGACTCTTGTGGGAGCGAGGTACCATCTTTGCGAAATTTTCAAGGTCATTTCCCATAAGGTAGAGTTTTTAGTGGCCTGAAACGTATGGGTAAGAGCCCTTTTCCACTGGTGTGTAGTGAATTCCTGTTTGGTGTCTCGCTCCCACAATAGGTAAGGTCTTATCTTACGTGGGATGTTCTTATGCTGTAGCGTGTTATATATAGGCGCAATAGCTTTGGAATGTGGCTTGGGAGTTTTGTAGTATGTCCATATCTGGTGGGCAATTTTGAGAGGCCAAGCTCTGAAGCGCGAAATGCAGTGTTGTATGCGTAGGTAGGTATAGGTTTCGGATGAGGGTAATTTGTATTCCTCTTGGAGAGAGGCGAAGGATTTGGGAATATTAGTGTCTTCAGCAAAGAGGTTGTTTATAAAATGGATGCCTTTTTCCTGCCATGTTGAGGTACGAATTGATTCGATGATACATGATAGTGCTGGGGTGGGGATTTGGATAGGGATTGCATTAGGGTCCTCTAAGGAGTCCTTAATTAGTGCTTTCCATACTGCGACTGATGCTTGCATCGCTAGAGGGATATGTGTTGGTGTTTTGGTTGCCAGTGGCGAGGAAAGTAGCCAGTTTTCCAGGGAGTGGGCTTGTGTGAAGGAGGCTTCTATTTTCCCCCATGTAGTTATGGGAGTAGATCGGAACCAGTCGTTTAAATGTGCTAGTATTGCTGCCTTGTAGTAATCTGTGAAGTCTATATATCCGGCTCCTCCCATTCATCTCTGTCTAATCAAGATTTGGTGGGCTACTCTAGGTTTTTTCCCTGCCCATATGTATGTCGCTAGTATGCGTTGTAGGGATTTAAAGTAGGAGGTCGGGATAGGGATCTGCAGTGTTCTAAAAAGATAAAGAATTTTCGGGAGGTGAATCATTTTGAAGGCAGATAGTCTACCCATCCAGGAGAACTCTAGTTTGGACAAGGTGAGAAGGTCTGATTGTAGCTTGGTGCGGAGCGGGAGATAGTTGGACTTAAAGAGTGCTTTGGACGTTTTAGTAAGTTGGATGCCTAGGTAGGTTATACTGCTCTCAGCCCACACAAATGGGAATTGTTGTTGTAGTAGTAATTGGGAAGTGGTGTCTATTTTGAGGGCTAGAATGGAGGATTTAGAGTCATTTAATTTGTAGTACGAGACTTCGCTGAACCAGGACAAAAGCTTTTGAGCTTCTGGGAGAGACAAGGAGGGGTTTGTGAGGATTAGTATAACGTCGTCAGCGAACAGGTTTATCGTGTGTTCTTGGGAGGTCACCTTTAAACCTGTGATATTGGTGTTCGATCTGACGTGTTCTGCTAAGGGTTCGATCAATAAATTGAAAATCAGGGGAGACAGAGGACAACCTTGCCTTGTACCATTGGTTATTGGGAACGGTGTTGAGATAGCTTCAGAGGTAAACACTCTTGCCGACGGGGTGGAATACAGAGTCATGATCGCATCTAGGAATCTTCCCTTGAAGCCAAATTTGGAAAGGACCATGGAAAGGTAGGTCCAATTCACTCTATCGAACACCTTCTCTTCATCCAAAGAGAGGAGCAGAGAAGGCGTTCCAGATGTTTCGGCGTAATGGATCAAGTGTAGTATCCTCCTGGTGGCATCAGAGGATTGTCGACCTTTGGTGAACCCATTTTGGTCTGCATGGATGAGAGACGGGAGTAGTGTGGCTAGTCTATTAGCTAGTAATTTGGAGTAGATCTTCAGGTCTAGGTTCAGTAGCGAGATGGGTCGGTAGTTTTTTGGGGAAGAAGGGTCTTTATCGGGCTTTAGGAGAGTGATTATTTTGGCCTCTAACATTTCGGCTGGGATGGTAGATGAGGAGGCGATACGGTTCAGGGCTCGTTTTAGGTGTGGTGTGAGGATATCTTGGAATTGTTTGTAGTATTCCCCGGGGAAACCGTCTGGGCCGGGGGATTTAGATGGGGGGAGGTGGGAAATAACTTCTGTCAATCCGGAGGAGGTAAAATGTTTGTTTAAATCTTCAATTTGTCTTTGCGATAAGGAAGGGAGGTTGATGTGTTGAAGAAACTCTTGTATTTCTTGCTGTGTTAGTTGGTGGGTGGACAGATCGTCTTTTAGGTTATATAGTTCACTGTAATATTGGCTGAAAGTATTAGCTATGTCCTGGGGTTTGAGGATAGTTTGGTTGGTGGATGGGTGGATTAACTTTATGATTTTGGTTTTAATACGGTGTCCTTTAATTCGGGAGGCCATGGCCTTGCCCGCTTTGTTGCCCGTGATGTAAGATTTAGCTTTTAGTTTCCTTTGGGATCTTTCAAAGGAGTCTAGGAGAAGGGAGCGTAGCTCAAGGCGCAGATTGAAAAGTTTGTTCTGAAGGGGTAGGGAGGGAGAAACCTTGTTCTTTCGGTCAGTATCAACAATTGCTGCGTTGAGTTCCTCTAATTGTGTAAATCTTTGTTTTTTGGCCCTGCAACCCATTTGTATCAGATAACCTCTAATTACAGCTTTGTGGGCAAGCCACACTGTCACCGGGTCTGTGTTTTTGTCAACATTGTTGTCAAAGTAATTTTTAAGGTGGTTTTGAAGAGTGGTTTTATGTGGATCATTTTGTAGGAGGTAGGAATTGGCCCGCCACCTGTATGCTTGCGGGTTGTTGGAATTGTCCTTAATTGTGATGCTAATGGGTGCGTGGTCAGACCAGGTGACAGTGTGGATCACAGAGGAAAGTACATTTCTCAAAAAACAATGTAATCTCGCTCATTCGCGTGACAGCACCTCCACACGTCTAGTAGCTCATTGGAAGTTAAAAGGTGTCCCAATGGGGAGTCATATCTCTTAATTTTAGCTGAGGTGTCCATCTTTGTATCGGGAACAATGTTGAAATCTCCACAGAGGAGAAGGTGGCCCTTTTGAAGCTTTTTCGCAGCTTTGATTGTCGCTTTGATGAAGGGTATATGTTTCTGGTTGGGGGCATACAGGGTGACTAATGTCAAGTCTACTGAATTGATTGTGCACACCAGAATTATATAGCGGCCTTCTGGGTCTGTAACAGATTTGTGGAGTTGGAAGTTTACCGTATTTTCTTACGGCTATGAAGATCCCTCTCTGTTTTTTATTATAGGAGGCCTCAAAGTACTGCGTGAATTGGGGATGGGAGCATCTAGGATGTTGGTCTTTTAGGAAGTGGGTCTCTTGTACACACACTAAGTCGCTATTGCGTTGAAGTGCTGTTTTCCAGAGAGAGCTCCGTTTGACTGGATGATTCAGTCCATTTACATTAATAGAGAAGATATTAATCGGCATGGTAAGGGTTGTATGGAGTGTAGCTTGGGTTAACTCACTGTTCCGTAGTCTGTGCGAGGGAATCTGAAGAAGTTGGGGTAGGTCCCTTCCGGAGGTTTATGCATTGGTCCTCGCTTGCGACTTGATGTTTTTTTCTGAAGAGTTCTTTGGATCCGGCGTTGCTTGGTAGTCAGGTTAAGACAATTGCTAAAAGAGAGTGGATAGGGAAAAAAAAAATGGAGGGAGAGACTGGGGGAATGAGGTTAATAAGTGCATAGAGGAGTGAAAAAAAGAAGTTTATACTGTCTCCTGTGGTGTTTATATGTAACCAAAAAAAAAAACAATAACTCTTAGACAGGAGCTGTGCGGCATATCAACTGGGTAGCCGCTGAAGAAAGTGGGGGTAAAGTATATTAGGTTCAACAAGTCGAGCATTGCGCTTGACCAGGGGGTTCGTAGTGTATAATTCCGGGCTTGCATCAGTCATCTCTTTGGTTACGCCTTGGCTTGTCGTGTTTTCTTTGGGGCTGTGGGTCTCCCCATTTGTATGCTGAGTGGGGTCTCCCGGTGTGTCTGGTATGATGCCCCACAGTTGAAGGAGGTGCATGCCTTTCTCTAGGGACGAGATGGCATGTGCGTTCCCATTGTACGTGGTCAGGATTGTGGCTGGATGACGCCATTTGTATAGAATCTTGTGATGAGATAGTGCCTTGGTGACTGTCTTTAGATCCCTGCAAGCTTGTAGGGTATGTTTGGAAAGATCAGGGTAGATTTGGATCTTTTCGTATGGAGCTGGAAAGGTGGACATTTGACGTGTTTTGAGTAGAATTTGTTCCTTAGTGGAAAAAAAGTGTATCCGCATGAGGACATCTCTGGGGATATTTTCTTCCATGTGTCTGGGCTTAGGGATCCTGTGGATCCGATCAATAATCAGGTCTGTTGGGGATGACGTGGGGAGCAAGGATAAGAATAGATCTGTGGCATATTTTAGGAGGCCTTGTGGTGGAACTGACTCGGGGACTCCTCGTAGTTTTAGGTTGTTCCGTCTACTGCGGTCCTCGAGGTTGGCCAATTTGTTTCTAATCCAAGCTATATCCTCTTTTTGGTCAGTGTAAGCATCTACAAGATTATTGACTGTGTTGGTGCAGTCGTCCATTTTGTCCTCTAGGTGTTGGACCCTATTATCAATTTGGGCGGTTTAACTATTATCCCAGGTTGTGGATCTCCTGTTTTACCTGCTGACGTGGTTGTGTCAGTTATTAGAACATCTACGAATGTGACTGGTTTTTCTCCTATATCGAACCTAATCTTTGTTTAACCGGTTGGAGCTCCTGGCGTCATCTGCCTTGTTGGATTTTGATGCTCCTCAGGGGCTCAGTCAAGGTGGTGTTCCGGAGGATTTTATACGGTGTCTAGATAAGAATAGGAACGAGGGGTGCAGTAGGGGTTGTCTGGACTAATAACTAGCCTAGGTGTCCTAGGGATTCGGGTCTGTGACAGAGAATATGTG
>BLSH010263062.1:238625-251154 GCA_018402905.1 Glandirana rugosa
CCCATATGTTTCAGTGGTATTTCGTCATATGTCTCAGTGGTATATCGTCATGCTATATGGTGACTCTGTATACTGCTATATGGTGACTCTGTATACTGCTTTATGGTGACTTTGTATACCCCTATCTGGTGACTCTATATACTGCTATATGGTGACTCTATACACTGCTATCTGGGGCTCTATATACTGCTATATGGTGACTCTGTATACTTCTATATGGTGGCTCTGTATACTGCTATATGGTGACTTTGTATACCCCTATCTGGTGACTCTATATACTGCTATATGGTGACTCTGTATGTTGCTATATGGTGACTCTGTATGTTGCTATATGGTGACTCTGTATACTGCTATATGGTGACTCTGTATACTGCTTTATGGTGACTTTGTATACCCCTATCTGGTGACTCTATATACTGCTATATGGTGACTCTATATACTGGTATCTGGGGCTCTATAAACTGCTATCTGGTGACTCTGTATACCCCTATCTGGTGGCTCTGTATACTACTATCTGGTGCTCTGTATACTCCTGTCTGGTGGCTTTGTATACTGCTATCTGGGGCTCTGTATACCCCTATCTGGTGACTCTGTATACCCTATCTGGTGATGCTGGGCTGTATACTCCTGACACAATGGGTGGAAACTATAAGGGGTGGGGCTTATGATAAGTGGGAGGGGTTAAAAAGGAAGGACGGGGTCTGGCGCACCCCCATCCTAAAATTTCACCAGCTGCCACTGCTGACGCTCTACAATTTGGCAGATCAGTCAGAGCGATGGCAATGGTGGCAAAGTTGGGTATGAAGCTTCGGTAATACCCTGTAATCCCCAGGAAGGCCCGAACCTGTTTCTTGTTCACCGGTTGAGGCCACTTTTGAATGGCCTCGATCTTATTGATCTGGGGCTTAATCAGACCCCGACCAATAACATACCCAAGATATTTTGCCTCCTCAAGACCTATAGCACACTTTTTCGGGTTGGCTGTTAAACCTACTACTCTCAGTGAATCTACCACTGCCTGCCTGATGTGCTTCCCAATCTGAGCTGTGGATGACGACATCATCCAGATAGGCCACTGCAAAGGGCCGATGAGGCCTCAAAGTCTTGTCCATCATCCTCTGAAAGGGTGCAGGGACCCCATGCAGACCAAATGGCATTCACTTGTATTGGAAGGACCCCTCTGCAGTAGAGAGGCCATTTTTCCTTTGCTGACTCCGCTACGGGGATCTGCCAGTATCCCTTAGTTAGGTCTAGGGTTGTTATGTACCGGGCCCCTTTCAACCTATCCACAAGTTTGTCAACCCACGGCATCGGGTAAGCGTCAAACTTAGACACTTCATTCAGATTCCTGAAATCATTATAGAATCGGATAGTGCCATCAGGCTTTGGGACCAGTACTATAGGGCTCGACCAGGCGCTGTGGGACTTCTCTATCATGTATAACTCCAGCATAGTTTTTATTGCTCTCGCCACCGCCTCTCGTCTAGCCTCAGGTATTTGGTAGGGTTTTACATTCATACGGACCCCTGGTTCCGTGATTATGTCATGATGTAGCACAGCGGTCAGTCCGGGTAGGGAAGAGAAAAAGTCTCTATTTTTACTGACAAATTCCTTAGCATTGTTTTGTTGCATTAGTGACAAGGACTCGGTTATGGGGACATCCATGGTCAGGGGTAACCTGTTCTTTTGGGGAGTGGGCACTGCCAATAAACTATCCCTGTCCTTCTTCGGTTTTAGGAGATTAACATGGCAAATCTGCTCCGGTTTCCTTTTCCCAGGCTGGAAAACGTTGTAGTTTACTTCCCCTACTCTTTCCCTAATCTCAAAGGGACCCTGCCATTTTGCCAGGAATTTACTTTTCACCATGGGGTCTAGCACCAGCACGCTGTCTCCAGGGTTGAAAGTTTGGATTTTGGCATCTCGATTATAAACCCTTCTCTGGGCTTCCTGGGCTTGCTCCATATGCTCTCGTACCAATGTCTACCAAATAAGAATTCAAAGGGGGAATACCCCGTAGACCCTGTGGAACCTCTCGTATGGCAAACATGAGATGCGACAGCAACATATCCCAATCTCTCCCATCTTTTTCCACTACCTTTTTCAACATGCATTTGAGCATTTTATTAAACCTCTCCACAAGTCCATCCGTTTGGGGCTGGTAGACCAAGGTACAGAGATGGGATATTTTATACAACCTGCACAATTCCTTGGTTACACAGGACATAAACGGGGTGCCCTGATCTGTTAAGACCTCTTTAGGGATCCCCACCTGACTAAACACCTGGACCAACTCCCTTGGGATAGTCTTAGCGGAGGTGTTCCACAAGGGTATGGTTTCCGGATAGCGGGTCACATAATCTAGTATTACCAGAATGTGTTGGTGTCCCCGGGCAAACTTTAATATGGGTCCCACAAGATCCATGCTAATTCTTTCGAATGGCACTTTAATTATGGGCAGTGGAATGAGTGCACTATGAAAATGGGGTGAGGGCGCAGAGAGTTGACACTCAGGGCAGGACTCACAATACTCTCTAATATCTGCATGCAACTCGGGTCAGAAGAATCTCTGGGATATTCTCTCCCTGGTCTTCTCCATAGCCAGATATCCCCCATTACATGTCCATGGGCCAAATCTAGCACCATCCTGTGAAAGGGTTTGGGAACCACTAGTTGTTCTACTTCGCCCTCCCCACATTTTACCACCTGATACAACAAATTATTTTTAAGAGCCATGTAGGGAAAATACACCCCACAATTAGGGGGTTCCCCATCCATAACATTCACATTTTCTCTGGCTCTAAGGAGAGTGATATCTCGTAGTTGCTCTGTACAGAAGTCCTCTCTCTGGACATCTAAGTCAGGTACTACATTCTGTTCACTCTTACTCTCACGGTCAGGGTCAGAGACATCTTCTGGGTCATTAGCCCCCAGCTGGGAGCTATCTTCCAGCTCCTCCGGCTCCCCAGCCATTACAGGAAAAGGGTCTCCTCCTTCCTCGGTCCTGTCACTAGTTTCCCCTTCCATTTGGCAAAAAGGGTCTGGTGAGATTTCCTGTGCTTCCACAGCAGGGGAAGCATGTGAGGTCATGTAATATAAGAAGAGTCAAACAGCGCAGTCCAATAACCAAACTAGCAGCTGAACACTATAGGCAAGTTATCACAATCCTACAAAATGTCCAAAATAAGAAAAAAGTGCAGCGCTGTAGAGTATGTATTCTTCTGGATAAGACACACCCAGTGTAAACTCGTGCATAGACAATCAAATAATAGTGCTTCAGTGCCACTCTTCCTCCACCATCCACACTAGCAGCTCACCTCCCCTATCAGGCTCTTATTACAGGAGCCCAATAGCGCCTGTTGTCACAATCAAATGGACAGATATAGGATCCCAATGGATGAATGGTAACAGTTAGGGCACTGAAGCCCAGTGCCCGGCTTGAAAGCATACAGGGTAACACACACATCTTGCTCTGGAGACAGCGATGGCTGCGGATGATGTCACTTCCTGTTCCGGACTTTCAAGCAGGGCACTGGGCTTCAGTGCCCAATTTGTGAGTACCTTTCCTTCATTTATCCTAATAAAGCAAGCTTACAATACAGAGAGCACTAGATGTGGTTCTCCTTTATTTTCATGTCACCAGTGATTGGATTGGAGCGGTTGATCCATATTGGAGCATTCTTGAAGTGGGCATACTGTTACCATTCATCCATTGGGATCCTATATCTGTCCATTTGATTGTGACAACAGGCGCTATTGGGCTCCTGTAATAAGAGCCTGATAGGGGAGGTGAGCTGCTAGTGTGGATGGTGGAGGAACAGTGGCACTGAAGCACTATTATTTGATTGTCTATGTGAGGTCATGTGATATTAGAGAAGGGTGGGGTCACCCGTTTACATCACCGGGTGGCCCCACCTTTGCCTATATATGAGCTGTCAAACCGAAGACAGCCCATTCAGTGAGTCGCCTCCGAAAGAGGCGGATGCATTATTCATTTTTTTTTTCATTTTTCTGTTCATTGGCGTTGTGATTGACGATGGATGTACATCGAGGGACAGTTTTTAAAATTATTTTTTAATAAAGGAAATGTCCAAAACTGTTTCCTGTGGTTTTTATTTTTTTTTTACATTTCTTTGGTAAATTCTGTGGCAATTATGGAGCTGGATTCATATTGAGCCCTGCATTGGGTTGGCCTCCTTTATTGTGGAACCTTGCTTGCAAAAATTGTTCCATTATTATGATATTCCTGTTGTGTTCTTTTCCCACGACTCGCCAGTGATCTGGCTACTGCATTGTTTGTTGCTATGTAACTCAAAATCATTACCAAAACAGATTGAAAGTAAATAAATAGTAAAAAAGGATGGATAAATAACCTATATTAACCTTAAAAGTATTTTTGTGCTGAGTGAACCCCTGGATGCTGCACACTGACAGTTGGAATACACAACTGTAAAGCAATATCTTTACACACACAGGTGCGCTTCCTTCAAATGTCATATAAATGAATAACTCAATAGTGACCACAATATACTGATTGTGAATAAATATTGAATAAATATATACAAAAATGTGAAGCAATTAAAAATGCTCAAACTATAATATCAGATATATATGTGCAAACAATTCCACACAACGTGAAAAACATGAATGTCAGTGACCACAATACACTTAAAGTGGTGGTATTATCCGCTTTGTGATTTTTAGCCTATAAGGCTTACCCGCAGGTAAAATGAATATCTCCTAAACCTACATGATTTAGGAGATATTCATCCTGCATGCAGCCGCTGATGTCAGTGGTGCATGCGCTCTTAAGATCCAGCAGATCGTGCCGGAACTTCAGAGCACCTTGCCGGAAAGGAGGACTCCCGTGCACATGCGTGGTAGTGACGTCATTGCGGCTCCGGCCACTCACATTGCAAACAGTAAAACAACCCACAATAGTCCACAATTTCCAAGCAATGTGAATCACAGCAAAATAATTAGGGATGTTCCCGATGTTCGGGTCAAACGTAAGTTTGACTCGAACAACGTGTGTTTGCTTGTTCGCAAAACAGCAAACATTATGGGGCATTCGTGGCAAATTCGAGGAACGCCCCATAATGTACTGCGAGATCGCAGTGCATTGATGGCTGATGCTTGGCCAAAGCATGCACCTGACCTGCATGCTTTGGCCAATCACAGCATGTTCTGTTGTGAGAGACATAATTGGCCAAAGGCAGGGGACATTTAGCCAATCATGGCTCAGGGGGCTTAGTCCACGCCCCACACTATATAAGGCTACCTACACAGCGACCATATGTAGTGTGATAGTGGACTGGAGATTGAGAAAATTTGAGCTAGATTAAGCAGGTTAGTTAGTGGCCTGCAGGCAGTGTATTAATGTATACATACAGGGTAGTATATATATATATCTGTATATATATATATATATATATATATATATATATATATATATATACACAGTATCTCGCGAAAGTGAGTACACCCCTCACATTTTTGTTAATATTTTATTATATTTTTTTATGTGACAACACTGAAGAAATTACACTTTGCTACAATGTAAAGTAGTGAGTGTACAGCTTGTAGAACAGTGTACATTTTGTCCCCTCAAAATAACTCAACACACAGCCATTAATGCTAATAATAGTGCTAATTCAGAGGGTCAAAGGCACCTTCATCCCTGGTTAATGAGAATAAACAAATATATATGGAAATGGGATTTTTATGGTGCCAACACAATGAAATACAAAATAAATTTAAAATATACAAACTTTTATTTTATCATATAAATAAAAAAAAATACAAAGGATATACAATCCTTCACATGTGGTAGTGTACATTACAATACCACCACTGGAATGCAGTTAAATAGCATACTCCGAATTTTATCACATTGCCTGTATGTTCAACATGTTTCGCAGTTCTTTGCTTCATCAGGAACTTTTTATAGGCGTGGATAAATTCTAAATAAATGACAAACACATTTTTATACAACAATATCAACAAAATACGTTAACATTATATAAATATGTTCTTATGGAAGTAGAAACTTCCAAAATATTTTATTTATTGTATATATACCGAACCAACCATATGCATCATTAATCTTAGTATTGTAGCGGCTTTTCTAAATTACCTGATTAACACATCAGGGTAAAATACTTCTGCCGAAAAAATCAACTGAGCCAGATCCAATCCTGGGAAAGGAATGTCCCAAAGTTTAGGCTGCAGAGTAGAACAATATTGCATAGATAAATGGTCCCTTAGAATAGGGTAGTACATTTGTATTTGTTATCATTCATATACACATACTTTTTATCCTTAAGGATAATTCAAGGCCACTACATGTAAGATCGGGACATAACCCTCTTTAGGGAGTCCTTCTCTTTTCGGGGTTATACTCTTTGTTCAGAAATAATAATAACAAGTACCCATATAGAGGGACACTAAAATAGGGGATGGATAGAAGCAGAAGCTTAGGGTGGGCACGATCAAGATGCTTCCATAAAAGCACAGAAACAGTCTGTATATAGCTGTAATTTAAAATAGTACCTGTAAGTTTGTCTTGATAAATATCAAGGGTCAAACACGATTGCTCCAGAACACAACCACATAAAGAATGGTAGATATGGTCAGACCGTGTGTCAATATAACCCAGGTTTTGTGAATTGGGTCCAATATATAGGCAATATATAGGCAATGTATTCTATTTAAATCCTGCTATGGAACAGATGGGTTGATCTAGCCCTGGGAAAGTATGTTCCTACTTTTCTTTTAGGCTGTACGGACTGGGGGGACATCGCGCGGCCTTGTCAGTACCTCCGGTCATCTCCAGACCGGGAGTCCTGTTCATGACTGTGCTGTGTCCCTCACAATTAACCCTCTTTTTTTCCATATTTTTCTTCATTCATTGTACTCCCCACTGCACATGGACTTTGTTCCTGGTCCTGGTGCAGTATGTTTTTTCCACCTATATGAGGCTTGAGCAATATGGTCTAGATGGGGATCATTTTCTCTCTTTGAGGCCGGTTTTTCCATCTGAGAAAATATGCCCATAATATGGTGCACCACCACATTATGGGTGTCAGGTCCGAGCATTCCTAGATGAACAGTTTCCTGGAAAGTGGATTGGTCATCGTGGGCCAGTTGAATGGCCCCCAAGGTCTCCCGATCTGACCCCCTTAGACTTTTATCTTTGGGGTCATCTGAAGGCAATTGTCTATGCTATGAAGATATGAGATGTGCAGCACCTGAAACTACGGATACTGGAAGCCTGTGCTAGCATTTCTCCTGCGGTGTTGCTATCAGTGTGTGAAGAGTGGGAGAAGAGGGTTGCATTGACAATCCAACACAATGGGCAGCACATTGAACACATTTTATAAGTGGTCAGAAGCTTGTAAATAACTCATGAAAGAATAAAGTTACATTAAAACCAAGCACACCATTGTTTTTCTTGTGAAATTCCCAATAAGTTTTATGTGTCACATGACCCTCTTCCTATTGAAAAAACAAAAGTTGGATTCAAAATGGCCAACTTCAAAATGGCCGCCATGGTCACCACCCATCTTGAAAAGTCTTCCCCCTAACATATACTAATGTGCCACAAACAGGAAGTTAATATCACCAACCATTCCCATTTTATTAAGGTGTATCCATATAAATGGCACACCCTGTATATATATATATATATATATATATATATATATATATATATATATATATACAGTGTATATAAACACTGCATTCAGTGTAGAATATATCTACAGTGCATTCAGTGTAAACTATATATATAGTGCATTCGGCGTTGTACAGTATATAATACACTTTAGGCGGTGCATTAATGTATTTTAAAAAAGTGGCAAGTGATCCCCCTAAATCTATACCAGGCCCTTTAGGTCTGGTATAGCTTTTAAGAGGAACCCCGCACCATTTAAAAAAAATGGCGTGGGTGTTCCCCCAAAATCCATACCAGACTCTTATCTGAGCATGCCACCTGGTAAGTAAGTACCTCCCCTTAAACCATACCAGGCCACATGCCCTCAACATGGGGAGGGTGCTTTGTGGTCCCCCCAAAGCACCTTTTCTCTATGTTGAAGGGGACAAGGGCCTCTTCCTGACAACCCTGGCCAGTGGAGCATATAGGAATCTATAAGCCCCCTTTAACAAGGGGTACCCAGATCCCGGCCCCCCATGTGAATGGGCATCAGGTACATCATACCCCTACCCATTCACCAGAAAAGTTTCAAAAAAGTAAAAACCACAGGAGACAGTGCTGGACAATACCTTTATTAGAAAATTATTTTTAAAAAGTGTCCCGCAATGTACATCCATCATCAATCATTTTTCATTTTTCATAAAAAAATGAAAAATGCATCCACCTCTTTCAGTGGCCACTCGCCAAATGGGCTGTCTTAGGTTTGACAGCTCTTATATAGGCAACAGTGGGGCCACCCAGTGACATCACTGAGTGACCCCGCCCCTTCTGACATCATGTGACATCATGTGATGTTAGAGGGGGTGGGGTCACCTGTTTACATCACTGAGTGGCCCCGCCCTTGCCTATATAAGAGCTGTCAAACCAAAGACAGCACATTCAGTGAGTTGCTTCTGAAAGAGGTGGATGCATTTTTCATTTTTATTGTCCATCGGCGTCATGATTGATGATGGATGTACATTGTGGGACACTTTTTTAAAATGATTTTTGAATAAAGGAATTGTCCAAAACTGTCTCCTTTGGTTTTTACTTTTTTGACACTTTTTATGGATGGAGCTGGATTCATATTGAGTCCTGTGTTGGGTTGGTCTCCTTTATTGTGGAACCTTGCTTGCAAACATTATTCTATTGTTATGATATTCCTGTTGTGTTCTTTTACCACAATTTGTCAGTGACCTGGCTACTGCACTGTTTGTTGCTATGTACTTCAAAATGACTACCAAAACAGATTAAAAGTAAATAAATAGTAAAAAAAGATGGATGAATAACTTATATTAACCTTAAAAGTATTTTGTGCTGAGTGAACCCCTGGATGCTGCACACTGACAGTTGGAATACGCAATTGTAAAGCAATATCTATACACACACAGGTGCTCTTCCTTCAAATGTCATATAAATAAATAACTGTGAATAGTGACCACAATACACTGATTGTGAATAAATATTGCATAAATATATGCAAAAATGTGAAGCAATTAAAATACTCAAACCGTATCAGATATATATTTGCAAACAATTCCACACAACGCATGAAAATGATGAATGTCATTGACCACAATACACTTAAAGTTGTGGTATTATCCACTTTGTGATTTTTACCTACAGGTAAGCCTATAATAAGGCCTGCATGGCTTAGGAGGTATCCACCCTGCATACAGCCGCTGATATCAGCGGCACATGCACTCTTACGGTCTGGCAGATCGTGTCAGAACTTCAGAGCTCCTTGCGGGAAAGGAGTACTCCCACGCACATGCACGGGAGTGACGTAATTGTGGCTCCGGGCACTCGCAGCACCGTAGCGTGAAGAAATGCAGGAACAACATGTCAGCTCCCTCAGCGGTGTGCTGGCGTGGCTGCGGAGGTCTTGTTCTAAGGTAAGTATTTCAAAACATGCTAGTACGCGATGCATACCTGCACATCATGCCTTTGCCTAACAGGGTTTTTTTTCCAGCAGTTTACTACTCTTTAATGTGAATTAATATCATTAGAGGCTGGAATAGACTTCTTCCCTGACATAATTGTCACCTTAGCAGCTATTGCACATCTCATGTATATTTGCCAGAAATGGACTAGAACATGGTGCAGGAATGGAGAATGGGAGACGCACATGAAAAATGGTTTTGTGCATGGTTTATTGGTTAGCTGCTCTTAGACTACTGGATAGCAGCCCGGCTTACAATGGCCATTTGGACCTCTTATCTGAAGCTATAGATAGTATAATGTTGGTCGCCCGTGGCACGTTATGTGGTTTACTATAGGTTTTCTGCTTTTTGGTTTTCTTTTTACAGTGACGATCATTTAACGTGAAGAGACACCTGCCACACAAGTGAGCCGGCAGGTTTGACAACGTATTTGATAATCTCCCACATTGACTAAAACTGGTTGTGCAATTGGATTTTATATTTCTTTGTGGAGCTGATCCTTATTTTTTTTGCACACAAGGATAGTTAAGATAAGCTCTGACTGATAGTTAAAAAGGTTGCTTAATATGCAAATTGCTTCGTTTAATGTTGCTGATAATGTGCATGAACCCGGTACTAGGCTTACGGGGCATGCATATATAGCTGTGAGAGAAATTGCTAGACGGGGGGAAGGGAGGAGGGAAATTGTCCTTTTTTTTCTCCTTCCTTTTGTGTTAAATAAGGGCTACTTAGAAGCCGCGGGAGGTGAACTGTGAGTTTAAATCCATGGTTGGAATACTCCCTGTATTTCATACAGGGTGTATAAGGCACCGTTCTGCTGTGCACCTCCCATTGCCTCTACCGACAGATCCTGTTTGGTTATTAAATCACAAGGGGATCTCAACACTTATCTCTTGGATTTTATTCCAAGACGTTTACCACTTTTGTGTTTTCTTTTTATTTCCCACTGAGGGGAAAGTATAGGCCAAGTGTAAAGCATACAACAGAGCATAAATTACCATTAGCCACGACACTTGGTTACAGTTTTTACATTTTATATTCGGAGTATTGCATCTCTAATTTATCTCTCCACCTCTTTTTCAGGACCTAAATAGTAAGAGACTCATTAGGGTCGGACAGTCGCTGCATCAGTTCACATCCACAGGTCATTGATAGATGAGTGATGGCGTATGCTGCATTAGGTAAGAAACCCTCCTTGGTCTCCCATAATGTACGAGGTTTAACCAGTTCCCGACCGTGTGCCGTGTTTTCGCGGCGGCAGTCGGGCTGCTGTGCGCGAATCACCGTAAAAAGATGGCGATTTACAAACGGCCGATAGGGGGCGCGCACACGCCTGCCGCACTCCTGAGGAGTGTGCCCGCAGCTCGGGCGGACCCGATGTCTGCTGGCGAGCCGCGATGAGCTGCCACAGGCAAAGAACGGGGAACCGCCGATGTAAACACGGCGGTTCCCCGCTCTGTCAGTGGGGCATGAGTGATCTACTGATCCCTGTCACTGGGATCAGTTAGATCTCTCATGCCCATGGTAGCCCAACCCCCCCCCCACAGTAAGAACACACCCAGGGAACACACTTAACCCCTAGCTCTCCCCCCAGGTTAACCCCTTCACTGCCAATGACATTTATACAGTAATCAGTGGACCTCTAAGTTTCTGATCGCTGAATAAATGTCATTGGTCCCAAAAAAAAGTGTCAAAAATGTCCGACATGTCCGCCCCAATATCGCAGTACCGCTAAAAATCGCAGATCGCCGCCATTACTAGTAAAAAATTTAAAAAAATAAAAACCCAAAAATTAATTCTCACCATCAATAAATGCAGATTGCAATTTTTTTTATCACAAATATGAGGAAGAATATAAATTGGCCAAAAACAGTGAAAAAAAATGTTTTTTTATTTTTTTTTTTTGGATTTGAATTTTAGCAAAAAGTAAGACATTTTTTTTTTTTTTTTGCAAAATGGTCGCTTTTCTTTTGTTTATAGCGGTGATCAGAAATAACGCAGAGGCAATCAAATAACACCAAAAGAAAGCTCTATTTGTGGGGAAAAAAAGGATGCAAATTTTGTTTGGGTGCAACGTCGCATGACCGCGCAATTGTCAGTTAAAGCGACGCAGTGCCAAATTGCAAAAAGTGCTCTAATCCTAAAGCTGGAAAACCTTCCGGTTGGTAAGTGGTTGAATGTACCCGAAAAACACACTGCAATATTAAGAGAACTGAGAAAGATAAGACCCAAAATAGTGTTTCCTCAAGAGACACATTTCAGAACAGGATAAATTCAAAAGCTCACAGACAAACACTATACACAGGCCTACCACTCCACGAGCCCGGATTCTAAAATGAAAGGGGTTTCAATTCTGATACATAAAGGGGCGGGCTTTGAGGTCACTCAACATTTTGCAAATCTGCATGGGAGATTTTTATTTTTAAAAGGACATTGGGAAGGGAAAATAGTTACTCTAGCAAATGTTTACTTGCCAAACTCTGCACAGGTCACTTTCTGCATACAAATGATGGAGGAGCTGAAAAGCTTCTCACAGGGATGTATCATTCTAGGTGGGGACCCTAACCTGGCACTCAACCCATTACAGCAGGGATCCTCAAACTAAGGCAACTCACGGTCCAATCCCAGGGGTGGATCTTACTATGTAGGGACACTCTTCGAAAAGTCGAGGAGGTAGTAAACATACGTCTTTCACTGGACACGTCTCAAACCGTTCATTTGTAAACGATCTCATTGATAAAAGGGAAGGGTTACAGGAAAATTTTTATTTTTAGAGGGTACGTCTAAACGTTTTACAACTCACTGGAGTTTCGGGCGGGGAAATACATAGTCTTAACTTTGGGGAAAGTAAAATCTTAGGCCCGAGCACCTCACCATCCGGACACATATCACAAAC
>BLSH010263062.1:267999-283342 GCA_018402905.1 Glandirana rugosa
ACGTTCATGTTGGGTTAAAACTGTGTCACTATTGTTTATATAACACGACAAATATAACTTCCACATGATGCCTTGTTTTGCTTTTTTACCATCAATATAAACAGCACAATATATTTGTTATCACTGTGTCAAAATTGGGTTGTACTTGCATTTTAATTGTGTTTAATTAGTTTATATACACCAATTTTTACTATGTATGTTACACATCTGTGTTTTTTTGTATGTGATGACACAATTGATTCTATGCTAATTTCATTCGCTGCCTAAAGTGAGTTGTTGATCTTTCAATTTGGAGGTAATTACACTCACCTGGTTTTTCCTTTTCCCCCTCCTCCTCTCTTTGTTTGAGAGGATCTTGAATTCATATTTAAGCAGCGATATGATCATACCATCTCTAGCTATGATTAAGCGTCAGATATAGACGTGAAACGCGTCAGCATTTGTACCTGGGGTTTGTCCCCCAATATGCTCTGCTTGTATTTAATTTGATTTTACCAATAAATGGCAATTTTTGTAGTGCGGCTGTCTGAAGAACTTTTCTCAGTATCTCCAGATAGGTACTCAGTTACTCATATGGGTTGGTGACAGGTACTCAGGTAATCTGATGGGCAGCTGACAGGTACTCAGGTACTCTGATGGGCTGTTAAAAGGTACTTGGGTACTCTGATGGGCTGGTGACAGGTACTCGGGTACTCTGATGGGCAGGTGACAGGTACTCGGTTACTCTGATGGGCAGATGGCAGGTACTCAGGTACGTTGACGGTATGGTGACAGGTACTAGGGTACTCTGATGGACTGGTGACAGTTACTCAGGTACTCTGATGGGCTGGCGACAGGTACTTGGGTACTTTGATGGGTTGTTGACAGGTACTCTGATGGGCAGGTGACTTGGATACACTTATGGACTTGTGACAGGTAATCGGGTACTCTGATGGGTTGGTGACAGGTACTCGAGTATTTTGATGGGCTGGTGACAGGTATTCGTGTACTTTGATGGATTGGTGACAGGTACTCAGCTACTCTGATGGGTTGGTGACAGGTACTCAGGTACTTTGATGAGCTGGTGACAGGTGTTTGTGTACTTTGATGGGCTGGTGACAGGTGTTCTTGTACTTTGATGGGTTGGTGACAGGTACTCGGGTACTCTGATGGGCTGGTGACAGGTGCTCGGGTACTCTGATGGGTTGGTGACCGGTACTTGGGTACTCAGATGGGTTGGTGGCAGGTACTTGGGTACTCTGATGGGTTGGTGACAGGTACTCGGGTACTTTGATGGGCAGGTGACAGGTACTCAGGTACTTTGATGGGCAGGTGACACGTACTTTGATGGGCAGGTGACAGGTACTCGGGTACTTTCATGGGCAGGTGGCAGGTACTCTGATGGGCTGGTGACAGGTACTTTGATGGGGGGTGGCAGGTCCTCTTTATTACTGGGGGGGGCAATCAGTGTGCTTGGTGTGTACACTAAGTGGTAACCAGCTGTTACTGCAATCTCCTTCTCACACACAATCGGTGTGTGAGAGGGAGAACCTGGTAACAGCTTGTTACCGCGGTCTGTTTACATCATGTGACTGGCTGTGATTGGACACAGCCGGTCACGTGGTAAGGAGACAATTTCATTGGCTCTTTACCCTGATCGGGGCTGGGCTTTGTCCGAGGGACAAGCCTCAACCCCGATCGCCACACTGCGTGCCCCCGGGCGCGTGCACAAGCGGCATACATGTGGATCTCCATTGTGACCAGCTGTGATTGGACACAGCTGGTCATATGATAAAGAGCCAATTTCATTGGCTCTTTACCCTGATCTGGAAGAGGCTATGTCCCATGGGACATGCCCGATCCCCCATCACCGTGCTGCGTCATATGACGTCCGCCTGGATCGACAAAGAGTCCCTGCCAATGTCATTTTACAATGACTCGGTAGGGAAGTGGTTAAATACACTATTCTCAAAGTTAAAGTGGTTGTTAAGCCACTGAGTGTTCTTTTTACCATGCCTTCTGTTATAGTAAATTATGTGCCCCAGTGTATGTTTTTTTTAAATAAGCTGCTATACATCTTATTTTATAGTGTCTCTCTCCTCTCTTGATCTGACAGCAAAGCGGGAGGGGCTGAGAATCCCCCGCTGATGCCAGCCAGGAAGAGGAGAGGAGGAGAGAAGCACAACCACATACACTGGGGCACATCATTTACTATAACAGAGGGAATGGTAGAAAGAAAATGGACTTATGATAGGAGTAGGAGGGGAGGGTCGCACACAGGCAGGGAGGGAGGGGGTTGGGGAAAGAGAACAGAAGAGAGCTGCAGATGAAGGAGGCATGTAAACTGACCATAGTTTCAGGGCCCAGAAGCCATGATAAACTGTGGTCAATTTACAGGGGGAGTGCAGAACCAGACAGGATTAGCCAGGTGATACAAGGGGCCAAATGACACAGCACAACCACTGTGCTGTTGTTTATGCTTTAAAGGAACAGGATCAATTTTTTTAGGGTTACAAACAGTTTAAGCAAAATTCAAAATAAAGGTAGTGATATCTAAGGGATCACCTGCTTCATTGCATTTACATTGAAAAAGATGTGACAATGCAACTGCCATCACAGCACTGCTCTGAATATGGAGGTTAAGACAGCGCATTGTAGCTCTGCCCTGCATCTCCCTGCAGCAATATTTTATTTTTATATTGATCAATTCTATATTGGGTGGTTGCGGGCAGCATTCAATCATTTTTGGGGGGCAGGATCAAGTCACCAGGTCAGGACCCCACATGAAAAAAAAAAGGTTAGAAAAAATAAATAAATAAGAAAATATATTATTTATATAGACACATAAAAACACTCACTCTCTAGATCAATTACATCAGATCATCTGGATGCCATTTACATTTACTATGCAAGTGTGTAAATGCAACATTGTTTTAATTTTTAGTGATTGCAAACCTTTGAAAAATCAGCAATAGGCAATTTTTTACCCCATCAACCCAAATTAATCTTATCTATTGCCATTACAATTTGCGTTTGAAAGAAGAATAAAGCTCTGCTAAAATAAAACACATACGTTCGATTTGAGCTTTGCTATTCTGCTACTGTACATAAAAGTCACACTAATTATTTTAATTAGTCTTAGAGTATTATAGTTTGGGTAACTGTATAGGAGTAAACAGATGAAATTGTGCAAAGGTTACATTCTAATAAATTATAGAAAAATGCATTTTTTTCATTTTTTTTTACTTTTACTATTACTATTACTATTTATTCCCCATAAAAAACATAAACATAAATGTGTTTATCCAAATCCACTACCAAATTAAAGTCCTATGTGTTACAAAAAACCTTAAGTAAAATGTTAGGGTAGACTACCTACTACCTCAAATAAATGTATAACTTGCAGAACTGAGACATCATCAAAATGAAAAAAATAGTTAAACCATTTCACCAGTGAGAGGCAACCACTTGCTTAGCATGGGAACTGGTGGGTGGCAGGTAAGCACATCTTGCTGGCACCGCTTTCTGTCAGAATTAGGCGCCAGTGCTTTAGGAGGGAGATCGCCATTTTTGGTAAAGGTCTCTCAAAGCACCTCTCCTTAGAGCTGGCAGGGGCCTAATTTTTAAAAAAAAATGCTTAGTAAAAAAAAAGGTAAAAACTAACCTCGCCAGTGCTAAAACGGTGCTTTTTTATTTTGCAAATGAAACAAAAATGATACCCTATTTGCAAGTTAATTTTTAAGTATTTCCATTTTATGAAGACATATTATTTGTAATCATAATTATTATGCATGTTGTGAAATACTTTTTATAAGCAGTTATAGATGCCAGTACCTTGTGACTTTCCTGTTTTACTTTGAACATTTAGCCTCTCTTCTATCCAAACCCTTGCTTAAGCCTTTATTTAATCCTGTTATAAATTCATTGCCTTTCATTTAAATCCTTCAATTTAATTCCACCCTGTACAGACCTGTCAACCAATGCACATTAGCAGGCCACACAAGGACTTAATTTGTTATGTTTTTAATGTTTTCAACAATGGTAGACATATGGATCGGTGTCTGTGTCTTAGATAAGCTTTTGAGGTGCAAAAGTGCATACAGCTGCAAGAGTCAAAGCTCAGTTCAGCTGAAGAAGCTTTAGTTGACAATCAGATTAAAAGGTTTAGTCTTCTGTTGCCATCAGAGACTTCCATACTCCAAAGTGCTATGAAAGAGAAATGAAGGACTAGAAAAGATTAACTAACCAAATTAAGAAAGTATTGGCTCTTTCTAAGGTGTAAAGTAAAGGTAATTATCTTATCATAATCACTTGTACCATTTACATTTGGAATACACAATTATGTTTACATAATGTCTAATAACACTACATTTTTTATAACTCAGTTTACTGTGTTTTCAATATTTGATATGGTATTATTTAATTAAGAAAAAAAGGAAAACATAACAAACGTTTGACATTTCTTAGACAATTAGTATAAGACAAATAAGTAGACAAAATGTTTAATTTACTAAAGAAGCCATTTTTCCTATGATGTCAAGTGAACATACAATCACATGCAGGAAGATCTTGGGGACCGGATCCCTGATGAAGTCACGTTTTTAGTGATGTAATGCATAGGGTGGGGCTGATGATGTCAAGCCGCATTAAAGGGAATTTGTGATCCGCCATCTTGTGAGTGTCTGGACAAGCTTGTTGTCTGCAGTGTATCATCTTCATTTGAATTTTGGTGGAAAAAATATGATATGATGAAGGAGGATGGAGATAGATTGAATTCCTGAGATAATTGGATCTGGAGAAACATCTGTTTCTCCAGATCTAATTACAGTATCTCAGTTTAAAGGGAAAATCGTTATTATTCGTTACCACATTTATCACAGTGATGATCTTTTAGTAAGCCCATTATAAAAAAGTTAATGGGAGTATAATTAGTGTATAGTAATATGTACAGTTTGAGCCAAGTCCCTCTGTCTGTGTCAATGGACACAGCAGTGGGACCCAGGGCACCCCAGAAGAAGAGGATCAGGGCTGCTCTGTGCAAAACCCTTGCACAGAGCAGGTAAGTATGACATGCTTGTAAATTTTATCAAAAAACAAAACCTTTACAACCGTTTGAAATATAGGGGTAGGAAAAAGATGTCAGTCAAGGAAGGGACTCTGTGATATCACTGCATGTTTAAGTTGCAGATAATAAAAGTGTATGTGTTTAGGGAGATTATAATGGGTTAAAAACTCCAAAAATAAAAATACAGTGCACCCTCCAAATATATGGCAGTGATGCTTGATCACATATGCCTTCCACTTCATTGCATATTGTACTTTAGGTAGCTCAGGATAGACATTATTCAGCCTTATAAGACTGTAACTAGTTTACTAGTATATTAGGACTTAATACTGCAGGGGGGCATTTTTTTTTTAGTTTCTTATAGAGAACTTACTACCACTTTAACCACAGCCGAATGATGACTACAGCATGTTCTAGAAGAGTGTACAATGATGTCCTCCCAAACGTGCGCTACCTGTGCGCCCCCCTGGGGCACGCACCCAGAAGTGTCCTTGATCACTGGGTCCTCGAGACTAAGCCCATCACGGATTGGGGTAAAGGGCCAATGACAGCAGCCCTTTATCACGTGAACGCTCAGATGGAGCGATCACTTGTCAACAAACTGGAGCCATGTCTGGTTCAGCTCTCTCCTCACACCTATCAGTACATGTGTGAGGAGAGGTGGGAGCCAGTGCAGCAGCGTGAGTGGGCTGGATCTGAAGTGCACACAGTGCTGATCCGTGCCCATCCATGCCTCATGCGTGCCCATCCATGCTTCATCCATGCCTCATCAGTGCTCATTCTTGCCTCAACCCTGTCCATCCATGCTTCATCAGTGCTCAGCCATGCCTCATCCGTGCCCAGCTATGCCTCATTAGTGCCCATCCATGACTCATCCATGTCCATCCATGCCTCATCAGTGCCCATCCATGCCTCATCTGTGCTCATCCATGCCTAATCCATGCCCATCCATGTCCCATCCATGACTCATCTGTGCTCATCCATGCCTCATCTGTGATCAACCATGCCTCATCAGTGCTCATCCATGCCCATCCATGCTTCATCAGTGCTCATCTGTGCTCATACATGCCTCATCCATGCCTCATTTGTGCCCATCCATGCCTCATCCATGCAGCATCTGTGCTTAACTGTGCCTCATTCATGCCACATCTGTGCCCACCCATGCCTCATCCATGCCACATGAGTGCTCATGCATGCCACATCAATGCTCATCATGCCTCATCCATGCCACATCCATGCTCATCTGTGCCTCATCTGTGCTTCATCCATGCCAAATCCATGCTCATACATTCCACATCAGTGCTCATCTATGCCTCATCCATGCCATATAAGTGTTCATCCATGCAGCATCCATGCCACATCAGTGCTCTTCCATGCCTCATCCGTGCCACATCAGTGCTTATCTGTGCCTCATCCATACCACATCAGTGCTCATCTGTGCCACATCTATGCCACATCAGTGCTCATCCATGCCAAATCCATGCCATATCAGTGCTCATCCATGCCACATCAGTGCTCATCCATGCCTCATCAGTGCTCATCCATGCCACATCCATGCCACATCAGTGCTCATCTGTGCTTCGTCCATGCCACATCAGTGCTCATCCGTGCCACATCCATGCTACATCAGTGCGCATCTGTGCCACATCAGTGCTCATCTGTGCCCCATCAATGCCACATCAGTGCTCATCCTTGCCACATGAGTCAGTTATATAGCTCCAAGTCCACGTAGAAGACCTGGACAACAGAAACAGCAATAACCTGAGGGTAAGGGGAGTCCCTGAAGCGGTTATTGACCTGCTCCCCTCTGTGCAGAAGCTGTTTCATTCACTACTCCCTGACACAGCTATGGCGTCCTTCACATGTGACAGGATACATAGAGATCTTCGTCCCAAACCACAACCTGAAAATTCTCCCAGAGACAATGTGCTGTGTTAAAAAGATTTCCTGATTAAAGAGGAAATTTTGAGGGCCTCTCCCAATACCCCCAACTTTACAATTGGACAGGGTTTCAATTCAAATGTATCCAGACATCTCCCCCCATGACCCTGGACAAGCACAGAAAAATGAAAGTTACAACAGTATTGCAAGCAGGCAGGATCCGTTACCACTGGGGGTTCCCATTCAAGCTGCAAGTTCCTCACAATGGGGCCACCTACACAGTTACCACAGTACAGAGGGTAAAAAACTCCTGGTGAAGCTGGGTCTACTGGATGCCTACAACCCCACATTCATCCCCCATCTGGGCAACCCCTTCCCCCAGAAGAGACCGCTGCAGCCAACACTAATTACTTTCTTCATACCCTCTCTCTCAGGATGTGGTTCTCCAGTTCACTTTCTCTCCTTCGCTGGGACTTTATCAGCTGGCAAGCTCAGTTATCATTGAATCTACTCCAGAAGTAAGCTGAAGTCTTGTTGTGCCCATTTGGTTGTCCCCCCACTCTACTTTCAAACACACCCGGTGCTATGACTGCCCAGAGTCTCCTGCATATTGCACCAGGTGTTCCTATTTAACTTTTGCTGTTTTGCAGCCTCACGGCTATTCTACTAGACTACATAAGGTTATCAGAGTTTTGGACTGTACAATCTGGGTTACTGGTTTATTTTGGTCAGAAAGGTTCTCTGTCCTCTGACCCCCACATAATGATCGAACAAATAACACTGCCTTGCCAACTAGATATCAATTTATTCTACTTTTTCTTTTATTATTTTTTTATGTCTTTTAAGCATCAGAATTTATGGTTTAGATTCAACTTTAGTTTGACTTTATAACATATGGTACTGCTTAAATGTCTTTAGAGTCATCTCACTACCTGTTTGAATTCTAAAACCTCAAATGTTTTAATCCCCTGCTTAAAAGAAAAAAAGCCTCTAGAGCTTACAGGCTCTTATTATCGAATATCCTCCTATTACAGGAGACACATTTCTCCTTGTGCAACCATCCCAATTACTTTGATAGATCATATAAACAACACTATTTTACCACACATGAGTCCAAGTCCAGAGGTGCAGCTATATTTATAAGAAATGTAATTGTCCTTGATGTTCAACACAGATACAAAGACCTTGACAGTAGATTTGTAATTGTGAAGAGCTCTCTCCAAGTCAAAATGATCACATTATAATTAAGAAACAGACTGTGCTATTTGGATAAATCAATTAACGTTAAAATATAATTTATATATACTCATATAAAGTGCAGTGCAATAAAGCGCAAATAACATTCACTTATGTGATTCAACACTATAAAAATAACCAATTAAGTCCAAAGTCCAAAAATATTAAGTGCCAAAAATAAAAATGAATATGTGCAAAATGTCCACTTCTTAGGAGAAGACTGTATAGATGAGATCAAGCTCCACCAATGAACTGGAAATCCTTAACCAGGTGATTTGGGAATGGAAACAAAGGAAAAGTTTTAGTGACACCATCAAAATTCAGATTCAGGAACTCTTACCATATATATTTGACTCCCTATCTCTAGGTGAGTCAAAAGAGCAGGCAGATAGCCTCAGCAGTCATATTCTTTAGTAGGAACATCACTCTATGCAACACTCTATCTGGATGGTGTATAGGTCCACTGCATCTCATGGATTAACCACATCCGTTGAAAATTGATTGCCTGAGGGAGATTTCTGCAGCATATTTGTCTGTGGGTGGCAATGTGAACTAATGGAAAATAATTTTCAACGGATGTGGTTAATCCATGAAATGCAGTGGACCTATACATCATGTAGTGGACCTATTCCACCTTTAACTGCAACCTTTACTGCAACTGATCCATTGTTTGCAATATGTTTAAATGGTAATATATGCTGTCTTCAAGTTTCCACCTTTAACTGCAACCTTTACTGCAACTGATCCATTGTTTGCAATATGTTTAAATGGTAATCTATGCTGCCTTCAAGCTCCATCTTTACCCGCAACTGCTACATTGTATTAAATATGCTTATGGTAATCTATGCTGCTTTCAAACTCTTTGCCTCTGCCCATATCACTGTGATGTTTATTTTGCTTTCTTATTGTCTATACTTAAATTATGAGCGGATGCTATCTTTATTACCATACCCTTTTGCTCTGTTGTTGTGTCTCGTAGTCTGCTCTTGGTGTTAAAAGTTTGCCATGTGTCCCTCCTATGCAACCCTGATTGATTAATTGGCAATACCCCCACCTAACTCAGGATACATTTTGGCCTTCTCTGGGGAATGCACAGGCAGGGTGCCAGGAAACAACTGTAGTCAGGAAACAACTCCTATGCAATCCTGATTGATTAATTGGCAATACCCCCACCTAACCCAGGATACATTTTGGCCTTCTCTGGGGAATGCACAGGCAGGGTGTCAGGAAACAACTGTTGCCCCTGGAATCCGAGTCTGGAAGCCTGTGCGCAGGCACATGTAGCGTGTGTGCTCACGTATATGGCGGCGTTGGCACCCAAACGGCCCATTTAAGCGGACAACACCCTGCAACACAGCGCCTAGAGTACCTGTGAGCCCCAGCTCTGTTCCTGTTTACTTGTTCCTGTTTCCTGAAGACCCAGCTTGACCTGACCTGCTTGACATCCGCCTGCACTGACCCCCAGCTACCCACAACCATTCTCTTGCCTGACCCCTTGTACATCTGCTGTCTGCCTGATTACAAACTCTGCTTGGACCTGACCATTCTTCTGCCTACTCCTTTGTACCACACCACCAGCCAGTTGCCGACCCAGCCTGTACCACCTTCCTTCATATCTGCACGAGCCACTCTAGGACCTCTCACGCCATCATCAGTGACAATCCAGCCCTCGTGCCATCCTGCACTCTCGGACCACATGTTTGCTCTACCGGGGTCCCCGAATCAGGTGTGCAAGAGTGGTTGTTCCCTTCACAAATCAGACTCCATCACCAGGTGTGTGATACAGGGGTATGCACAGGCAGGAATTGCCTTGGCAATTATAATCTTGGATAAAGTATTCATATTGGATTAAGTATTACACTTTGGCTCAGCACTTCAGCGATTGCACAAAAGTGAAAAACAACAACAGCATATTGCAAAACACTAAACAGACTACATGTGACATGATTCCTCATAGGATTTTTTCATCTCTCATCTAGTCTGCTTCTCACCCACTCTGTATCATGCACTCCCTATTTTTTCTTTTCACAGTTGCATCCTCTCTCCTTAAACTCTCTCTCTGTCACGATCAGGCATCAGGCTCGAAGACCAGTTGCTATAGCAGTTGCAGGACTACTACTGACCAGCAGGGTAGGTACACAGGTAGTGACCCTGGCAGATGACACAAGCTCATCTGAGGTGCGGAGTCTAAGTACTAACCGGTGTTCACCAGAGCTCCTGATGGTGGAGATGGATTTAGCTGCGTGTTAGTACCTCAGGATTGCCCACCAGGGTGTTAGCAAGCCGGGGTCCAATAGCGGATGAGCAGATAAGGATCAAACAGGAGCGTGGTCAGTAAACAAGCCAAAGGTCGGTAACAAGTAGTTGCAGTAGAGTAGTCGAGGATAACCTGGCAAAGAGGAAGTGCAGAGACAAGGCTTATATAGGAAGTTCATGTGAGGAGCAAGGAGTTCAAGGTTCAACAGCAATCAAGACATAAGGCAGAGTTGTCCAAGGGATCAGGCAGAATATCCAACAGATCAGGTAGGTATCTGTACAGCATCCCAGATAGCCCAGTGAGAAGAATCAATGGCAGACAATGAAGAAGTCCAAGGTTCGATCTCAGGTCCTGACAGTACTCCCATCCTCTCAGGATGTCCTCTGGATGTCTTAGGGCTGGGTTTGTAAGGAAATCTCTGGTGGAATTATCTTGTTAATCTAGGGGCATGAACATTCTCCTCGGGCTCTCAATAATTTTCTTCTGGCCCATATCCTTCCCAATGGACCAAATATTGTAGCTTGTTTCTAAAGCTCCTAGATGTAAGAATTTTCTCCACTAAATTCTACTTCACCCTGTACGTCAACTGGTGGAGGAGGTGGAAGAATCTTTCCAGAAAAAGGATCTTTGTGAAATGGTTTAAATAGTGATATGTGAAAGACAGGGTGAATTTTCATACTGTCAGGAAGTTTTAACTGAAAGGTAACTGGATTGATTTGAGCAGAAGTCTTGAATGGTCCTAGAAACTTTTGGCCCAGCTTTGCAGATGGAACATGGACCTTCAAATTTTTGGTAGATAACCAAACTTTGTCACCCACATGAAAAGTAGGAAGTGATCTACGATGTCTATCAGCAGCCTTCTTGTAACATTCCTGAGCCTCTCTCTAAGTCTTGATCACTTTCTCCTGAAACTTCCGCAAAGTAGTTAATCTGTTGGTAACAGAAGGAATTTGAGTTGAGATAGGGAGATCAGGAATAAAAACTGGATGACACCCGTTCTTTAAATAAAAAGGACTTTGAGAAGTGGAGCTTTGTTTAGAATTGTTGTAAGCAAACTCTGCTGTACAAAGATAATCCACCCAGTCATCCTGAAGATAACTGACAAAACATTGAAGGTACTGCTCCAATGTTTGATTGGTTCTCTCAGTTTGACCATTAGACTGGGGATGAAAAGCAGAAGACAGATTGACTGTTACTCCTAAGGCTGAGCAAAAGTTTTTTTCAAAATTTTGAAGTAAACTGTACTCCACTATCAGACACCAGATCATCAGGAATTCAATGCCGTTTAAATACTTCTCGAACCATTAACTCAGCAGTTTGTTCAGCAGAAGGCACCCCCCTAAACAGGTATAAAATGAGCCATCTTGGTGAGAAGGTCAACAACGACCAAGATGGTGGTCATTTCTTTTGAGGGAGGTACATCTACCACAAAGTCCATGGAAATTGAGCCCCATGGTCTTGATGGAAAAGGAAGTGGCTGGAGCAACCCCAAAGGAGATGCTCGGGGAGTCTTACTGCGTGCACAGGTCAGACATGAGGCCACATAGTGTTTGACATGTTTCTTGTAGCTGAGCCACCAAAAGAAACGTGACAATAGTCATGAATAAAGTTGAGCGAACCTGGACTGTAAAGTTTGGGTCCCTAGCGGATTTAGGGTGTCCGTGCCCCGCACCCTATCCCGGACATTTCAAAAAAAGTCCGGGATCGGGTTCGGTATTCGTGTATTTTTTGGCGCCTGTTGAATAGCTGCAGGGCAGCCAATCAACAATCGTTTCTCTCGTTTGCCCTTAGAAGCCATCACAGCCATGTCTACTAATGGCATGGCTGTAATTGGCCAGTGCATCATGTGACCCAGACTATTTTTGGAGCCTAATGAATAGCTGCAGGGCAGCCAATCAACAAGCGTTTCACTCGTTTGCCCTTAGAAGCCATCACAGCCATGCCTACTAATGGCATGGCTGTGATTTGCCAGTGCATCATGTGACCCAGGCTCTATATGAGCTGGAGTCATGTAGTGCCGCTTGTCACATCATCTTGTACTGCAGTAGGGAGAGGATACTGACGCTGCGGTGGGGGAGAGATTAGCATTCTAATATCATCTCATCATGCATTAGAGACAGGTTCCTGGCAGTGCTGTGAGGGAAAGATCCGTGTTCTAAAACCATCTCATCCTGCATTAGAAACAGGTTCCTGGTGGTGCTGTGAGGGAAAGATCACCATTCTAAAACCATCTGATACTGGAGTAGGTACAGGTTCCTGGTGCAGTGAGGGAAAGATTAGCATTCTAATAGCATCTCATCCTGCATTAGAGAAAGGTTCCTGGCGGTGCTGTGAGGGAAAGATTAGCTTTCTAATATCATCTGATATTGCATTAGGTACAGGTTCCTGGTGCTGTGAGGGAAAGATTAGCGTTCTAATATCATTTGATACTGCATTAGAGACAGGTTCCTGGTGCTGTGAAGGAAAGATGAGCGTTCTAATATCATCTCATCCTGCATTAGAGACAGGTTCCTGGTGGTTCTGTTAGGGAAAGAATAGCGTTCTAAAACCATCTGATACTGGAGTAGGTACAGGTTCCTGGCACTGTGAGGGACAGATTAGCGTTCTAATATCAATTGATACTGCTTTGGGGACAGGTACCTGGTGCTGTGAGGGAAAGATTGGCTATCTAATACCATCTGATACTGCATTAGGTACAGGTTCCTGGCGCTGTGAGGGAAAGATTAGCTTTCTAATATCATCTGATACTGCAGTAGAGATAGGTTCCTGTCGGTGCTGTGAGGGACAGATTATAGTTCTAAAATCATCCCATACTGCAGTTGGGACAGGTTCCTGTCGGTGCTGTGGGGGACAGATTAGCGTTCTAAAATCATCTCATACTGGTGTAGGGAGAGGTTAATGTCGGTGCTGTGAGGGACAGACTATCGTTCTAAAATCATATCATACTGGTGTAGGGAGAGGTTCCTGTCGGTGCTGTGAGGGACAGATTATCGTTCTAAAATAACCTCATACTGGGGTAGGGAGAAGTTCCAGGCGGTGCTGTGAGGGACAGATTAGCGTTCTAAAATCATCTCATACTGGTGTAGGGAGAGGTTCCTGGCGGTGCTTTGAGGAACAGATTATAGTTCTAAACTCAACTCATACTGCAGTAGGGAGAGGTTCCTGTCGGTGCCGTGAGGGACAGATTATCATTCTAAAATCATCTCATACTGGTGTAGGGAGAGGTTCCTGTCGGTGCTGTAAGGGACAGATTAGCGTTTTAAAATCATCTCATACTGGTGTTAGGGAGAGGTTCCTGTCGGTGCTGTGAGGGACAGATTATCGTTCTAAAATCATCTCATACTGGTGTAAGGAGAGGTTTCTGTAGGTGTTGTGAGGGACAGATTATCGTTCTAAAAGCATCTCATAATGGTGTAGGGACAGGTTCCTGGCGGTGCTGGGAGGGACAGATTAACGTTCTAAAATCAACTCAAATTGGTGTAGGGAGAGGTTCCTGTCGGTGGTGTGAGGGAAAGATTATCATTCTAAAATCATCTCATACTGCAGTAGAGACACGTTCCTGTCAGTGCGGTGAGGGACAGATTATCGTTCTAAAATCATCTCATACTGCAGTAGGGACAAGTTACTATCTGTGCTGCGAGGGACAGATTATTGTTCTAAAATCATCTCATACTGGAGTAGGAAGAGCTTCGTGTTGGTGCTGTGAGGGACAGATTATCATTATAAAATCATCTCATACTGCAGTAGGGAAGGGTTCCTGTCGGTGCTGTGAGGGACAGATTACTGGTCTAAAATTATCTCATACTGGTGTAGGGAGAGGTTCATGGCGGTGCTGTAAAGGACAGATTAGGGTTCTAAAAAAAATTTCAAACTGGTGAAGGAAGAGGTTCCTGTCGGTGCTGTGAGGGACAGATTATTGTTCTAAAATCATCTCATAATGCAGTAGGGACAGGTTCCTGTCAGTGCTGTGAGGGACAGATTATCATTCTAAAATCATCTCATACTGCAATAGGGAGAGGTTCCTGTCAGTGCTGTGAAGGACAGATTAGAGTTCTAAAATAATCTCATACTGGTGTAGGGAGAGGTTCCTGGCGGTACTGGGAGGGACAGATTAACGTTCTAAAATCAACTCAAATTGGTGTAGGGAGAGGTTCCTGTCGGTGGTGTGAGGGAAAGATTATCATTCTAAAATCATCTCATACTGCAGTAGAGACACGTTCCTGTCAGTGCGGTGAGGGACAGATTATCGTTATAAAATCATCTCATACTGCAGTAGGGACAAGTTACTATCTGTGCTGCGAGGGACAGATTATCGTTCTAAAATCATCTCATACTGGAGTAGGGAGAGGTTCCTGTTGGTGCTGTGAGGGACAGATTATCATTATAAAATCATCTCATACTGCAGTAGGGAAGGGTTCCTGTCAGTTCTGTGAGGGACAGATTACTGGTCTAAAATTATCTCATACTGGTGTAGGGAGAGGTTCATGGCGGTGCTGTAAAGGACAGATTAGGGTTCTAAAAAAAATTTCAAACTGGTGTAGGAAGAGGTTCCTGTCGGTGCTGTGAGGGACCCATTATCATTCTAAAATCATCTCATACTGGAGTAGGGACAGGTTCCTGTGGGTGCTGTGATGGACCGATTAGCATTCTAAAATAACCTCATACTGGTTTAGGGAGAGGTTCCTGTCAGTGCTGTGAGGGACAGATTATCGTTCTAGAGAACGATAATCTGTCCCTCACAGCACCGACAGGAACTTCTCTCTTCTCCAGAATGAGATGATTTTAGAAAGCTAATCTGTCCCTCACAGCACCGACAGGAACCTGTCCCTATTGCAGTATGAGATGATTTTAGAATGATAATCTGTCCCTCACAGCACTGAAAGGATCTGTCCCTACTGCAGTATGAGATGATTTTAGAATGATAA
>BLSH010263062.1:308712-334195 GCA_018402905.1 Glandirana rugosa
ACTAACCACTCCGGTCTTGTTCATGTCCGCTATCATCTAACCCACCGACTGTTACGGAGGTCAAGGAAGTGTAACAGAGGGAGGGCCAGGGAACTACTTTCGAGTCTCAACCGTGGACTTGGGGTTCCGGTAGACAGAAAGTGGAGTCGGGGAACATTTAATCGGTTCGTCAGACTCAGGGTTCAGGACGTTCTCTGAGAATACGAAAGACTACTGAGAGGACCACACGAAAGACACCCGGTAGGTGTATCGCGACGGGGTCTTCACCTTCTGTAACTCACGTGTCTACGGGTTGGTGAAGACAACGTCCTACTCCTGTCAGAAATGTGCTGCGCTGGTGTTTCCATGTCCTCATCCTGCAACAGAAGTGGTTGGGCATCTGTGCACTCAATGTCTTCCACTTCTGGGGCAGCGCTATGTGGATGGCCCACAGAAAGCACACCAGGAGAGTCATCAGAAAGCATAAGAGTCTCTTGCAGGACTTGGGACTCAGACTGCTTGGCTAATTTACAAGGGGCTGAGGTGAAAGACAGATGGCCTTGGGGTTCAGGTGCCAACTCTGAGCTTTCATCAAGGGACCGGGAGGGAGACAATGTGAAGGAACTGGAGGCATTGTCAGCCACCCAATCTACTATCGCCTGTACTTGTTCTGGCCTCACCAATCATTGAGGGGCATTCTGGCCTACCATATACCGGTGAAGGTTCTGTTGGCTACCTAAGGAAGGTGTTTCCCTTGTGCGTGTAGCTAGCACACCTCGACCACGTCCTCTCCTTCCAACAGGAGGTTCACCAACACCACCAACACCAGCAGCACCAGCATCAGCAGCAGCACCATGACCACGTCCCTTATTTGCTCTCCTCATTGAGCCCGCAAATGTATTATGTAACCCTATGTAAGTATTTATTAATACCAATTAATACCTTTTTTTTTTAAAAACACCAACGTAGCTGGACGTTTTATTTTGGTGCAAGAAATGCACTGCTCACACCAACAGCTGGAAACTCTCCCTTTAGAACTAGGAGATTATTTTTCAACAATAATGTGTCACTTACAGCAACAGCTGGTCCTATAGGAGTAGGCAATGGTTTTTGAACAAGAATCTGTCCCTCTAAGCAACAGCTGGAAACTCTCCCTTTAGAACTAGGAGATGATTTTTCAACAATAATGTGTCACTTACAGCAACAGCTGTAACTTGGCTCTATAGGAGTAGGCAATGGTTTTTGAACAAGAATCTGTCCCTCTAAGCAGAAGCCTCTACCTAGTGAAGTCAGATCGCTCAAAGCAGCAGTTTGTGAAATCTCAAATTACTCCCACAATCTGATCGTTGTGTAGGATCCCACAATCTGATCGTTGTGTACGAACGTAACGATCGTTGTGTTAGGCAGGGTTTGATCTGCAATGCGTCACTCAAAGCAGCAGTATGTGAAATCTCAAATTACTCCAACAATCTGATCTTTGTGCACAATCGTAGCGATCGTTGTTTTATGCAGAGTTTGATCAGCGGTATGTGAAATCTCAAATTTCTGCTATCTGTCCTCAGAGCAACAGCAGTAGTAAAATAATCTATCTCAGGATGCAGGATCAGATGTTGTTAAAATGTCTCTAATCTCTCCCTGACGCCGTCAGCTACCTCTCCCTACAGCTAACCCAAGAGCATGTGACCGCAGCATCAAGTGACTCCAGCTTATAAAGAGGCTAGGTCACATGATGCACTGGCCAATCACAGCCATGCCATTAGTAGGCATGGCTGTGATGGCTTCTAAGGGCAAACCAGTGAAACGCTTGTTGATTGGCTGCCCTGCAGCTTCTCAACACGTGGAGTAAAATACCAAAACTCCGGACCGAACCCGAACGTTTCTTGAAATGTCCGTGTCTGGGTCCGGGTCCCGGACACCTCGAAAATTCGGTACGGACCTGAACGTTACAGTCCGGGTTCGCTCAACACTAGTCTTGATCTTTATTAAAGATGTTATGATAGAAGTGGTCCAGGTGGACCATTTATTCATCATTTCCAGGAGAAGGATCTGGAGGCGACGATGTGACCTTAGGGACCTAGGCCCTTGGGAGTGGACTAGACTCACGGCCACCCCAAACGGGAGCAGACTGTGGCCCCGATCTATCACTCCATGCCACTCCTAGCCCCCAGGGCCTCCCCCAGCAACATTAAGTAATCTGGGACCACCCAAACCTTGATCTGATCTTCCAACAAAGGGCAAGTGCCAACCTTTAAGAACTACAAAAATCAGGTAGACATACGATTGAGGTATCAAAGTACAGAAGTATAGTAAGGAAAGTAAGTAGAGGATGAAGAAGAAATAGGATGGGAAAAGGAGAAAGTAGGGGTTGTGCAGGTGTCACCATGAACCCATCAAATTACATATAATGGTCCCAGACATCTTGAAATCTAGCATGTATTCCACATTCCGGCAGAGATGTAGTGTTAACTAGTATCAGACAGATGAACCCCGGTGCAACGTGCCCAGGGTTCCCAAATTTTGTCAAATTTGTCGGTGGTGTTTAGGATCTTGTGGGAAATCTTTTCTTGTGTCATGATCCAAGAAATTTTCCGCTTGGTCTGATAGAGTGAGACCGAAGGGGTTTTCCATGCACGTGCTATTGTTATTTTTGCCCCTAAGAGGATGAAAAGGATAAGAAGTTGGGTGGCTTTAGTACAATTAGGAACTGGTTGGTTCAGAAGGGCTAAAGTCGGTTCCTGTGCAACCGCGATTCCCATGACTTTGCGGATCATATAAAAGATACTGTTCCAGTAAGTTTGAATCTTAGGGCAGTTCCAAAAGACATGGTATATGGTCCCCATATTTTCGCATCCTCTAAAACAAAGGGGGGATGCTTGGGGATAGAACTTAGCTAAACGAGTAGGGACCAGATACCATCTAGTCATAATTTTAATGTTAGCCTCCCTGAGTGTTGTGTTATGGACCCCTTTACTGGATCTTTCTAGATTTGAGTATCAAGGTCTCTCTCCCAACTCAGCATAAAAGGAGCTTTCTCAGTAGGCTCTGATAGCAAACCATATATAAGGGAAATTCCAGCTCTCATATCCCCGGCTGAGGAGCACCACTGTTCGTAGGGTGTGACTAAGAGGAGATTCGATGGGCCTGCCTTAATAGAGTTTAGGAAATGAGAAATCTGGTAGAAACAGAATTGCTCTGTATGAGGCATCTCAAGCTCCTTCAAGCAATGTTGATACCATCTCAGAAAGTATTATAACACAAATCTACAAATATCAACCATAGCTGTAAATTGTAAGCAACTGTTAAATCAGAGATATATCAGTACATGTCCCAAGGGCAATGTGGTCAAGGGATGTTTTTACTCCCCAGTCATCCACAGGTGGGTATAAGTTCCAAATCCCCTGGGGTATGATCAAAGTATGTTAGGAAAGTGTTTGGCGGTCCATAGCATGTGGGATCTTCGCTCAAGAATCATATGTAGATTTGGACCTCTTTTAGGAAAGTAGTTTGTCCCCCGAAGGAGACTTGAGTGATCGTAAGCAAGGAGGGGGGAGGTACATACCCATGGTATAATTAGGACTTTCTCTCAACTAGGAGAGGGGAGGTAAAAAGACCGCTAGGGATCCGTTACTTTAAATGAAAATATCTGAGATAGTTAGGGTAAGTTGAAAATGAAGATTTCCTACAATTAAGCCAGTATCGGCATCAGGGGGGACAGAATCTCGGATCCTCTTAGGTTTTTGTTTTTGCCAGATGGGGATCAGGGGGCTCCCTGGTGGTGGTCCTTTGGAGGAGCTGTGGCATTGATCAGATGTGGGTGGGGAAAGCTCCTGAGAGATAAGGTCCAAATGAAGCAAAAGTTTCTCTCCATCCGCCAGATTGGAGAAGTGGAAAGTCTTATTTTTGTATTGGAAGGAGAGACGGAATGGGAAGCCCCACCAATATTTTATGTTCTTTTGGGTAAGGACCGTCAGTAGAGGTTTGAGAGCTCGCCTTCTCTGTATGGTGGTTGGCGATATGTTCGCAAATATTTGTACAGGATGGCCTTGAATATTGATGGCATCGGCTTTACGGGATTTTCTCATGATCTCTTCCTTCACCCCATAATGATGCGTTTTCACAATGATGTCCCTTGGGAGACCGTCTTGGCGAGGTGGTTGTAGAGCTCTATGAGCCCTGTCGAGTTCAAGCTGTTGAGTTGTGATGTCTGGTATAAGGTTCTTGATGAGTGTGGTGACTGCTCCGTAAATGTCCGTGATCGATTCTGGGAGTCCCCGGATGCGAAAGTTCACCCTCCGGCTCCTGTTCTCGAGGTCATCAATTTTCGTGAGGGCGGAATCTAGTTGGTCTTGTATGGTTTGGATACATTTAGTGTTCTGATTAGCACTGGCTATCGTGTTATCCACAGCCTGTTCTATGTTGTCCATTCGCACCCCTAGGCTCTGTAGGTCTGCCTTGATAGAGGAGGTTATCTGTGCTGCTGTTTGTGCCAAGCCAGAGGCTAACATTTCAGAAAATTTGTGGAGAAGTAAATTCAGCTCTGGAGGACCTTGTTGTGGTGTAGGCATAATTTGTGGATGAGTGAAGGGACCATTTGGGGTGCAAAGTGGTGTAGGGCTTCCCAAGGGAGAGTTTGGCAGTGGGGAATTTAGCATTTCCTCCATGGTTCTCCCCAAAAGTGATTTGGTGGAGGCTGGGGAAGGTAGATGATTTGATGTTGTGATGGAGGGGGACTGATACAAAGGTCCGAAGATTGTTGGGATGCAGGAGGGTCAGCGATGGAATCCTCAATAGTTGTCATATTGACTTGAACAGGGGGAGACACCTTTGTAGTGAGCTCCAGTGGTTTGTCCTCAAAAAGGAGCTGGCGGTGAACCTCTTTTTTATTATTATGAGGCCCAGGCATGAATGAGGGCACTAGCAGGATCAAGCCGGCTAGTCGTAGGGCTCCCCTTGTGGCTGAAATAAAGATGGGCTTAGTATAGTCAATAGTCTTCCCAAAGCACAGATTTGATGGGTTATAAGCCTTTAGGAAAAGAGAGAAAAAATCCTGCGCTAATGCAAAAACAATTTTTTGTGTAAAGTCTATAGTTATATGCGGCTATGCAGACAGGTTCTGGTGCAACCCTCTGTTCAGATGGAAATAAAAAACTGCAGCGCAAAAGTCCAAACACATTTCCTGGAAAAGGTCCTATGGGTTCAGCGAATGCCCATGACCAAAGACACCACCACACTTGTCTTATTACCAGATCCCGATGACCCCCTGTTACGGAGGGTCAGCTTGTGCCTTGGTATAATGGGACACACCCCGGAAAAATCGTTAACACAGGCAATCCGGTAAGACAGATCCTCACCAACAAATCCCAGCGATGGTAAGTCGTTCATGTAATAGATATGAAAGTGCAATAGTGCAGATGGTACAAACAATCTTTATTTTTATATAGTGTATAAATGGTTACTCACATTTAAAACAAGTAAGATCAGCATGTAGTAGCACAGCTCCAAAATACAACTCCTGGGTACACCATGAACGGCGTCCAGGGATAAAGATGGCGTCGGTGATTCAGAGCTTCCCGGTCACACGCAGAGCGAGTGTCTCCTGGCGTCCACCCAACGCGTTTCGTCATCCAATGACGTCGTTCATGGTGTACCCAGCAGTTGTATTTTGGAGCTGTGCTACTACATGCTGATCTTACTTGTTTTAAATGCGAGTAACCATTTATACGCTATATAAAAATAAAGATTGTTTGTACCATCTGCACTATTGCACTTTCATATCTATTACATGAACGACTTACCATCGCTGGGGATTTGTTGGTGAGGATCTGTCTTACCGGATTGCCTGTGTTAACGATTTTTCCGGGGTGTATCCCATTATACCAAGGCGCAAGCTGACCCTCCGTAACAGGGGGGCATCGGGATCTGGTAAGAAGACAAGTGTGGTGGTGTCTTTGGTGATGGGCATTCGCTGAACCCATAGGACCTTTTCCAGGAAATGTGTTTGGACTTTTGTGCTGCAGTTTTTTATTTCCATATAAGCCTTTAGGGTCAGGAGCTCTCCTGAGGGTGAATGGGCTTCTCACAGGACTCCCCAGGTGATTGCAGAGAAGAGAATCTCACCTAAGATTTCAATTGCGGATTGTGCCTCAATGTATAGGCCCGAGCCGCGGCCTCTAGTATGCGGCCTATGCTGGTCGGCGGCTTCTCCGTGATAGGGGCTTTATGTGTGTCCACTCTGGGGGGGGGATAGCAGGTCCCCAGAGGGCTTGCTTCAGGTGTGATTCGCCTCCCCTGGCGGTTCCGCATTCTGGTGATGGATCAGAGGGCTGGCTGATGATAAGTAGGCCGCAGCCGCGGCCTCGAGTAGTCCATCGGGTCCGGGGTCCGCACCGGTATGTACGCGGTCCGAGCCCGTCGCCTCCCTGGGTGCACCTGCCGCTCTCTTGAGTTTTGGTGGGGTCGTGATGTGGATGATCCGACCGATGCTCCTCTGGCTGGGATCCAAAAGGCCGAGGGGAGACGGGGCTCCGGAATTAAGCTTCCATTCCGGACGCCCCGCGCATGCGCCGACAGAAAGTTTTTTTATCTAAATGCATTCTATGCATTAAAATAAAAAGCCTTCTGTGTGTATCAGCCTCTCCAGCACCCCCTAATAGTTATCTGAGCCCCATCGTGTCCAGCGATGTCCATGAGTCCCTCCGCCATCTGGGACTCTCCTCTTGATTGGCTGATTACCATTACCATTGGGTCCTGCAGCTGTCAATCAAAGTCAGTTAGCATATCAGGAGAGAGAGAGGTGGGCCTGAATGGCATCTCCATGTCTGAATGGACACACAGAGCTGCAGCTAGGCTTGGGTGCTTGCTGTGGGGGCACTCGACAGTAGGGAGGGGCCAGGAGCAGAGAAGAGAGACCCAAGAAGAGGAGGATCTTGGCTGCCCTGTGCAAATCCATTTCACAGAGCAGGTAACTATAACATGTTTATTATTTAAAAAAAAAAAAAGACTTTACAATCGTTTTAAGATCAGTTGAAGTCCAGAATGTACCTGACCTGAGGACTGAAGCAAAAGAAAACAAAGCATTTCAAATTCAACAAGCTTTCTTCAAATCCTGTTGTAGGATTAATATTTATCATCTTAGAGAAAAAAACAGCCAAGGCTGATTAGTCTCTTCCTCTCAGTACGAAATATTGGAAGAGAGATGAACCAGGAAGGAATATTACATCTCTCATCTGAGAGAAAGTACTAGGTTCCAATAGCCTGGTACCAAAAGTAAGAACCAAAGTCTGCTCGGCCTATGGAGAATTACTGTGATGATTGCCAATGTCTTTAACAATGGACTGGAGGGAAAGCATATGGCTTGTAACCTTTCTTGATCTGGTGCTGGATCTGATCACAGCATCTGCAACCCAGGGCTTGCTGACCCAGTCTCCTTGGGGAAAGATTTTCTGGCTTGCAATAGTTAGAAGATTCTAGCAGATCTAACTCTGGAATCTTGCCCAGAGATGAAATCCACTTTAAGGGAGCTGGACCAAGAAACACTTTTGCCCAACTGGGCCACAATATGTGGATTCTTCCCAGAAGTTCTGAATGTAAACTCACTGAAATGTAAGAGAGATTCCTCTTAACCCAAGTCACAATCATTTCTACCTCTTTCAGTAGACTTACCATGCAGATTCCACCCTGCCCCTTGATGTAGAACACCACTGTGATGTTGTTCAGCCTCATTGGAGACTAAAGAGCCTACTGTTAGCTGACAAAAGGCACATGGAGCATATAAGGGCTGACTAGAAAACAGGAATGTTCAAAAAAACTTACCAACAGGGTAACCCCAGAAGATTTACTACTGTGCCAACAGCCAAGGTTTTATCTGGCTGTTTGTGAGACATAGCTGGGTGCATGTCCAGTGTTGGAGAAAAGCCCTTTTGGACAGAAATGGGTTGATTTACTAAAACTGGAGAGTGCTAAATATGGTGCAGCTGTGCATGGTAGCCAATCAGCTTCTAACTTCAGTCTGTTCAATTACGCTTTGACAAAAAAAAAAACTGTAAGCTGATTCTGGTTTCTATGCAGAACTGAACTAGATTTTGCACTCTCCAGTTTTAGTAAATCAATCCCAAAGTCTCTTTTACTGAGCCCACTTTAGCATAGTGTAGAGCAACCCCATAGGAGCCGCTAGTGAATATGAGAATTCCCCACCCTGTTGGCCAGACACAAATTTTCCACACAAGCTGGAGTCAGTCCTTGCAGCTTTGTTTTTGTATTTTATTAAGGGAGTTAAGCTTGGATAGAGGATAGGATATTATGGTATGCCCACTTGATCAGCACAAAAATAATTCTTCAGGAACATGAACTACTGTATATACACTCTGTATATACACTTCCTCTTCTACCTCCAGCACGATCTTGCTTGTAGAAATACATCTCCCAGGACCAGCTAGCACTGTAAGGATAATCCAACATAGACTCAGTTAGATCCAGAGCAAGTACCCTTTGCAGGTAGGGACCAAGGGCACCTTTGGTAGTGTAGCAGGAAAGATGTCCCAGTGCTTATCTGTCCTATTTCTGTGGCTCCTGATCCCAGTACAATCTCTCCAGGCACTGCCAGCCCATCTGACTGCAGCTGCCCCTTTCACTAGCTCTCACACCTTAAGAGTTCCCTTCACTGAAACTAAGGGGTCAAGCCCAACCCCTGAAAAACAACCCCACACCATAACCCCCCTTCACCTAACGTAACTCTTGGCACAATGCAGTCAGGCAAGTACCATTCTCTGGGCAACTGACAAACCCAGACACATGGATTGCCAGACAGAGAAGCGTGACTTGTCACTCCAGAGAACATGTCTCCACTGCTCTAGAGTCCAGTGGTGGCAAGCTTTACACCACTGCATCCGACACTTTGCATTGTACTTGCTGATATAAGGCTTGGATGCAGCTGCTCAGCCATGGAAACCCATTCCATGAAGCTGTCTACACACTGTTGTGCTAATCTGAAGTCCAAATTAAGTTTGGAGGTCTGTAGCTATTGACTCGGCAGACAGTTGGTGACTTCTGCGCACTGTGAGCTTCAGCATGGGCTGACCCCCACTTTGTCATTTTACGTGGCCTATCACTTCATGGCTGAGTTGCTGTTGTTGCCAGTTGCTTCCACTTTGGTATACACCAATAATAGTTGATTGTGAAATATGTAGTAGCTTAGGATTGATTGCACAGGTGGCAACCTATCATGGTATCATGCTTGAATTCACTGAGCTCCTGAGCGCACCCAATATTTCACAAATATTTGTAGAAGCAGTCTGCATGCCTAGGTGCTTGGTTTCATACACCTGTAGCTATGGAGGTGATTGGAACACCTGAATGTAATGATTTGGAGGGGTGTCCCAATACTTGTGGCTATATAGTTTATGTGGCACTTTAATAGCAAAAGGTAAGTGCTAAATTATTTATATATATCAAGTAAATATTTATTCTATTTTGTCTATTAATTCAAATAAGTTGCTTAAAGTGGTTGTTAACCCACTTCTTATAAATCATCTTATCTCCTCTGTATTACAATACTATGTCTCCCTGTGCCTGTGTTATGTAAAAAATCTGCCGCTCTGTACCTATATATACTCTGTTCCCGGTGCTCAGCTGACTTGTCAGCTCTCTTCTCTCTCCGCTCACAGATCCAGTGAGCAGGGCCGAGCCGTCCCACTGACATCAGCTGGGAAGGAGGGGGAGAGAGGAGAGAGAGAGCCGACAATCAGCTGAGCGCCGGGAGCTCACTCTTATAGGTACAGAGTGGCATATTTTTTACATAACACAGGCACAGTGACACATAGTATTGTAGTACCGAGGGAATAAGATGATTTATAAGACATTATGAGAGCAACAGGAGCAGGAGGGGGAGTGGTGGGTGCTGATATGAGCAGACAGGGAGGGGAGGGGGGATGAGGAGAGAGGGGGCGCAGGAGAGCAGGCTGCGGATGATGGAAGCACGTACCTGTGACTCTGGTCTCACAGCTCTGCAATCCTGCTATATTGTGGTCTTCATACAGAGGGGAGGCCATAGCCAGGCCAGATCAGCCAGGTATTACAGGTGATATAGGGGGCCAAATGACACAGCACAAGCACTGTGCTGTATAACGTGCTTTAAGGGACCAGTATCTTTATTTTTTTATTTTGGGTTAACAAATGCTTAAACTTATTCTTCATTAATACTAGTAAGACCCATTTATTTAACCCTCTAAACTAAACCCTGACTTTTTCCAAAGGACAGAGCCAATATTTGGTCATAACAAGCTCAGTTAGACCAAAATAACTCAGACTCTTCCCACACATTCTTGCATGAAGCTGAAACTGAAAAAGACAGTGAAGACGGGACACATAGCCTGGCTGAAGCCATGTTTACAATTCCGCAAAATATTCCTTTTGTTTTCACTTCATAATGTTGAAATGACATAGACTTATAAAATGAAAAATGTTGGGGAACACCAGAGACATTTACTAAAGGATCATGCAGGTAGTCACAGAGTGCAGGACCAGAAATATTCTGGTACCAGGAGTTTATTTATTTGAAAGCGGATGCTACCAGAGAAGCAAAGGTGTGTTGATCAGTGGTGGCTGGTGAAGTTTTAGGATGGTGGAGTGCCAGACCCCACCCTTCCTTTATGACACATCCCACTTCTCATAAACCACACCCATTAGAAGTGGGATGGGTCATAAAGGAAGGGTGGGGTCTGGCACTCCACCATCCTAAAACTTCACCAGCCACCACTGATCAACACACCTTTGCTTCTCTGGTAGCATCCACTTTCAAATCACACTCTGTGGCTATACTGTGTAATAACTGTAACGTCCGTGCCCTGTGCACCTGCTACCAGAATTGCACATCTGTTCCCTCAGCCACCTCTCGCTCTCTGAGTCCCTGCCCAGACTTTCCTGAGTATCACTCTGCCAAGGAAAGTCTGTGGGTTGCCGCAACTTGCCGGAATTTTAATTTCAGGACCCGTTGTGCTAGCTTTTTCAACCTGTACACCGTAAACAAAGAAAAAGTCCCCTCACTGTTCTCACCTCCTGGGCCCCTCTGTCAAACCAATGGGGCTCAGATGAATGTGATTTACATTTACAAGCAGTAGTGCACTCAAGCAGTCCTCAAGTAGGAGTGGTGTTGATCTACTTAAAAATGCTGCAGCAGAAGTCCATACATGACCAATAAAGCTGCCCTGGCCCCCCTGATGAGCTGATGGGACCCAAGCCCAGCACTGGAGAGTCAGTTGTACTTATCAGCAGCCCTGTAATGACCGATCTCTATGAGAAGTGTGCCCACTGTCCTGGCCGGTCATGCTGAACTAGCTGTATAAATAGCAGTGACAGCAGTGCAATCATCGGTATACACAAAGTTCCCCCTCTCTCCATAGTGTCCCTTCACATCTCTCCTCCCACCTCTACCCCAACTTAAGTCAAGGTCCCGCTGTCATCCCGCCAATCAGCTCGGAAGGGCCTGGGTCACTGTTTACAGGGGATGGTATGAATTCACATGAGCATCACGTGCAGGAGACAAGTGACATACAACTGCACCAGGGGAAGGTAGATCTCCCCCCCCCCGGTGCAGGGAGCAAATTAGGGAGCTTAATAGGTGGGCCAGGTTGGTATTTTGGCCTGCCCTAATGAGCTCAAATTAACACAATAGGAAACTGGCAGGCAACCAGTAAGCATGGAGTAGCTGTTTATTCAGTGTTCTAAATACAACTAATCATGATAACACATTTTTTTCTAATCTACCTAGCAACAGCAGCAGAAAGAGAGATATATCAATCAGGGAAGGGAAGTGCAAGTGCAGCACTAGCATTTAAAGACACAGAACACATTTTATCACACAGACACATATTAACGTGTATGTTTACACAAAGTTAAAAACTCAACAGAAAAAAATAATTGTATAGTTTATTTTTATTTATTTATTTATTTTTACCTTCAACAAAACTGGTGGGGCACTGCCCCAGGAGCCTCTATGGATGAGCCTCCACTGGTATTGATAACAGCAAGCCACCAGCCAAATGAGCAAGCATCTATGTTATAGAGGTACTACAGTATGTTTCTGTAAAAACATTATTACAGGTGCAGAAGCTACACAATAGCTACAGAACGGAGTGTCAAGGATATGTTCTCCTAAACCCTCTGTATCTTCACTAATATATTTTGTTTTTGCTATCATTATTATATGTAAATATATAGCCTAAATCAGCACTGTGTTTGCAGAATTATATGTAAGGGACACCTGTTCTTCCGAAATTTCGTCAGTGCAATTTTGCAGCCATCAGTTAATTGGAAATTATACCTAAAATCAGTTTACAAATTTTATTCAGATATAGGCATATACCTTACATGTGTCAGTAATTGTATAAATTATTGCAAACATACTTAAATAAAATATATATTTCTTAGGGCAATATGGATGCACCTAACAATTCATATCTACTTTGGTTTTAATGAACACATTATAATTTACAGGTCAGTGCAACAGAAATACTTTAGGACTGCTAAGCTTTATTAACTTACTTGATCATTAATTCAGTCAGACTCATATCGGTCACAAAAATTAATTGCCATAATTGAATACCATCATAAGTACAATAATTAAAATATGCTCTTGGTGCTGTGGACTGTAAAGGTGTGTTTTCAATCAACTTCAAAGAGTTTTATAACCGAATCTCTTAAAAGTGGTGCTTGACATTCCCTTCTCTAATATAAATTATTTCAGAAAACCAAGAATAGTACTGCATTAATATGCATTTACAGGAGCTCTGCAAATGAGAGAACTTTGCAAAGAGAAGATCTGTCTAACACAAAAATTCTCCAATGCATAGGTCGATGCTGTCTGCATATATGCAAGTAGTGTTTTATATCCTGTTACATAGATAGAATAATGACCTCGACTATAGGTATAGTCACATTCTTGTTATTCATTAAAATACAATATTTATTTATTTCAGGTACTTATATTGCACTGTCAATTTTACATATACATTGTACATTCACATCAGTCCCTACCCTCAAGGACAGGATCCAATTAACCTACCAGTATGTCTTTGGAGTGTGGGAGGAAAGCGGAGTACCTGGAGGAAACCCACACAGGCAAAGCGAGAACATGCAAACACCAGGCAGGTAGTGTCATGGTTGGGATTCGAACCAGTGAGCCCTTCGTTGCTAGGCAAAAGTGCTAACCATGAAATAACACAATATGCATATATAAGAAAACTGCATAAGTAGCGCTGTAAAAAAAGTCCTTATTGAACTGCACCATGCAACAATGTGCCACACGCTGTGTCCTTTCTGGTATGAATGTAATCAAACACCACGTGATGAGTGACTATTTTCACAGAGTGTTGTCCATCCTGGATTTCAATGCTCCACAAGTGAAACAGTTTATTCAGATAATCACTATCACCACAGCACCATGTGTACATGCAGGTGTCCAAAAACCCTTATGTAATGGCTCCTTACCAGAGGTATATGCTAGGCATTCATCATGCTATAGCTGTCACACCACAGTAATATGAAGTTTACAAAATCTTCATGAGTAGATAGCTGTTTGTATCCTCCAGCTCCCATCCATATGACATAGAAGGTATAAAAAGCATAGAGAGCTCATAGTGTTATACCGTAATGACTTTTATGGTGTAAAACTTGCACAGCGAACATATAAAAGCACACATATTAAAACTGGTCCCTCTTATAAAGGTGGACTCTTACTCTTACCGGACATTCCAGTTAAATAGCGCATGTACTAGGTATGTAGACGCCACCCGTCCTCAAACAATTTTGGGCTCCGTTGTCTGCCCTGTCCTCCTCTCACTCTCCTCCGTCCAGCGGGGAGCTGAGCGTGCCGGCCATCTGTAAACTTGTGAGTTGCCATATCAGCCAATCATGACACGTTTTGTCCTATTGGACTTCCACTGGTGATTGGCTGTACGGACGAACGGCTAACTCTATATACCCTCCCTCCGCTGTCGATCTAAAATTTAAAGGGAAACTTCCTACGTTCTCTGTAGCGTTATGTCAGAGGAAGGATGATGTGAACATTTACAATTTGCAGTACATGTTCATAATAGTATTTGCATATGCTATCTTTATAAATATAACATCTTTAAATGAGGTGATGTTCTGATCAGCCCTTCTAATTTACTCTATAGCAGTACACAGGCTGAGAGCAGAACAATCACCTGCTATTCAGATAAATATGGATTACTTATTAATATGTTTATCCAATCATTGTTACCATAATGAATATTAAATATATGGTGTTTAACAGCAAACGAAAAATGGAGGAATCAATTGTTGGTATAGTAGACTATAATAATGATGTAAAAAAATCAATAAATGTACATACAGAGACCTATACATCTGAGATGAAAGAATTAATATCTAGTTCAATATTCATGCCATCTCCACAGAGGGTAAACTACTTCAATCCCACAAAACTTTAGAATGGAGGGGTCCCTATTGTGTTTCAGTCTGAAGTGCATGGACACACTATGATCCTTGTATCCATGTTTTATATTGGTTAGATGTTCACCTATGCATACCTTAAGTTGCCTTTTCGTGCGGCCTGTGTAACATAAGCCACATGGGCACCACAATAGGTACACCACGTATGTGGAGTTACAGGTAATAAAGTATTTAATCTGGAACTGCCTCCCTTCTGAATTAGTGAATGTGTGGCATGTTTTATTTATCCCCTTTGTCCATCTGCATATCTTACAATTTCTACATGGAAAAAAGCCATGTGTATGGCTGGGGAATTTTAATCTACCAGGAGCATCCAAAACGTTCTTAAATATATGGTCTCCCACATTTGGTACCCTCCTGTAGATGAACCTGAGTTGGTCCCCTAGGACCGTCCCCAAGTCCCTATCTAATTGTAGGATGTGCCAATGGTTTTTGAATATCTGCTCTACTTCCCTGTGTTGACTATGGAAATCTGATAGGAACTTCAATTGAAAGCCTGCATCTTTTGGTGGTGGGTCCTTATCCCTCAGACAAACCTCACGTGATGCCTTTGCCACTTCTTCAATAATAGTGTCTAGTGTTTGTGGGAGATACCCCTTCTGTTCAAACTTAGATTTAAGTATTTCTGCTTAGGACCTATAGTCCATTAGCTGTGAACAGTTCCTCCTGACTCTTAGGAACTGTCCCTTAGGGTGGTGTCCACTTTTTACCGACAAATAGCTATTGCGATCCGTGGGTTTGAAGTAGACTTTGGTATTCAAGTTTGTGTCATTTCTTTCTATAGTAACATCCAAGTAATTAATCAAGGTTTCACTTATGGTATATTCCAACTTAATATTTCTATTATTATCATTCAATATAACCAAGTCGGGTGCCATGTTAAGCCGTGCTCCCACACTGAGGAAATCCTGCCCTGGATGTAACTCGTACGTGGGGAGGAGCGGCGTCTGACGTCACCCGTGGCCATCTTAGTGTCATCACTGCTTGTATACTGTGAACGCTGATTCATGCACTCGGAGTGCTTTTTATGTGAGTGGAATTTTTGCACTTATTACTATTAAAGTGTTTTTTATGGAGAACATTAGATGTGGCATTTTCTTTTTTGCTTATATGGGAGAATACCTCTTTCTGAAGCAAGTCTGGAGTCCATTGTTGGCACAATCTCTTTCCCTCTGTAGAGGAAGGTGCATTATGGGCCTTGTGGTCCTGGAAGGGAGGTGAGCGGCAGTGTGTTCATTACTGGTGGAGGAACCTTTTGCACACTTGTGTTTGTCCTTTTCCTTAAGCACAAGAGGGACTGTCTCCTTACTTCTAAAAATGATTGTGTACTGAAATGTATAGAGAGCACTAGATGTGGGTCATTCTCTTTTACATACACTGAGGAAATCCAGCTGACTTAATCCAGGAAATCACTGCAGGGAATAAAGTTGCTCCCCAGAGGGGAAGGTGTTTTGTAGGCTAGTCAGCCTGCAGAATTAAGGTGAGCGGCAGTGTGTGTCGGATTTGAGGATATTTCACTACTTTGTTTTTTGAAGACTTTGCCACTATCCTCTGAAGGATCTATATGAACTGATATATATTTATGAATTTTTTAAAAATATATTTCTCACCAAAGCCTCATACACACGGGACGACGATCGTATTCAACACGTCGTACTTGCGACCGTTGCATGCGGAATCGATCGTCTGTGGCAGCTCTTTCAACAGTTGAACATACGACGGTCATGCATGGGAGTTAATTGTAATTGCTGCTGTAGCCCATGTGTCGATTTTCTATAAATTCATATAATAAACCTTCTTAATAAAATATAGGTAAGGTGCAATGATGAGGTAGATATGATATATAAGAAATGTGTCTTGTGGTAATATATTAAGTGCTTTAGTGCTACCGTGCTATCAAGTGAGGTAGGGAATTATAAACGTGCTTTGGACAACATGGGATTCTGTAAACTTTGCCCACACTCTATTATCTAATTGCTGCTGTAATCCATATGTCTTACTCAGGTATATTCAACAATTACACTCTGACTTATATGGTTAACTGAAATATGATCAACTGAAATATACTAAAAGTGCTATGGTGCTCTTAGGCAAAGTGCAGATGTATCAACAAAAGTGACAGTGCAACATAAATCATAACATTTTTGATTTTAAAGAGATGCAGTCCATTTAATTTGTGACTTCTTCAATAAAGTGCTTGTGCCGTGCCTTGTGTGACTAGATAAGAAGGTTTTTCGGGTGTTGTGCCCCGCTTACCAGATCCCATTGACTTTCCAACCTTATGGTATGGAAAAGTCAACATGCGCTTTTGGTTTATAATCCAACCACGGATATACGCCTCCTGTCCTTGTTCTCCGCCTTTGCTCCCGGTGTTGTTATGAAAAAAAGGAGAGACTCCTCATCGCGTAAGATATCTTCACTTTATTGGCCCATTTAAAAGGTAACAAGTAAAACGATAGCAGAATGGGATAAAATGATCAACCCTCCGGCCGAACTCTATCCGTGACCGCCTGGTGTCTCTCTGCTTCAGCTTGCGTGTCACCTGGGCGTGCGTGTGCGTGCCTTGCGTTCCACCTTACCTATATTTTATTAAGATGGTTTATTATATGAATTTATAGAAAATCGACACATGGGCTACAGCAGCAATTGCAATTAATGTCCAAGTATCGACCAAACTAGCAAAGCGCTGTTCAAATACAAACTACACAGACACTCCCTATTAATATAGGCTACAAACAGCGGCTGCTACACTTTCACAAATAACCCACTCCAATGGCGCGAGGCACATCAACACTTAAATTAACAGTGCATGGGAGTTGCATGTGCAGACTAGAAAACTTGGTCGTACCAACAAGCTCGCATATGATCGTTGTATCGTGTGTAGAGCAGTTGTGTACAACAAGTTGTATAGTGCTAAACACGCATGCGTCAAGTCTGTAACGGGCGGAAGTGTCCGTTCGTGTAAAACTAGGCTTCTGTTTCTCAATTGCATATTCATTGGTCTATTGCCAATTCAATTCAAATAGTGAAATGCGGCGCACATTAGCATCTTTTTCAGTGGGATAATAATGAAGATGCACATTGCTAGTGATACACATGATACAAATGTCATAAAAGACAGTTGTTCTGTAGTGATATTAATAGAATTTGCATTATTTACAATCTCTTTTCTTCTATTTACCATTTCCACAATATTATAAGCTCTGAAATATGAGAACTCCTTGAATTGAACGTGTTTGTGGTCCCTTGCTATTTGTTGTAACTTTTCTTTTTAATGTAACTACCTACCTCAAACCTGGCATTTTCTTTAAAAAACTTAGGCAAGTATTGTTATTTTAAATATTCTTTATTTTTAAATCATAAAGAATACAAATCAAATAATCCTCTGATTTTTTCTGGAAACAAAATATAACAGAAAGCAAATGTATAAAGTAGAACAAAAATATGTATAAAATTAAAACAAAATAAACAAATACAATAAAAAACAAAAGAAAAAAAAAACCCTCAATGGGGGTACTGGCCGTAATCCCCAGACCAGGGTTGTTGGGGGCCCTGGGGATAGTACTGCCACTGGGCAGGATGCTGCTGTGGCAGTGGATGTGGATGTGATGGGCAGGTGGTGGAGGTGGTGGAGGTGGTGTTGGCTCATCGTCCACAAGCCGTGTTGTGGGCTTAATTTGGCCCCTCACCCCCTTAACCATCATTTCCAGCATCAGCTGTTCAGCCATCTGCTTCTGGTCATCCGACATGTTGCGAATCTTGGCTGCAACAAGTGTCCCAAATGCCTCCGCCTCATCTGGGTCTCGTTGGAGGCCCTGGCTTGCATCCCTAAAGAACTGGGCTGCAGCCTCATCGGCGTCCTGTGCCCTCCTCTTTCTTCTCCTCCCAACCTCCAGGGGAGGAATTCTGGACACACAGGGCTGTGATGGCCCAGCTGCCTCCTCCTCAGTCACCGTCTCGGTGACACTTTCCTGAGTATAAAAAAGTGACATTATTAGAATATGATTGTTTGTGTGGGTGATGAATCCAAACAAATGTACATTTCATTACTGTTGCTTATTGAATAATTAGAAATGACAAACACTAGCATTCTGGCACCAGCATTTGGATTTATACTTTTAATGTCTTTAGGCCACAACTGTGTTTGGATCTCGAAACAAATGTGTTAAGACTCCAATTTTTGGCCAATAATGTTTAGTTCTTATCATTGGATTGTATCTTTACAATATGTTCCCCAACACTATACCTGGGTGATGACGGCCTCCTCCTCCTCATGTCTACTAGGAGACACATCCTCCCCTGATATTGAGGGAAGGGTGGAGAGGGATGGCCTAGCCTCAGATCCACCCTGTAGGAATTGCAGGCTGGTATAGTACACACACAGTTTAGGTATATACACATCAGACGCTGCAGCTCCTGACCGTTTGGACTGCTCTACCTTCTTCACCTCCCTGCCAAAGGTTGTGCGAAGAATTAGAATTTTTTGGCGCACATATTTGGAGGTTGCCTCGGGGTAAATCTCTTTACAGAGGTCAACCAGCTGGCTTAACGCTCCCTCCTTCCGGGTCTTATTGTGGTACTCTCTTCTCTGGACACCCCACAGGCAGGGGAGCTGATGGTATAGCTCAATAAACTTGGGCAGGAACTCCTGTGTGTAGAAGTGGTCGCTCATTATGCCTGCAAGACAGAAGACAAAGCATCATGCAACTTCACCCAGCATACCCCTATAAAAGTCCCACCAAATCTAGGCCACAAGCCAAGCAGTATTTGGCTTGCTGCATCATCCATTTAATCCAGGACACATATGGATTACACAGGTTCAGAGGCTAATTTAATGCAGATAAGGCACCAAGTGAGTTTAATTACCACCCTAATCAGCCACAGAACCTGAGTAATTAATATCTGTCCAGAATTAAAGGGATGATGTAGCAAACCTAAGCAGTATAAGCCATTTTGCCCAACAGGGCGCTCTTAATACAACCATGGGCCCCTGGGCAAAGTAAGGCACTAGGGCCCCTACCAGCCTGCCCCGTTTTATGCACCTGCTCTCAAGAATGTACGTTTAAATTGTTGATGGAATTAAACATATATTCATCACTACTTTCAATCAATTTGATTGGAAAACATGCCATAAATCAAAGACTAAACAACACAAAGGGGTGAGCAGAAGTGCACAGTACAGGGGTGGTTTAGGAGGCCACAATACAGGTTATGGGATGCTGCCCAGGACACAGATATCGTGGTCCAGCTTAGTAAAAAGCATGACTTTTCTGCTCAATCAGGGACAATTGACAAGTATGAGAGGTTATCATGGGGCCCCCATGTACCTGCAATCCAAGCATAACAGTATAGGCCTCTACCCACCTCTATCTGAAAATCCTGCCGAACCTTCGTTCCCACAGCGGTCGTTCCCACAGCTGTCGTCCCACAGCGCTCGTCACACAGAGAGTTGCTACCTACGGCAATTTCGTGTTCGATCGTTCGTCTTTTATACCGTGCTTTACATTGTGCATGCGCACGGCACTCAGGTATGCCGTGACGCCTCCACGGAACGAACGATCGCAGCAGCAACGACGGTAGTAAAGATGGTGGATTCACGGAGGACACATCGCAAAATGAAGGCCAGCCCTATGACCACGTCAGAAATGGCCGATATGGTCGCTTTAATGGAGAGCAGGGACTATGACTGCAGGAGGCGGCAATATGAGAGGCCAAATAGTCATAAGGACTTCATTTTCGAGAGGGTCATTGCCAAGCTGTTCGAGAAATATGGGGTCCAGCGGAGCAAGGACCAGCTGCGGAAGCGCTGGTCGGACCTCAAAAATCGCGAGCCCGACCAGATGCGACGGATCCATCGGATCCTAGAAAAAAGTAAGCAATTTATTTTTGTTAACCAGTATGTAGATGTGTAAATTCAGTGTGTGGATCTGTTCTTGGTCAAAGTTGTTAGAGAGAATTATCTGTGAATTTTTGGAATCTTTGTATGCCTTGGGGTTCCCAAATTTAATTTCTAAATCCAGCATACTGTATATGAAAAATACCATTTTAGACTGTTTTCAGACATTCCTTTAGATTTTGCACTTATGTTCTTTTTGTATTTTTCTACAGGAAAACAAAAAAAAGCAGCGGCCCCACCCCCTCCCACAACCCACTGCTGAGGCCACCCCTGGCCCCTCAGCTCAGGTGGCTGTAAGCCCACCTTCATCTCCAGAAGGTAAGTGCTAAATGACAATTAGATAAATTGTGACACAGCCAGGGGTGCTGCTAGGTGCCCAAAAGGGGGTGGGGCGGGGGTGTCAGGCCTAAATTAAAGGATAAGTATCACTTTACTGGCTGCTGCCTGATTCATCAGTGCCCATTAATCCAGCCTTGCTAGTGCAGATATGGTGAGAGGATAGCCCCCAGTACTGGAAGGCACACAAATGCATATGATGGATAGCAGACAGTCCACATCCCATAGAAGCGAGGGGGGGCAGCTGTAGGAGTTGACGAATGTTGCCACTTGTCAAGTATTTTTGCACTGCCAAATTACATCATTGTCTGTTTGTTGTTGTTTATTTTCAGAAAGGACTCCCGAGGGCCCACAAGTGAGTGGTGGGAGCCCAGCAGATGTGGGCAGCCCAGCCCAATTGGAAGGTTGGTACAATTTAAACATATCCCGCAATGTATGTGTTGAACTTGTAGTGACTTTGGGATGCTCAATGAATGCCTTTTTTTCTTTTTGTAGAAGACTCAGATGGCCAGATGCCCCAACATCCCCAGTCCCCGAGGGAGCCTCCTGTTTGCCCTTGTAAGTACTGTTCTATTCTTGTTTATTGTGTATTGACATGCCTATTTGGTACATGCATAAGCGTGCACAGTGGGTGTGGCAGGTGTACCTGGGCACATCCTAATCACTGCCTGTGGTGCAGATGTCCCCTATTGCCTCTGTTTCCCCTCATGTTGAAGAATGGAGAGTGGAGGAAGGGGCAGGTAAATATGTAATTTACCTGTCCCTTCCTTTTCTAATTTAACACAGTGAACACACTCACTATGTTCATTCATAACTGAAGCACAGTAAACCGTGTTTACTATGCTTCAGTTTGTGGATGAATAGGAAGACGCTCAGCAACGAGCACTATCCCATTCATTCACTGTCCTGTACAGCTGAGGCTGCAGACATGTGTGTTTGAGGTTTGGGGTGCACACCCTAATGCAATAGGCTGCGCACACCTATGGGTACATGGGACAGCAGACAGCAGTTAATAAACCAACACACCTTTTTAACATTTGTTAAAAGTAGGGCCTGAGCCTTTATTATTGTTGCCATTCACCACTTTCCAACCGGAAGCTTTGCCAGCTTTAGGACCAGAGCACTTTTTGCAATTTGGCACTTTTTTGGAACCAATGACTTTGCCTGTGGCCGCTCATCACAGCTTGCCAGCGACATTGGAGCGACATTGGAGTGTGGTGGGTGCAAGCCCCCTAGCAGCCCTTTGCAGATCGCCCTCTTTTTACGCAGATTCGCACACAGCAACCCGACTGCCGCTGTGAAAACACGACAGGCGGTCGGGAAGTGGTTAAAGTGTTGGGAAAGTGCACCCCCTCTCCCCTCAAAAATTACCCAAAAACTAGGCCCATACAAGCCATCATCAGCTATTATGCTGCACATCATTGACCTTATGCTTTTTCCTTTACTTACAGCTCACGAGCTGCCACACTGCACCATTGGTCGCCTCAGCCGGGACATCCAGTGGTGCCGTGTGGAGCTGGAGAAGAATGAGAAGCCAGCACGGGAACTGCGCAGGGTTGCCCAGGAGCAGGAGAGGGCAGCACAGCAACTGCGCAGGGTCACCCAGGATCAGGAGAGGGCAGCACAGGAACTGCGGAGGCTCGCCCAGGAGCATGAGAGGGCAACGCAGAGCCTCCAGCAGTGACTAAGGGATGTTGGGGACATGCTGGCCAAATTCTGATTCTCCTTCCAATTGGGCTGGTGTGGTGGTCCCCATTTTAGGCCATGTTGGCCACATTAAAGGGGCTTCCAAAAAAGCATGTACTCCATCGCATCAGGATTTGACAAATGTCATTTTTCTGTGTGGGCAAACCCCCCCTTCCTCCAAACTGGAGTTTCTGGGAGAATGGGGTGTTGCATCGGAGAAATGTGTGAGCTGATCCCATCATGGGTTCCAAGCTGGCTCATTTTGAGGGTGGCCACGTGTCAGCTTGGAACCACTGATGTGGTGCACTCACACATTTCTCAGATGCAACACCCCTTTCTCCAAGAAACTCCAGTTTGGAGGAAGGGGGGGTTTGCCCACACAGAAAGATGACACTTGACAACCCCTGATGTGATGGAGTACATGCTTTAGTTTTGAGCCTTACCAGGTTTTCATATGTTGTTTTATATGCGTTTTTATGTCTTTTATATGTGCATTTTAAATGATGCTAAGCACATCATAATGTGCAATCAATATAAATATATATTTAATGCTAACAGTGTGTGACTTCTTTACTTTATGTATGGCTGTGAGTTCCCTAAAGTTTAGGTCTTTAAACTGCAAATGTGGTCTTCTATGCGGTCAACACAGATGTAGTTCATCTCTTAACATTTTAAAAAGTATTTAATGCATCATGTTTTTGGTCTTCATGCATGGAATGCATGAACAACAACAACATTTTGTGTTTGTGTATATGTAGCACAAACCCTGCACACCAAAAAACATTTCAGAAGGTGAGATTTGTATCTCATGGAGAAATGAAGGTTAGATTTCTCTCTTGGAGCAAGAATAAAGCACACATAGAACATCTCTTTTCCACATGAAAAAAAAACAGACAGACAAGAGTAGTTAAAATGAAGGATCCATTTATAAGGATAAGATTAAGGATCTGGAATCATGTTTTGCCAGGACACAGCTCCTCTCCCCACAAAATACTCCATGTATTTTCGGCGCACTTCTCTGGCGTTCTGGATGGCCAAGGTAGCACGTCTAGTTTCAAGGTCCGCCATTGCATCGGACAGACGGCTTTCTGTGGATGCTGCTGTACTTGTGACTGGCCAGGCTGCATCTGGGTCAGTGGGTCCACTTGTAAGGTAACTGCTGGCATTCCTGCGTAAATAATTGTGCAGGATGCAGCAGCAAAGCACAACATGATTCATTTTGTACAATGCCAAGTTTATTGGTGTCAAAAACAGGCGAAATCGGTTGGCCAAAATGCCAAAAGCGTTCTCCACCACTCTGCGAGCACGTGACAGTCTATAGTTGTAAATCCGCTGGGCAGCGGTCAGGTTCCGTTGCGGAAACGGCTTCATGACATGTTCGCCAAGCCCAAAAGCCTCATCCGCAGCAAAGACAAAGTTAAGACCCTCCACGTTGTGCTCTGGAGGTGGCAAGTTCAAGGTGCCATTTTGAAGCCGCCTGAAGAATTCAGTCTTCATGATGACACCACCATCGGAGTTCCGGCCATTCTTCACCACATCAAGGTACAGAAACTCATAATTTGCAGAGACTATGGCCAGCATGACAATACTACAAAACCCCTTATAGTTGTAGTAGTAAGACCCCGAGTTCGGTGGTGGTAGGATCTGCACATGTTTGCCATCGATGGCACCCCCCACATTTAGGGAAATCCCATTGCTGCATGAACTGGGCAGCAACTTCCTGCCACTGCTGGGGATTGGAAGGAAACTGTAGATAAAAAAAGAAAAAATAAATGAATCTTTGTAAAAAAAAATGTTCAACATACAAATGCAAGGGCAACATAAGGCTAGACTTCCATTCCCAGCTCAGTCAAGATGTAAGGACATGGGTGAAGCACAACCTCCAGAAAATAGACTTGGCTAATTACACTTTGCCAACCATTTTCAAACAAAAGAGATCACATGAAGTAAAATAAGTAGAAAATAATGCAGGCCTTGCAGTACATGTTTTGGGAAAATAGTAGGGAAATGTCACCAGCAAAAGATGGAGAGTGTGTATAGGAGATTACATTTCAGGAGATACAGTAGTTTTAAATGATGTAACTTTATGGGAGCATGGGGCTTAGGTTTCCCATAATAAGAACACCTCAAGCACTCTGCCTGTTTGGAAAGCCCCTTACAACAGTACTGCCTGTACCCCCTGATGGCAGCCCTCTGATAGGGTGGCCACATGATTCCTTTAATCCAGGACACATAGTAATTACACAAGTTCTGTGGCTGATTAAGGTGGTAATTAAACTCACTTGGTGCCTTATCTGCATTAAATCAGCCTCAGAGCCTGAGTAATTCATATGTGTCCTGGATTAAAGGGATGATGTGGCAACCCTACCCTCTGAGTGTGTATGGACACTGGACAACATGCTGGGGAGGCATGCAGAGGAAAAAAAGGGGGTGAAAAAAGCCTAGAGCATGCATGAGGCCAAAGAAGACATTCACTACATATTGTAATGTTAATAATTAGCTATTGGCAAAAAGGACAAATACTATATTATCAAACAGAAACACATAAATTGTGGTAGTAACATGAAACATACCTTAATATAGTCCTCCTGCAGAACCTGGATGATGGCTGAACATGTCTCGGGAATTATCACTCCAAGAGCCTGGGGGGAGATGCCTGTGGTGAACTTGAGGTCCTGCAGGCTTCTTCCTGTCGCCAGGTATCTCAGGGTAGCAATGAGCCTTTGCTCAGGGGTGATAGCAAGGCGCATGCATGTGTCCGTCTTCTGAATATAGGGGGACACCAATGCCAAGAGGTGGTTAAAGCAGGGGTCCGTCATCCGGAGATAATTCCTGAAATCATCAGGATTATTCTCCTGGAGTTCCCTTACCAAAGCCATATGACCAAATTGATCACGGTTAAGCAACCAATTCTTGGTCCAGCAACTCCTCTCTCTCTCCTTCTCCTACGTTGGTTTCGGGTCCAAGCCTGAACTCCTAGGCCAACAGCAGCGAGATTTCTCTCTCGAGAAGGCAACATCGTTGACGAACGAGCGTTCAGAAACGAGCCAAAGAATGATCCAAAGAGAACGATCTGAAGAACGTCTGAAAGTTGCGAAT